>JAVGWX010000015.1:62320161-62735161 GCA_036924085.1 Ariolimax columbianus | reverse complement strand
CGATGCGTGCTGAGAAGGTGGACCAGGGTCCTCCTGGCCGTAGTGCAATGCGAAGTTTCTCTATAACCCCATCACGATGGGGATTACAGTGTCGATACCCGCTTGGTTGACCAAACTGCTGTGGCACAGTCTGTGTCCAGAAGCATGGACTAGTTCGTGAGGTGGAACCTTGACCAGCATGTTTGACCCGGATCGCACTTCGCCCTCGGAAGCTTCCTTTAGCATCTTCTTCGCCCTTGTCCCATTGAGATGCAGAGGTCATCAACCAACCCTCTCCAACCAGACCTATCAGACCATCAACCAACCCTCTCCAAACAGACCTATCAGACCATCAACCAACCCTCTCCAAACAGACCTATCAGACCATCAACCAACCCTCTACACACAGACCTATCAGACCATCAACCAACCCTCCCCAAACAGACCTATCAGACCATCAACCAACCCTCTCCAAGCAGACATGACCTATGAGACCAACAACCAACCCTCTCCAAGCAGACCTGACCTCAGACCATCAACCAACCCTCTCCAAGCAGACCTGTCCTCATACCATCAACCAACCCTCTCCAAGCAGACCTGACCTCAGACCATCAACCAACCTTCTCCAGGCAGACCTGACCTCAGACCATCAACCAACCCTCTCCAACCAGACCTATGAGACCAACAACCAACCCTCTCAAAGCAGACCTGACCTCAGACCATCAACCAACCCTCTCCAACCAGACCTATGAGACCATCAACCAACCCTCTCCAAGCAGACCTGACCTATGAGACCATCAACCAACCCTCTCCAAGCGGACCTGACCTCAGACCATCAACCAACCCTCTCCAAGCAGACCTGACCTCAGACCATCAACCAACCCTCTCCAACCAGACCTATGAGACCAACAACCAACCCTCTCCAAGCAGACCTGACCTCAGACCATCAACCAACCCTCTCCAACCAGACCTATGAGACCAACAACCAACCCTCTCCAAGCAGACCTGACCTCAGACCATTAGCCAACCCTTTCCAAGCAGACCTGACCTCAGACCATCAACCAACTCTCTCCAAGCAGACCTGACCTCAGACCATTAACCAACCCTCTCCAAGCAGACCTGACCTCAGACCATCAACCAACCCTCTCCAAGCAGACCTGTGAGACCATCAACCAACCCTCTCCTGACCTATGCTATTTCTCTGGATCTGCTCTCCATATAGTTATTTTACATCTTCACTTGTATCTTTTTCTCTGGGGGTTTCACGACATATATTGCCTGGTTATACTTGCTTGGGTTGTGTTGCAATATGTGACCTATTCAACATCACAATCTTCCTAAGATTTTCTTTGACCTTATTTTTCAAGTGATCTCCGAGATTTGTGTGCATGACAAGGACAAGAATAGCACAACTGCCCCACAGAGTGCATGTCGTGAGAGGCGACTAGCTGTGTGACATGGCATAACACCGGCCATTATTAGCGGCATATATGGCGCCTAACAGGCTGTGGGTCTACTTTGTTCTAGTGTTGTGTTTTTTGTTGTGTTTTTTTTGTATTACATTCGCCTTATTTTCTCTATTCCTCAATGTGGTTGCATTATGTTTTTATTTTGCGCATGTCGGCCCTGTGCATCCGACTTCGGCAAGCATTTAATGTTAGGTTCTGCTTACTCCTGCATTTTCTAAGGGTTTGCTTTCCATGGGTAAAGACCGGTACTGTGATTGGGAAGCGAACACGGAACCTTCGGCTTGTGAGTCGTGTCACTTCTCCACTAGCCCACACCGTCCCCTGCTCTAGGGTTTGAGTAAATATTAAGATGTACTCGCACATCGGTTAACCAACTTCCAGAAACTGGTTGTATACAGACTCTGATGAGTCTTCTAAACTAGTATACAAACGTTCAGTTAAGATATGTTATAGTCTGTAACCTTGTCAAACCACTGCAGACCGAGCTTCTTTTTCAGGGATTTGTTGATTAAGGCGTGCCATCTCTTAAAGTCGAATTTGGTCAACCGATATGTTTACGCAATATTTTTTCGAGGTTCGTGGTGAAGGCGTGTAACTCCAATATACCCGGTTCGAAATCACTTCGTATTCAGTTTGACTACGCATCTCGAGGTTAATCTCAATATGACCGCTTCTCCGCGTACAGAAAGGATTTGTAAAACTATTGTACAGTAAAACTGTCATAGGGAAACACATTACAAACAGGTATACAAACGCATTCATACACTGGTCAATACGCCCTGATATCATCCAAAGGACTAATGTCTAGGATGGAAAGAGGCGTGCTTTAGCCAGTAGAATCAAGAAGGGCAAACCTTTAATCA
Organism: Ariolimax columbianus; assembly: GCA_036924085.1. Classification (NCBI taxonomy): domain Eukaryota; kingdom Metazoa; phylum Mollusca; class Gastropoda; order Stylommatophora; family Arionidae; genus Ariolimax; species Ariolimax columbianus. The sequence continues at coordinate 62,732,850 of JAVGWX010000015.1, read as the reverse complement.
AATCTGCAAAAATCTAGGGAAGCAATACTTTGTCTTCGGATGCTGGCGGGAAAGTTCTTATAAATCCAAAAGATTGCAAATGCGTGTTTGTAGTAGACTGTAATAAAGCATTTGATAGAGTACAACATAAAAAGTTAATTGAGTGCCAACAGGAAATTAGTCTGGATGGTAAAGACGTTAGGCCAGTAAAAAACCTGGAGTGGGAGCAGGTGGCAACAGTAAAATACGACACGAATTACTCACAGTATATTGACATCCAAAGAGGTGTGGCTTGACTTCGTTCGTTCTCAATCTCCCGCTACCAAACTCTGAAAGAGCGTAAGTAGCAGAATGTAGTCCAAAGAATGGAATGCGTAGTGTCGTAGTTTACAGCTTGACTACGATATTTGCACCTTTTGGTCCAATACATCCGACTTCAGCAAGCATTTTTGAGTACCGGGTTAGCATTCCCTCTTCGATCCCTTCTCCTTAGATAGTCTGCACTACTGTAGCCTGTTATCCAGGATCACCGCGTGGAGGTGTAGAAGGGTATTGGCAGCTCTGGTTCGCTGGCCCAGGCGCTAGCAGTCAGCTATGGGTCGCTGACCACTCCAGCTCATGCGCAACTCGGCATCTTGATCCCCAAAGAGGTGTGAGACAGGGATGTGTATTGTCACATTGTCTCTTTAACCTTTACACTTTAACCTTTACACGGAGAAAATCTTCAGACATGTTGAGGGAGTGCCTGCACGTAACGTCAATGGAAGAATAATCAACAATCTGATCTAGGCCCTGTATTGCTGCCTGAAAGTGAGAACACGTTGCATGACCTTGTGGCGATGGTCAACACCAGAGTTATTCTTCTTCTTCTTCTTCTTCTTCTTCGTACGCAGTCAGACAGTAACCATTATTTTTTCGAAAAAAGCGGCGGTCATCCTGAGGCTGTCGCCACTGCCATAGAGCTTGTCTTGCAGTTCCACTGGTGATGGCCACATCTGCTCTCTCTGATCCTCGTAGGTCGGGCAGTTCTGCAGCAGATGTTCAGCGGTCATTTTACCGGTACCGCACGGGCATTCGTCGGTACCACCTATCTTCAATTTGTTGAATAGGTGGTACCTCAGTCTATTGTGGCCAGTGCGAAGTCTGAAGACAACGACCTGGTCTCTTCGGTTCAACTGGTAATAGGCATCGTTTTTGGTGTAACCAGTATGTTCGGTTCCCAATTTGGTCATGTATCTGGCCCACAAGTATTGAATTTGGTTTAGACATTAACATGAATAAAACAAAAAGTATGATGTTTATCAAAACAAATGTGCAGTTCAAAACTAATAATCACTGTAAACAGCTAGAGCAGGCAGTTACTCTGGGACAGATAATTACAAGTGATGGTATAGAGGGGAGAGGGAAGTAACCAAGAGAATAGGAATAACAGAAAGTGTTTTTAATATGACAATCAGTACAATGAGACTCACCTGGTGGTATATATATATTCAACATTATTATACAAACAAGAGGCCCTTGCAATGTGGTTATGCAGAAAAATGGGTCGTATTTCGTGGAAGGAGAGACAGACACATAGCGATGTCCTGACGAAAGTGGGCATGAGTAGAGAACTTTTGACAGACATACAAAATCAGGCATATTATTTTGGTCATATAAAAAGACACGATACTTTATTGAAAACAATACTGGATGGGAAGGTTGAAGGTCGGCGGACAAGAGGTGGCCAGCGCTATAAGTGAGGGACCAACATCAAACGATGGTCTAATGTCAGTCTAGTCTAGTGTACCGTCAAGACTGGATGATATTGAAGAGCCATTGCAGTCAACCTTCGTTGTGTAGACGGCACTTGAATTGAAAAGAGGACTAACCTCATATTGGAGTTGAAGATCCTTAACTTGGTATGTATATGATTAATTGATAGTTCCATACGGTTTTCAACACGACAAAGCTCATTATTGCTGTTTCTATCCTTTTTGTTTTGCATCCTCGTCTGCACCTTCTGTCTTATATATGAGTCTCCTTACATATGTGAAGCTATCTATCTCATCCATTGATATTTCTCTTAGCCTGATAGGAAATGTAGTTTTACAGAAAGTTGAGGATTCAAAGAACAGCAAAGAAGGCTAATAACATGGTACCTGAAAAGGCACAGACACAAAGACAGATTATGGTCTTCTTCTTCTTCTTCTTCTTTTACGTTCGTTCTCAATCTCCCGCTACCAAGCCCTGAGCAGGGCTTTGCAAGTAGCAAGATGTAGTCCGGAGAACGGAATGCGTTGTGTCGCTAGTTTACAGCCTGACTGCGATATTTGCACCTTTCGGTCCGACTCATCCGTCTTTGACAGAAGTCTAAATCAGGACAAGGCGCTGAAGGCCATGTCATGAGAAAAGACGGGTTTGGTGGCGACAACGTGTAGAATCGCAGGGAAGACGGACAGGGAGAGGCAAAGAGAGAAACCATAGAAATCTTGAAAAAATGGCATGGGAGACGATTGAAGAAAGAATTGATAAACGGCGCACAAAAAGAAGTGAAGATCCAAGATCGCCAACGTTGACCGGCAGGACACGTGATGATGATGATGAGAAACTCTAGAGAAATTCGATGGCAATAAAATCACTGATCTCTATAACGACATCTACAATACAGGATTTAAGCAGAGCGACCTGATTACATCCGTCTTTGTAACACTGTCGCAAGAAACCTAGTCAAACCGAATATTCCGATTTGAGAACAAACAGCCCGAGCGTGAGCAACACCATAAAGATATTGCTTAAAGTTATACAGGAGAGAATAAGGTGTCAAGTAAACGACCAAGTCCTGGAAGAACATTCTGGATTTAGACAGAAGAGCGGAACACGAGATGCAATATTTTGTATCAGTAGACAAGCGGAATATATATAAGTACAGACAAACATTTATGTAGTCCTATGCTTTACAGACTACAAAAAGGTATTTGACAGAACCCAGCAACTAATTACATATCTGGAAAACAATGGAATGGATGAAAGAGACACACGAATACTCAATAACGTATACTAGGAGCAAAATGTCATCTTAAGATCTGGTGGATGATGGTATCTTTATTGTAAGCCCGCAATGAGTACGTTTACTCTTTTGTGCTCCCTGAAACGGATGTTAAGTGACGGTTGCATTAACTTTCCTCACATCCAGAGCGTGCCGATCAAGATCCACCGCTGTTCTCAAGGGGATTGTACTACGTCGGGCTTCATCTGCGTGTCGCTCACCCTACTACAGGGATCACGTGTCGATTGCCCCCCCCCCTTTTCCTCTTCCGTTAAGCACAGGCTGCTATGAAACAGTGAGAACTGAGTGGAAGTGAGTCCCGGTCAGTATGTTCCCCCTGACTAACTGCCCGGTCAGTATGTTCCCCCTGACTAACTGCCTGGTCAGTATGTTCCCCCTGACTAACTGCCCGGTCAGTATGTTCCCCCTGACTAACTACCCGGTCAGTATGTTCCCCCTGACTAACTGCCCGGTCAGTATGTTCCCCCTGACTAACTACCCGGTCAGTATGTTCCCCCTGACTAACTGCCCAGTCAGTATGTTTGGCCTGACCCTGACTAACTGCCCGGTCAGTATGTTTGGTCTGGCACTGACTAACTGCCCGGTCAGTATGTTTGGACTGACCCTGACTAACTGCCCGGTCAGTATGTTTGGCCTGACCCTGACTAACTGCCCGGTCAGTATGTTTGGCCTGACCCTGACTAACTCCCCGGTCAGTATGTTTGGCCTGACCCTGACTAACTGCCCGGTCAGTATGTTTGGCCTGACCCTGACTAACTTCCCGGTCAGTATGTTTGGCCTGACCCTGACTAACTGCCCGGTCAGTATGTTTGGCCTGGCCCTGACTAACTTCCCGGTCAGTATGTTTGGCCTGACCCTGACTAACTTCCCGGTCAGTATGTTTGGCCTGACCCTGACTAACTTCCAGGTCAGTATGTTTGGCCTGACCCTAACTAACTGCCCGGTCAGTATGTTTGGCCTGACCCTGACTAACTGCCCGGTCAGTATGTTTCTCCTGACCCTGACTAACTGCCCGGTCAGTATGTTTGGCCTGACCCTGACTAACTTCCCGGTCAGTATGTTTGGCCTGACCCTGACTAACTGCCCGGTCAGTATGTTTGGCCTGACCCTGACTAACTGCTCGATCAGTATATTTGGCCTGACCCTGACTAACTTCCCGGTCAGTATGTTTGGCCTGACCCTGACTAACTGCCCGGTCAGTATGTTCTCCCTGACCCTGACTAACTGCCCGGTCAGTGTGTTCCCCCTGACCCTGACTAACTGCCCGGTCAGTATGTTCCCCCTGACCCTGACTAACTGCCCGGTCAGTATGTTCCCCCTGACCCTGACTAACTGCCCGGTCAGTATGTTCCCCCTGACCCTGACTAACTGCCCGGTCAGTATGTTTGGCCTGACCCTGACTAACTGCTCGATCAGTATGTTTGGCCTGACCCTGACTAACTTCCCGGTCAGTATGTTTGGCCTGACTCTGACTAACTGCCCGGTCAGTATGTTCTCCCTGACCCTGACTAACTGCCCGGTCAGTGTGTTCCCCCTGACCCTGACTAACTGCCCGGTCAGTATGTTCCCCCTGACCCTGACTAACTGCCCGGTCAGTATGTTCCCCCTGACCCTGACTAACTGCCCGGTCAGTATGTTCCCCCTTACCCTGACTAACTGCCCGGTCAGTATGTTCCCCCTTACCCTGACTAACTGCCCGATCAGTGAACGATCCTGCGAGCTATCCACTTTCCACTTATGAACTCCAGAAGTAATGGTGAACGATCCTGCGAGCTATCCACTTTCCACTTATGAACCCCAGAAGTAATGGTGAACGATCCTGCGAGCTATCAACTTTCCACTTATGAACCCCAGAAGTAATGGTGAACGATCCTGCGAGCTCTCCACTTTCCACTTATGAACCCCAGAAGTAATGGTGAACGATCCTGCGACCTATCCACTTTCCACTTATGAACCCCAGAAGTAATGGTGAACGATCCTGCGAGCTATCCACTTTCCACTTATGAACTCCAGAATTAATGGTGAACGATCCTGCGAGCTATCAACTTTCCACTTATGAACTCCAGAAGTAATGGTGAACGATCCTGCGAGCTATTCCACTTTCCACTTATGAACCGGTGAACGATCCTGCGAGCTATCAACTTTCCACTTATGAACTCCAGAAGTAATGGTGAACGATCCTGCGAGCTATCAACTTTCCACTTATGAACCCCAGAAGTAAGGGTGAACGATCCTGCGAGCTATCAACTTTCCACTTATGAACCCCAGAAGTAATGGTGAACGATCCTGCGAGCTATCCACTTTCCACTTATGAACTCCAGAAGTAATGGTGAACGATCCTGCGAGCTATCAACTTTCCACTTATGAACCCCAGAAGTAATGGTGAACGATCCTGCGAGCTATCAACTTTCCACTTATGAACCCCAGAAGTAATGGTGAACGATCCTGCGAGCTATCCACTTTCCACTTATGAACCCCAGAAGTAATGGTGAACGATCCTGCGAGCTATCCACTTTCCACTTATGAGCCCCAGAAGTAATGGTGAACGAACTTGCGAGCTATTCCACTTTCCACTTATGAACCCCAGAAGTAATGGTGAACGATCCTGCGAGCTATCCACTTTCCACTTATGAGCCCCTGAAGTAATGGTGAACGAACTTGCGAGCTATTCCACTTTCCACTTATGAACTCCAGAAGTAATGGTGAACGATCCTGCGAGCTATCAACTTTCCACTTATGAACCCCAGAAGTAAGGGTGAACGATCCTGCGAGCTATCCACTTTCCACTTATGAACCCCAGAAGTAATGGTGAACGATCCTGCGAGCTATAAACTTTCCACTTATGAACTCCAGAAGTAATGGTGAACGATCCTGCGAGCTATCAACTTTCCACTTATGAACCCCAGAAGTAATGGTGAACGATCCTGCGAGCTATCAACTTTCCACTTATGAACCCCAGAAGTAATGGTGAACGATCCTGCGAGCTATCCACTTTCCCCTTATGAACCCCAGAAGTAATGGTGAACGATCCTGCGAGCTATCCACTTTCTACTTATGAGCCCCAGAAGTAATGGTGAACGAACTTGCGAGCTATTCCACTTTCCACTTATGAACCCCAGAAGTAATGGTGAACGATCCTGCGAGCTATCCACTTTCCACTTATGAACCCCAGAAGTAATGGTGAACGATCCTGCGAGCTATCCCACTTGCAACAATGTACTGCACACGTCTGGTCCATTATACTAGTGAGCTTTGGCGGGACCCCGTAGTGGCCGTCTTGGTATTTTGCCCAAATGTGTCCCTTTTCAAGCTGGCAAAGACTTTGTCATTGCCAACAAAGTTGGTGTACAGACCTGAATTCCATTATAATGACTACACTAAAAGTCTGTACAATGCTGTTCTTTCCTCTGCGACTGATTTGTTCTGTCTGAACCTTAATTGTTCGTCTATTGTCTTGGTAACCACAGCGTGTTATAGTCTTTCAAGTATAACACAACAATGGTCAATTCCCCCACCTCACAAAAATATCTTCTTGCTACAAAAACGTAAATCAGTTGATTTAATGGGCTGTGCATGCCGGGATACGTTCTTCTACAGTGTATGATCAGGACCAGGCATACTTGTAGGGAAACTGGAAAAACTAACACAGGCGTTAATTGTTCTGCTCTGTTCTGTCAGGAACCGACATAACTGTGCTATTGGGAGATCTACAGGTGTTCAGTATGTAGAAACAGATGACAAAAACTGTGGAAACTAATGGTATTCATTGACTCACTATATCAAGTTGTTTTCTTCTTTCTTCAAAATACCGCTGCATACAAGAAAAAGAAGGCAAAGCCACAAATTAATTAAACATAGGTCGAGATTAGATACCAGAAAATATTTGTTTAGTCAGAGAGTGGAGAATGTTTGGAATGCACTGCAACAGAAAATAGTGGAGGCGGGGTCAATTAATGCATTCAAGAATATATTGTATGGGCATATATATGTTTAAGCAAGTGAATGTAAAAAACAACTGGTTATATATAGACTATGCAGCATCTTCTAAACCAGTATAACGACGTTAAGTTAAGTTAAGTGAACAGACATGTGATATAATTGAAAATATATATTCATTTATAAAGTTAACCAGGCATGGATCCCGGGGATACATGTCTGGGATGACAAATTAGGACCACTGCAAACTTCAGTGCACATCACAAAAGGGTAGACAAAAGAAGGTTGTGTATGGAGCTGATAACCGTATCATGTACATCAAGATGCTACATAAACTATGAATGTAAAAGCTTGTCCAGGCAGACTTCCTTTAAGAAGGTCATGTGGTAGTTGTCCAGGCAGACTTCCTTTAAGAAGGTCATGTGGTAGTTGTCCAGGCAGACTTCCTTTAAGAAGGTCATGTGGTAGTTGTCCAGGCAGACTTCCTTTAAGAAGGTCATGTGGTAGTTGTCCAGGCAGACTTCCTTTAAGAAGGGCATGTGGTAGTTGTCCAGACTTCCTTTAAGAAGGTCATGTGGTAGTTGTCCAGGCAGACTTCCTTTAAGAAGGTCAAGTGGTAGTTGTCCAGGCAGAATTCCTTTAAGAAGGTCATGTGGTAGTTGTCCAGGCAGACTTCCTTTAAGAAAGTCATGTGGTAGTTGTCCAGGCAGACTTCCTTTAAGAAGGTCATGTGGTAGTTGTCCAGGCAGACTTCCTTTAAGAAGGTCATGTGGTAGTTGTCCAGGCAGACTTCCTTTAAGAAGGTCATGTGGTAGTTGTCCAGGCAGAATTTCTTTAAGAAGGTCATGTGGTAGTTGTCAAGGCAGAATTCCTTTAAGAAGGTCATGTGGTAGTTGTCCAGGCAGACTTCCTTTAAGAAGGTCATGTGGTAGTTGTCCAGGCAGAATTCCTTTAAGAAGGTCATGTGGTAGTTGTCAAGGCAGAATTCCTTTAAGAAGGTCATGTGGTAGTTGTCCAGGCAGACTTCCTTCAAGAAGGTCATGTGGTAGTTGTCCAGACTTCCTTTAAGAAGGTCATGTGGTAGTTGTCCAGGCAGACTTCCTTTAAGAAGGTCATGTGGTAGTTGTCCAGGCAGAATTCCTTTAAGAAGGTCATGTTGTAGTTGTCCAGGCAGACTTCCTTTAAGAAGGTCATGTGGTAGTTGTCCAGGCAGACTTCCTTTAAGAAGGTCATGTGGTAGTTGTCCAGGCAGACTTCCTTTAAGAAGGTCATGTGGAAGTTGTCCAGGCATACTTCCCTTAAGAAGGTCATGTGGTAATCATCCAGGCAGACTTCCTTTAAGAAGGTCATGTGGTAGTTGTCCAGGCAGACTTCCTTTAAGAAGGTCATGTGGTAGTTGTCCAGGCAGACTTCCTTTAAGAAGGCAATGTGGTAGTTGTCCAGGCAGAATTCCTTTAAGAAGGTCATGTAGTAGTTGTCCAGGCAGAATTCCTTTAAGAAGGTCATGTGGTAGTTTTCCAGACAGACTTCCTTTAAGAAGGTCATGTGATAGTTATCCAGGCAGACTTCCTTTAAGAAGGTCATGTGGTAGCTGTCCAGGCAGACTTCCTTTAAGAAGGTCAAGTGGTAGTTGTCCAGGCAGACTTCCTTTAAGAAGGTCATGTGGTAGTTGTCCAGGCAGACTTCCTTTAAGAAGGTCATGTGGTAGTTGTCCAGGCAGACTTCTTTTAAGAAGGTCATGTGGTAGTTGTCCAGGCATACTTCCTTTAAGAAGGTCATGTGGTAGTTGTCCAGGTAGACTTCCTTTAAGAAGGTCATGTGGTAGTTGTCCAGGCAGACCTCCTTTAAGAAGGTCATGTGGTAGTTGTCCAGGCAGACTTCCTTTAAGAAGGTCATGTGGTAGTTGTCCAGACATACTTACTTTAAGAAGGTCATGTAGTAGTTGTCCAGACAGACTTCCTTTAAGAAGGTCATGTGGTAGTTGTCCAGACAGACTTTCTTTAAGAAGGGCATGTGGTAGTTGTCAAGGCCGACTTCCTTTAAGAAGGTCATGTGGCAGTTGTCCAGGCAGACTTTCTTTAAGAAGGTCATGTGGTAGTTGTCCAGGCAGACTTCCTTTAAGAAGGTCATGTGGTAACTTTCCAGGCAGACTTCCTTTAAGAAGGTCATGTTGTAGTTGTTCAGGCAGACTTCCTTTAAGAAGGTCTTATAGTAGCTGCTCCATGTTTATTTTCTCGATCAATTGAAAATGAGGAAAGGCATGCGATTATCTGCAAAGTACCCAATTCTAGGATCATTGACTGAGCTTTATCTGCAAAGTACCCAATTGTTGGATCATTGACTGAGCCTTAAAATGATGGCGGAACCCTTGTTCAACATTTTGTCAAATTAAGATAATATTCGTGTACATAACACAGGATTTATTTATGCAGGAGAAGAGATTAACAGAACATTTATAATAACTGTAAAACAGACTAGATCAACAAAATCCCTCAGACATTCAGTCGGTAGAAACAGAACTGCCAGCACACAAAGAAGAAATCAAGAACGCCATAATTCTACGGACAGATGGCGAAAAACTGGTACAGATAATATCTCAGAAACTGCAGTCAAAGCAGACATTGACACTACTTAAATAGAGAAAATATACAAATTACTTGCTAAAGTTTGGTAAAAAGAAGAAATACCAGCAGACTAGAAGGACAGCTATCTATTCAAGTTACCAAAAGAATATTGATGTACATCAAAAGGTACAAATTATAAAAATATTTTTATCTGTGGATGGACAAAATATTATTTATATTAAACTTCTGGTCAGGTCAGGTCAGGTCATCCCGTAACCGGTGAGGTCGTTGGGGCACACATGAAGACATCCTCACAACCCCTCTTCAAGGCCTGTATCCTTCGTTGAAGGTCAGCTGTAACTGTCCATGTCTCACACGCATAGAGAAATATTGACAGGACCAGTGTACGCATTAATCTGATTTTCGTGCTTAGTGCTAACCGTTTATCTTGCCAGATTTTGTTAAGCCGTGCAAGCGCCGCTATTGTCTGTGCTATTCTGGCCAACACCTCACATTTTGATCCTTCATCACTGACAATCGACCCAAGATATTTAAAACGGTTAACCACTTCGAGTTCCTGCCCGTTAGCTTTTATCCTGCAAAAGATACAAATTATAATGGCAAAATATGTGTATATGTGGATGGACAAAATATTATTTATATTAAACTTCTGGATTGTTTGCGTATTCTGACTTCCTAGGACTTCTTCTTTTACTTTTTAATCCGCAATGTTATCCATAACTTCAACCGACACCTTCATGACTTTCTTTCATCTCAAAAGAAGGATAAAGTCTCCCGCCTGTCTCTCAAAACGTATCCATCTGTTGTTTCCAGTTTCCATGGGAACCCAGGGAACTCTGATGTGAATTCAGTCGCAAGTATCGGCATTTCCCCTAACCTCCTTGTGAAATATCGGTATTAATTAATGGTCTTGATTTTGTTCCACCCGGTCGAGATGTGATCAATACTTTATTCTCCGTGTTTTCACGAATTTCTCTGACGCTTGCGACATACACAGCGATTATTTTTTGTGTGGTTTTTTTGTTGTTGCTCCAATGACGGACATAGCATGAATCTGTCTCGGCAGAAGATTACGAGACATAAGTAAAGTCCACACGCCAAACATGTCGACCCAGTGAGACAGTCCAGGTCGTGACTGGGTGTCTAAAACCCACTGCTATATTGGAAAAATATACCTGATATTCGGTAAAGCACCCCTCTGGAGCAAAAGAAGCGTTGCAGCTGAAGATGAGAGCGTCAAACAGACTAACGATCCAAGGCACATATTATACGGACACCAATTGCAGAAAATGACACAAAAATCTAGACGGAGTTCTTGCAAAAAACAACCTCTCCAATTAAGCACCGGAAAACTTCGCATCGAGAAATGGCGCGACAAACAGACTTCCTGGATACAGCTGCAGGTGGAGATTACACCTGGATCACACCTGCCATATCCAATAAGGAGAGCCATAAATAGACTTCGGTCTGGGGTAACCCGACGCAGAAAATAACCTGAAGAGATGCGCATACATCAACGAGGATACTAGCTAATGGTACGCTGTTCAGGACCAGGACCACCTCATGACACGCCCAAAACTATAACGCACATGTACGATGGATGACCTGTTCGAGAGAAACTACACGGCGGTCAGGATAATAATAATAATAATAATAATAATAGATGTACATCGCAAGCAATGATGACAGCAAAAGTCAGACATGTTGTGCCGCGCCTCGCTAGTGAGTCCGGAGGTGGCTGTATAGTCCAACTCTGGCACGGAAAATCCTTCCACACAGGTAGCATTTAATGTCAGAATTGGACATGTGAATGTCAGTTGTTTTGTCTTTACGCAAAGTGCGTTTTTTCTGTGCTTCGGAGGTCCGGCGCTCCACAGCAATGGAGGTGGCTTTGATGGTGGTTCTACGCCATGCTTTGCGGTCCTGTACGAGACATTCCCATGCGCTTGCATCGATGCTGAAGCGTGTCAGAGATAATTTAAGGGAGCCTTTGAAACGTTTCTTTTGGCCACCGACTTGACGCAGGCCATCTTGCTGTTTTGAGATGGGGTTGTCTGACATGCGCACGACGTGGCGACCCATCTGATCTGGGTATCTGCAACAGTGTGTGGATGCTCGGCATTTTTGCCTTCATGAGGATCTCGGTGTCTGGTACCCTATTCCGCCACTTTATTTTGAACAATCTACGGAGGCACCTTGTGTGGAAGTGGTTTATTTTCCAAGCATGCATGCTGTACACAGTCCACATGGTCCAGGCATACATAAGGGTGGAGAGCACTACGGCTCGGTGGACTTTCGTATCAAGCCTAAGACTCCTCCAATTCCAGACAATGTCGCACTGGCCTTGGAGATTCTGTTACTGACCTCGCAGTCAATAGTAGTTTCCCTGGAAAGTGTGCTGTCAAAAGTACGTGGAGCTGTCTACTGATTCAAGGCGCTCGTTCTTGACTCTGATATCTGGGTCGCGACATGCGTCACTCGGGGCAGGCTGAAACATGACTTCGGTTTTTTAAATATTAATTGTAAAACCGAACATGTCGTAGGATGTTGAGACTTGTCCATATTTGTCTGCATGCCACTTTCGGTGCTGGCAGCGAGGGCACAGTCATCAGCAAAAACAAGTTTGAGATGGTTGTGTCCTTTACCTTGCTGTGTGCTTGCTGTCGCCTGAGATGGAAGAGTTTTCCGTCAGTCCTGTATTTTATTTCCACTCCATTCTTGTTACAACCCTGATAGCTAACACTGAGCATGGCAGCAAACATTTTGCTGAAGAGTGGTGGGGCTAGTACACAGCCCTGCCTGACGCCATCTGTTGGGGCTAGTACACAGCCCTGCTTGACGCTAGTACACAGCCCTGCCTGACGCCATCTGTTGGAGCTAGTACACAGCCCTGCTTGACACCATTTGTTAGGGCTAGTACACAGCCCTGTTTGACGCCATTTGTTGGGGCTAGTACACAGACCTGCTTGAGGCCATTTGACACAGGAAACGCATATGACGTTTCCCCATCACTCAGCACATGAGCATTCATACTTTCGTGAAATTGTTTGACGATCTTAGTGAATCATATTGGACAGCCGAATTTCCCCATGACCTTCCAAAGTCCATCTCTGTTGACGGTATCGAAAGCCTTAGTCAGGTCCACGAAAGTCATGTACAGCCCACGTTGCTGTTCTTGGCATTTCTCCTGAAGTTGCCGGGCCGTGAATATCATATCTCTGGTTCCGCGACCCGATCTGAAGCCACACTGGCTCTCTGGAAGAAGATCATGTTCTAGGTGAGGGATCAATCTGTTGATGAGAACTCGAACCAGTATCTTGCCAGCAATTGATCGGCTGTTGTCCCAAGCTCTCACTCTCCCAGCCACTTTGCTTTGTCAGAACGACTAAAGTATCATACACAAGGGCCATTATGAGCTGGACTTCTGCGGGTGTCTCCACTTTGCAGCCACCTTCACCTCCAGCGGGTTATCTCACGAGCTGACGCACTTACTCGTATTCCCTGACCTACCTCTGACCACGTGACACCTGCCCTAACGTATCCTCCATACAGCTCCTGCAACCTTGACATCTTATTTCACCATCTTCCTATCCTGATATTTCAGGATCCTCCCCCATAAAGATCTCACAAAAACCCGTGGAAGCTAAGGACCATAAGTTCTGCCAACACTAGCCCGAAGGACCACATAGGCATTACGGAAGGTAACAATCACCTTGGCTGTGTACATATCACATATATACGTTCGGTACTTTCTTGAAATCAGTTGTTGTTGTTGCTTAGATGTTTGCCTCACTAGTTTCTACTGGCGGATGCTCGCCATTTTCCACCCCAGACCGTAGTCCATTGGGCGATATCAGGACTCATAAACCAGTGCTTGGGTGCATGTGTGCGTCTGTATGTACCTATGCTAGGTTTGTGCGCCCTCAGAAGCTAGCCCAACCAAAGTGCAATGGAAGGGCCACACCATGAGGGTGCGTGTGAAAGTTGTGCAAGGGTGTGACTGTAGGACAGAGTCAAATGAAACATCAATGAGAATGGATCGGAAACACCTCAATGATGTCTAAAATAAATCAGATTTCGCCGGCTGTTAACCACTTCAAGAGTCCTGGGCACCATTGGAAAGCTGCCATTAAAGTCGCGGAATTCGTCTCTTGCACTTCTGATGAACGGCATCGATTTTAGCCGGAGAATAGATTGATCTCCCTTATAGACTGCTTTCATCCGCACGGTATTAATGTATTTCATACCGTTGCGTAGACTCCCTTGTACATCGATCTCTTTTGCACCTCTCTTTTCCCACCTCTCTTTCTATACATATCTTATTATGTTGAAACATTCATTTCTTTCTGTTTATGTGTCTGTATGTGCATATATTTGTGTTTTTTGTATGTGTGTGTCTATCCAAAATACGTGTTAATGGGTATGCTCATTGTTTCGAGTATTATACATAATGTGTGTTTTTGTGTATGCATGAATGATGGTATTCATTCATTTGTAATCATTGTGTAATATGCGTGTAATCATATTGATCATATCTTGTTTGACTACTCTTTCATAACTGGCATACCGCGACTCACGGGTTCGGAATCACTTTCTGTGTAATGGATTCCATCTAAAGCTGTATTTTATTTGTGTCCTAACCAATGTCTGTATTTTTGTCGTAATTATTTAGTTGATTTTGTGTTTTTCTTTGTATCTGACAAAGGTCTTTTAACCGTAAAGTGCATTTCGTTTTGTTTCAGTGCAGTTAATGGGCCGTACCTGTCTACGCTTCTATCGACTATTGACCTTCAGACTATGGCAACATCGATTGATTTATTTCTGGAAAATATTGAACAGGTCTTTCTAGAGGGATTAAAACGGGTTATAGACAAACAGCTGAAAAAAGAACAGGCAAACTTTCATACAAAATGGATACTGTACAGACCGATAGCTACACTGAGAATAATGGCTGAAGAAGGTGTACAATGGAACCAACCATTTTATATCAGATTTGTGGATTTTGATAAAACAATTGATATCTTAAACAGAATCTCTCCGGAATTTGCCGAAGCACTATGAAGATCCTCAGAGGATCACAAACCTGATTAGTAAAACGTATGTACCTGCTGAAATCAGATGTGTTGGACCGAAAGGTGCAAATGTCGCAGTGATGCTGTAAACCACGACACAACGCATTCCGTTCTTTGGACTACACTCCGCTACTTGTAAAGCTTTTTTCAGGACTTGGTAGCAGGAGATTTAGAACGAACAAAGAAGAAGAAGAAGAAACGTATGTAAATATGAATGGTGAAATTTCTTTATATTTTGTAATAATAACTAGTGTACGACGCACATATTCCTTGTTGTATATCTGCCGGCTATTGATTTGGTTATGTAGACAGCAACATCGACCAATCAAAATGAAATTCAGTACACTCTGACAAAACAACGTGATGACCTGCTCTTTCCCTGTGGCTTGGTTTTTCTGTTAGATAACCACTATCAGTTGAAAATAAAATAAGTATAGTTGATGGAAGGTCGCACAGATACGGACTGAAAAATCATGAGAATTAATGCAACTAACAGCGATCATGCTGTGTTGGAAATCTCCCTCCTATAAGATGTGGAATCCCCGGTATCTCTTAGGGACAATATAGACAGAATATAATGTGCATATAAAGATATCAAAATAAGAATGGAAAGCCGAGAAGCTTTCCATGTATTGGGAAACCTATGGACAAATAAAAATCTTCAACTCCAATATAAAGTCTGTTCTATTGTATAGCTCTGAAGCATGGAGGACAACATAAACGACAATAGACTTTCATAAGTGGGTGTCTGAGCAAAATAGACAGCGATTGGGACGGTATAATGATATCACTAATGGGGATCTTTTGAAAATAACCAGACGGATATCAATAGAAAATAATGCGATGAGAAAGCGGTGGCGTGCGGTAGAGCACACATTAAAGCTACCAGCTGAAAGCATTGCAGGACAATCTTTGCTCTGAAACCATCCGTACAAATAAAAGAGTGCACATCAAAACGTATATATCGCAGAGATGTCAAGGCAAACATGAAAAACAACAGGTTAGAAGTGGATAGAGATGGAACAGAGCGTTCAAGTTTAGATACATGGGCGTGCATTTGTTGAAGACGTGTTGCTCATGGGCGGGGGGGGGGAGGAGGGGGTGTGTGGTTGTGGGGGGGGGGGGGCTGTAAAGGTTCTGATTGATTGAAACTTTGGCGTTAAACATGTAAATTACAGGTAACTTAAACATTGTTTGATTGAAACTTTGGCATTAAACATGTAAATTACAGGTTACATAAAAAGTGATTGATTAAAACCTTGGCATTTACTATGTGAATTATAGGTAACAAAAAAATTGAATGATTGAAACCCTGACATTAAACAAGTAAATTACAAGTTACATAAAAAGTGATTGATTGATTGAACCCTTGGCATTAAACTAGTAAATTAGAGGTAACATAAAAAGGTATTGAGTGAAACCTTTGCACTAAACAAGTAACAGGCAAGATATTTTAGCCTGACCATAAATGCCAAAAAAACAGAGGTCATGTACCAACCAGCACCAGGCATGCCGTACACAAAACCAGAGACTACAGTCAGCGGGCAGACGTTGAATGCCGTAGACAAATTCACATATCTGGGCAGCACGCTGTCGAGATCTGTCAGCCTAGACGATGAGGTGGCAAGCAGAATAGCAAAGGCCAGCACAGCCTTTGGTAGAATGCGCTCGATGGTCTGGGCACGTCGTGGCTACAGCGTCAAGACCAAACTCAAAGTCCACCGTGCAACCATCATTCCAACCCTACTATACGCTTGCGAAAGCTGGACTGTATACTCTGGACATGCAAGGAGGTTAAACCACTTCCACACAGGCTGCCTGAGGCGAATATTCCACATCCGCTGGCAAGATCGTGTCACTGACATCGAGGTTCTCTCGAGGGCTAACATGCCCAGCATCTATGCACTGCTAGAAAAAGCACGAATAGGATGGGCCGGACACCTCGTCCGTATGTCAGACGAGCGGCTCCCAAAGAAGCTTCTCTACAGCGAGCTGAGAGAGGGATGGCGCGAGAGAGGGCGCCCAAAGAAACGATTTAAAGACGGTCTGAAGGACTCACTGAAAAGTTGCCAGATAGACATCGACACCTGGGAATGTCTTGCGAAAAACAGATCTGACTGGAGAAGTGCAGTCAAATCGGGTGTAGCTGCCGGTGAAGATGACCGTGTTGTAAAAGCCCAGAACAGACGCGAGACGCGGAAATCCCGAGCAGCGGGAACACCATCCCCTTCTACAAACCTCGTGTGCCCGATATGTAGCAGATGTTTTCGTGCTCGCATTGGCCTGTTCAGTCACATGCGCACTCACACCCAACAGGGAAATCTGTGACCAGGATGATGCCGGCGGTCCTCATCGACAACGACGGACAGCTATTACATTACAAGATATTTATATTTCCTCTTTATCTTCTCACTTCACTCTCATAGGGCCCCTATTACAGCTGTCTTCCTGCAGAAAAACTGCACCAAAACACGTTGCGTGGTTTGGCAGTGGTGATTTCTGTAGCAGTTTGTTTTACATGATGAGGTAGGTCGTAGCCTAATGCATAACTCTCTTAAAACGTCTTTCACGACATGCTGGAGGTACAGGAAGGCTGGTCTTCCCTATTTAATAAGGGACTCCAGGATGCACTAGGGAAATATATTGATTTTTTTTTTTAAAGATATAATTTATGCCGTAGACAGTCTGAAGGTCAAATGAGGAATGTCGTTTTAAAAATGCAAAGATGACATGCATCGAATTTCCCAAAGGGAGAAAATCAAAGGATATCAGAACACGTTGTGAGAAATGAGCAGTTACGAACCCTGAAATTTACATTCAGTCAATGCGTCATCAATATTTGAAGTGCAAGACATCGATTTTATTAAGTATCGAAATAAACTGGTGATAGTGCACGGTAATAAATCGGGCATCGCTAATATCAAATATTATAGACGATCGTAAAAGATACAATACAATTGTGGTGCTATTCGGTTCAACATTGAATGGCGAACATGCTTATCTTGTATATTTTAAGGCCATGCATACAACGTATGCTTCATACGTTACTCGCTTTGTAGAATTGAGCCTCTTTCCAGCTGTCTCTGTGGTCAAGAGGTTTGCCTCGAGTTCAGACTGTCGGGGTTCTAATTCGAGTTGTAACGTTCGGTACTTGATGCCAATTTTTCCAGAGATTCCTCAGTTCATCGCTGGAGCTACGGAGTTCGTGTTTTGTGTGATGCTCTCGGCAGGTGGGGATACCTTTCTGCTGAGAAAGACCGAGCCATATGGGGAAACCGGCGGCGATATAGCCGAGCCATCGCCTTTACACGTTATCCTTTAATCCACTGTGTAAATATTTGCATTATAATTCGGTGATGGCCATAATGGAACCAATCATGAAATATATATTTGTACGCACTAAGGTTTTGAAAATATTTTTCTTTTCTTTGTGGCAAAATATTCAATAGGCAAAACGAGAAACATACTTGGAGGTTGACTATTTGGATGGTAGAGTACTTACATCTCGCTGCAAAAGGTCCATAGTTACCCCCTAGTCAGTGCTTGAAAATTTGTAATTTATTTTTTAATGTTCACCTTACTTCTCTATTCCCCAAGGCGGTGTGCGTTGCACTGTGGTTTTTATTTTGCGCCAGTAGGTCTAGTGCCTCCGACTTGACCATTCATTTTATGAAAGGGTCTGCTTCCTCCTGAATTTTCTAAGGGTTTGCTTTCCCGGGGTAACTCCAGTCCTGTGATGGGGATCGAACCAAGCACCTTCGGATTGTGAGTCGTGTCACTAAACCACTAGCCCACGCCGTCCCATCCTAAGCTATATAAAACTTGGAGGTAATCTGCTAATAACAATGGAATGAATAATATTAATATAACAATTACATATTGCCCCCAAAGCAGGAAGATACGACAGAACAGGTCCCTAACGATTTGATGAGATTCTCTTTCACACACAGCAACAACATCCACGACCAGCCAGCAGATAGTTCCATGTACCCTCCGTGACCAAGAAACAGATCTTTGTTGGAGATCGCAGTAACACAACGGCTGCTGGAGAACGGGTCGCCAGATAATCAAGTAAAACCATACATTATTTATACACAATTTGTAATAATTATCTACCTGAGAATTCATACGAGTGACATACACATTTATGCTACCTGTGTCAAACTTGGACACTGAAAACCACAGATAAGGGAACAATCGCAACAACAGAAATGAAATGCCTGAGCGGATCAAGATGCTGAGCAGAGCATGAGCTGCAGCGGTCAGCGACCCATAGCGAACCAGAGCTGCCAACACCCTTCTACACCTCCACGCGGTGATCCTGGATAACAGGCTGCAGCAGAGCAGACTGGCTAAGGAGAAGGGATCGAAGAGGGAATGCTAACCTGGTACTAAGAAAATGCTTGGTTAAGTCGGATGTGTTGGACCGAAAGGTGCAAATATCGCAGTCAAGCTGTAAACTACGACACAACGCATTCTTTCTCTGGACTATATTCTGCTACTTAAGCCCTTTCAGTGCTTGGTAGTAGGAGATTGAGAATGAACGAAGCCAAGCCAAGCCATTCATTATTTATACGCAATTTGTAATAATTATCTACCTGAGAATTCATACGAGTGACATAAAAATCTATGCTACCTGTGTCAAACATGGACACTGATAGCCACAGATAAGGGAACAATAGCAACAACAGAAATGAAAAGCCTGAGGCGAATGCTAAATGTGACAAGATGGGACAGAATTAGAAACGATGAGATCAGGAAACAGATGGGCACTAAGCCAGTGCTAGAGTTCATGGGAAAACAGCAAATTCAGGGGTTTGGTCACATATCACGACAGCAACACAGCAGCGTCTCACAGATGGCTCTAACACTTAAACACAGCGGCACCATAGCTTGAGGCCGATCCGCAAAAGAAGGATTGACGGAATTTCCGAGGCAACCAGTTCCATTTAATAACACACAATGGCGCTATTCAGATATTACTTATACACCTGACGCCGAAAGGCAAACGAAAGTCAGACAATAGAGAGAGAGAGAGAGAGAGAGAGAGAGAGAGAGAGAGAGAGAGAGAGAGAGGGATAGATAGATAGATAGATAGATAGATAGATAGATAGATAGATAGATAGATAGATAGATAGATAGATAGATAGATAGATAGATAGATAGATAGATAGATAGATAGATAGATAGATAGATAGATAGATAGATAGATAGATAGGCAGGCAGGCAGGCAGGCAGGCAGGCAGGCAGGCAGGCTGGCAGGCAGGCAGGCAGGCAGGCGGGCGGGCGGCGGGCGGGCGGGCGGGCAGACAGACAGACAGACAGACAGACAGACAGACAGATAGACAGATAGATAGATAGATAGATAGATAGATAGATAGATAGATAGATAGATAGATAGATAGATAGATAGATAGATAGATAGATAGATAGATAGATAGATAGATAGATAGATAGATAGATAGATAGATAGATAGATAGATAGATAGATAGATAGATAGATAGATAGATAGATAGATAGATAGATAGATAGATAGATAGATAGATAGTTCGCTGTGAGAAATAGCTGAAAGTCGGCTGACTATTCGAGGAACTGTAAAGCAGAATGGAAATGACTACAATCCCTGTATCACATACAACAGTTGAATTTGCCCTAAATGCTTTCACAAACCGAATTGGAATTGATGTTTCCCTCTGGAGTTGAATTTGCGCCAAAAACTGACCCAGAATGGAGTTGAATTGACTCTAAATGATGTCCCAGGCAGGAGATGAATTAGCTCAAAGTGATGTTTCAGAAGGAAGTTGAATTGGATCCAAATGATGCCCTAGAAGGGAGTTGATTTGGATCCAAATGATGCCACAGGACGTTAAGTGATGTGTTGCAGTAGCTTTCATCACATCCCGAGCGTGCTGGTGAAGGTGGACCGGTGTCCTCCATGCGGTTGTGCTATGCTTGGCTTCATCTGCGTGTCACTCACTACTACGGGGATCACGTCGATCCCTCACCTCGTTAGCCAGTCTGTCGTGAAAACAGCCCGTTTCCAGAGAAAGCTACTAGGAAGCCGAGATGAGGGGCTAGTATGTTTTGCCTGACCCTAAGTAACATGTCTGATCAGCATATTTAGTCTTTCTCCCCACATAAGGGAGTTAATTGGCTCCAAATGCTGTCCAAGATTGGATTTAATTGGTTTAAAGATGATGTCACAGGAAGGAGTTAATTAGTTTCATGCGATGTCGCAGAACGGAGTTAATTTGTTCCAAATGATGCCCCAGAAGGGAGTAGAATTGGCTCAAAGTCTATATGTCAGTTTATGTAGCTGTGTTGAAGGCCGTTAGCCAAAGGTAGAAATCCATGTAGAAGAAGAGACACTCTGATTTTAGGTTACCTGCTTCTTTGGGGGTAATCTTGATAACAACCTAAGTCGTCAAGACACTTTCCTATCGGAACACAGGTCAGATTAAGATTTAGAACCTTTCGTACACACACACACATCAACACGCGCCCTCAGGGTGGACCATTCCATTGCACTTTGGTTGAGTTTGACCACTAAGATCGCCCTAACTGCCATAGGTACACACAGACGCACACACACATCCAAGCACTAGTACATTGATATCGCCCAAAAGGCTACGGTCCGGGGTGAAAAGCGCGTGCCTCCACCAGTAGAATACAGAGAGCCAAACCTTAAACAAAGAATGTTTTTAAAAGATTGGAAGTAAAACTGAATACAGTAGACTTGTCGAAACAGGATGTGCGGGATCCGGTGTGACAAGTAATCAGGGTCAGGTGAAACATACTGGTCAAGGTGGGAGCGACGAGGCATTAGGGTCAGGTGAAACATACTGATCAATGTGGGAGGGACGAGTCATCAGGGTCAGGTGAAACATACTGATCAAGGTGGGAGCGACGAGTCATCAGGGTCAGGTGAAACATACTGGTCAAGGTGGGAGCGACGAGTAATTAGAGTCAGGTGAAACATACTGGTCAAGGTGGGAGCGACGAGTAATCAGGGTCAGGTGAAACATACTGATCAAGGTGGGAGCGACGAGTCATCAGGGTCAGGTGAAACATACTGGTCAAGGTTGGAGCTGTTACAGAGTTAAGGTTATTGCTATCCTAGGTCACTGTATGAAATGTTTAATATAATGTTACATGGTTAAGGTTTTTATATTGATATCCTAAGTCATGGTACTAAATGATTAATCTAATGTTACAGACCCACTCTATCACCACATATTATTTATTTTCTTCCCTACATCTACCACTAATTAACTCACACTGTAATCAAACCAGTAACAATTCTTCTTGTAACAGCAACAAAACAATGGATGTTTATTTATTGAACATTATACACATTAAAAGGTTAATCCTAGACATGTGAATCGTCAAGAGTTTTGTTATCAACACTTCTCTAACTAAAAAATGTCTCTCAAAAGTTTCGTGCAATTAGCACATGTCTTTCTCTTACACTAAAATAACCCTAGTTGTCTATCATGTAGTCTAGCAATTGTTCTATTCACCGCCTATATCCATTTGAGTTGATACCAGTCTATCTCTAATTGTTCTCAGCCCTATCTTTCTGACCTGGCTCGTCTGGTGGCCTTATGTCCCACCTCCCAGCTTATTCAACGTATGTGTCTTCTGGGCCTCTTGTCTCGTCTCAACGTCAGGAAGATGTCTTCTGAGCCTCTTGTCTCGTCTCAACGCCAGGAAGATGTTTACAGTGATCAGATCTGTTAGTTATTATTATTTCGTCGTCTAGTGAGGCACTCGACGACTGCAACGGTTCTCGTGCCTACGACAGATGACAGGGGTTCTGTTACTGTGATTGTCAGGTCAATGGTAACACATGTGTTTCGACGTGTTGTCATACTCTGACGAGTATGAAGACAAATGCCACTCAGGGACTTGGAAGTCGGTGAATTGCGACATTAATTTATTTGTAAAAGCAATATGTGTACGTAAACATACATATCTATTCATTTACACACACACACATACATACACATTGTCAAAAGAACGTATAATCGTCACCCCGGACCCAAACACATGAGATGGAGAAATGGTACAATGACAGAGATGAGATTAGACGATATTTGGCTACATGGTAAAGAGCTTATAGTGGGCCTGAATAAACACAAGGATTACAATAGTGTATATATATATATGGGGAACCCGAGAGGCTAGTCCAGTCAGACAAAGCATACTGACCAGGTCGTGGCGTCAGGGTCAATACAATAGTGTATATATATATATGGGGAACCCGAGAGGCTAGTCCAGTCAGACAAAGCATACTGACCAGGTCGTGGCGTCAAGGTCAATACACTGACTAACACCACAATCTCTCTTCCGTGTAGAGTTCCCTGGAAACATGCTGTTTTCAAGTCAGCCTGTCTGACGAGCTGTGGATCGATTTGATCCTCGTAGTAGTGAGCACAGCGCAGATGAAGCCAAGCATAGCACTACTGCCTGGTGGACTGCAGTCCACTTCCATCAGCATGCTCGGGATGTGAAGAAAGCTACTACAACCCACCACTTAACGTTCTTTTCAGGGCCCGCAAAAGGGTCAACTTACTCATTATGGGCATTCAACAACAACAACAATATATATATATATATATATATATATATATATATATATATATATATATATATATATATAGAGAGAGAGAGAGAGAGAGAGAGAGAGAGAGAGGTAGGTATACGTAAATACAGATACACTTGCAGCTATATGCGTACATACACATACATATTTGAATTTTCGAACATACGTGTACCTGAGGACGGCAGTGGAAGAAATGGTGACAGGCAAAAGGAATGAAAGCCATATAGTCCTGCTTACAGATGCCCTGGCCGTAGTCACAGCACTAAAAAGCCAGAAAAATACTGAACTTAATGATTTAAGAGCAGTACTCTGTCAACTATGCCAGCAGTCCGCACCAAAAAGGGTAGTGGTACAGTGGGTTCCATTCCACTGCAACATCCAAGGCAACGAGGAGGCAGACAGACTGGCAAAAGACGGTGCAAGACTACTACAACCGGATACTAGTATGACATACGAAGAGTCAAAACGGCTTATTAGAGCCAGATACATGACCAAATGGGAAACCGAACATACTGGCTACACAAAAAACGATGCCTATTACCAGTTGAACAGAAGAGAGCAGGTCGTGGTCTTCAGACTTCGCACTGGCCACAATAGACTGAGGTACCACCTATTCAACAAATTGAAGATAGGTGGCACTGACGAATGCCCGTGTGGTACTGGGAAAATGACCGCTGAGCATTTGCTGCAAAACTGCCCGACCTACGAGGATCAGAGAGAGCAGATGTGGCCATCACCAGTGGCAACACTGGACAAGCTCTATGGCAGTGTCGACAGCCTCAGGATGACCGCTGCTTTTTTCGAAAAAAATAAAGGTTGATTGTCTGACTGCGTACGATGAAGAAGAAGAAGAAGAAGAAGAAGAAGAAGAACACACGTGTACACCAAACTTAACTGTTTACGCAAAACAAAAGAACAAAACATGGAGTGAACGAAGGAGAAAAGCAATATAAATTCTACCATTCCACTCCGTGTGTCTGCACCTGATTTGCATAGGTGTTCCAGTATTTGGTTTAATAACGTCCTTACTTTCTGTTAAAACGTGAACTTCTGACACACTTCCTGAATGTGACCTTATTTTTAAAAATGACCTTCACCTAACAAGTGTGTCATCGCGTAGTTCCACAATGGAAATAAATTCTTTAGTTTTGTCAGCTGTTCACAAACCATAAAAGCGCGTCGATTTAAATGTGAAATCTGGATTGGCTTGCGGAAGTCGGTCACTTTGTTTACGTTTTAAAAAAATGTTAAACCCGGGAATGTTGTGTGTTTGTATTTATTCATCATTAGTTACCTTTCTGTTTGGATTTCCGTGTCTCTGGAAGGGAACAACCTGTGCTTTTCGGAAGGATGAGTCGTAAATGTCAAAATAATTGTGTTGGAATGCAGGAACTGCAGAACTTGTGCAAATAAAACAGCACGAAGTAGCATGCCAACAAGTCTGCATTTATTGACAACATATAGCAGCTAACGTAACCGTTGACAAATGGCATCATATTTTCACCTGATATAGTCACGCTCCAGTCTACTGAGCTGCCAATGCTCCTCTGACTTTAAGTTAGGTACGGCAAGGTAGCGAGAACGCGGATTTGTCACCCAACCTAAAACAGGGACGCCTTCCACACTGTTGTCTGAAACACTTTATCTGAAGAGTATGTCTTCCACACTGTTGTCTGAAACACTTCATCTGAAGAGTATGTCTTCCACACTGTTGTCTGAAACACTTCATCTGAAGAGTATGTCTTCCACACTGTTGTCTGAAACACTTCATCTCAAGATTATGTCTTCCACACTGTTGTCTGAAACACTTCATCTCAAGATTATGTCTTCCACACTGTTGTCTGAAACACTTCATCTCAAGATTATGTCTTCCACACTGTAGTCTTAAATACTTCCTCTCAAGATGACACCGTACACAAATATGCCTCTAACACTTTATCTCAAAATGACACTTTACACAATGATGTAACACCTTCAACTAATCAATCAATCAATCAACCAATCAATCAAAGATCTGTCAGCTCCCTGTGGAACATAGTTGAACGACTGCAACCCGCCACTTTAAGTCCTTTTCACGAGTAACCACCTTATTGTGGGCATTCGCCAACAACAACAACAAAGAAACTCGGTCCCGGTCAAGTGTTAATGAGATCGGGTGTAGATCTGTTTTAGCAGAGACATCCACGTTGCGGATGTAGTCATGCCATCGGATGCCCAGGATACGCCTCTGGTGGCACATGTGAAAGGGTTCCAGTCTCGACATGTCATGTTTCAGCAATGTCCAGGTCTCGGAGCCGTAAAGCAGGACTGGAACCACGCAGTACTAATAAATGCGGATTTTTGTCCCAAGAGAGATCTTGTCCACACACGTTGGAGGTCGCGTATAGCAGACGCAGCTATTCCGATCAACTTTGACATATCGGGACCGCTGCGCCCATCAGATGATATCATGCTACCGAGATAGATGAATTCGTTGGTGCCCTCCGCAGTGTGACCTTGACTTTCAATACCCTGGGGTGCTGTGTCGGAAATGAGGTTCTGAACTTTGGTCTTGGCCGAGGATACAGAGAAATCTAGAGCGGCGTTTCGCTGTTTAACATTTCCAGAGAACGCCGCAGCGCAGATCTGTCAGTGCCGAACAGGACAATGTCGTCCACGTAAACGAGATAAGTTAAGACTGACTGATAAAAAGCTATACCCTCCTGATGCGCGCTGAGGCGGTCAAGAAGCCAGTCGACTGCCCGGCAGAATAGGTCGGGGGCAAAAACACATCCTTGTCTGACACCCGAAGTCGTGGGGAATCTGTCAGAGAGAGTGCCACCCAATCGAACTCTGGCGAATCTGTCAGAGAGAGTGCCACCCAATCGAACTCTGGCGCCGGTGTCCTTGTGTAGCTCCTTGATCAGGTTCAACAAGAAAGGGGGGGGGGGCAGGGGTGCCTATTCCCTGGAGAGCTTTCCATAAAGCCGGCCGATCAACCGAGTTGAAGGCGAACTTCGTCCACGTATGCAGCGTACAAGGGGCGATTGAAGGCCCGGTGCAGAGGCGCAGAACAAGGAGACCGTCGGTTGTAGAACGACCCTGGGTGAAGCCAGACTGTTCTGGGTGACGTTTTGTGCTCAAGAGAGGTTTGAGTCTAGCCAGTAGCGCGTGGGCAAACACCTTCCCTGGCACTGAGACTAGTGTTATAGGCCTGTCATTACTGAAGTCTTTGCCAATCTGCGTGCCTAGTAATAAGCAAAACGTTAATTATTTGATCTCAAAGCTGTGTCCCCCTGTGTTACCGGGGCCCTAACAGGGAGAGAAAGAATTGTAATACTGTAACCTGCCGGACATATCGTCAGAGGCTAATAAGCAGTGTTCGGCATGGGACCATCTGAAATATTCTGCAGAAACTATAAGCTGCAGGTAACATGTCAGATCGTTATGGAGGCAGAGAAGAGACTAAGGCAAGTCAAAGTATCTATAGCAGAACCGACATCACTGTAATCCGGGCAGATCTATATGCCCTCTGTATCTTTGTGAAATTTTGGGATGTATGAAATATGACAGTTCTTGTAGCTCGCTGTTTGCACGTATTCCTTACCCATCCTCTCAGGCGCCCCCCCCCCCCTACTGTCAAATCAACGTTTGATTACAAATGTATGCAGTTTTATGATTGCCAACTCATCCATAGAATTATCATTATCTGCCTTACGGACATTTGGGTATTTGAATATGTTGTCTGTCATAGAGAAGCATTCTTGCGGCTTACTATTAGGACCCAGTCTCAAACAACGACGTGTGACAGGGTCAAGATCCTAGGGTCATGGATACTGTGGGGATCTCGACAAGATCACAGGGTCGAGGACACTGTGGGGATCTCGACAAGATCACAGGGTCGTGGATACTGTGGGGATCTCGACAAGATCACAGGGTCATGGATACTGTGGGGATCTCGACAAGATCACAGGGTCATGGATACTGTGGGGATCTCGACAAGATGACAGGGTCATGGATACTGTGGGGATCTCGACAAGATCACAGGGTCATGGATACTGTGGAGATCTCGACAAGATGACAGGGTCATGGATACTGTGGGGATCTCGACAAGATCACAGGGTCATGGATACTGTGGGGATCTCGACAAGATCACAGGGTCATGGATACTGTGGGGATCTCGACCTGATCACATGGCATCATTAACCCTAACCAAGAGGGCCATTGAAAGCTGTAATTTGCAGCCAAGGAGATGCGTGAGAAATAAAGACTGATTCACAGTTCACAGAGGTTAGATGACACATTGTGTACAGCCGGCCTGGGTTCCTAAATGTAACTTGTCATTGTCTGAAATTAGGTCAAGAGAAAGTTGGATGGGTAGATGTCAGAATTGTTGTCTTTTGTTACCGACTCTTATTATCCATAGTTTAGTACGGTTGTTCTTAATGTTGGGCACGTGAACCTGGCATGTTACACTTGATGATCCTATGACCTTTAGTTAAAATGGTTAGGAATGGGTGTGGGGGGGGGGGGGGGCGATTTTAAAAAAAAACAGACCCATCAGTTCTGTAATGGTGAGTTGCGAAAGGAAAGATAGTGGACGCACTTATAATGGAAAGGGAGAATCGAGAAATTGAGCTCTGTTGAATCAATGGTCAAGCCACGTAAGTTGTCTTACAAATTGTCCGCGGAACATAAACTTGGAACCACCTGACTAGCATTCTACGGCAGTCGTGAAAGGAGGTGGAGTTTAAAGAAACAGATAAAAAGTGATGCTACAGAGATTAGAAATCAAATTTGGTAGGTTGGCTATCGGTTGAACGTATCATAGTTTGCAGTGTTTTCTATAAGTGATGTTCTCATGGTTAGCATGGCAATACTTAGATGGGTTGGGGCGGAATTTCATTGATTGACTGACTCCAGTAAGTTTATGTCGTTCGTCTTTGTCTCGAGCGGTTGCTTGTCAAGAAAATGTGTAAGCAAACATCATTGATCACATTATATCGCACGAATTCGAGATCTTTATACCACGGCAAAAACTGGAAAGATTAGAGCTGTGAGAACGTCAGAGTTCAGACACGTTAAACGAGACGAGAAATAAGATTCTAGCTAGATGATTTAGATGATGTTGTTAGAGACAAAAATAACTAGATTTGACCAAAGACAGAACCGGGTTTCGAGTAGAGGACAACATCCGGCTATATGCCAAAACTCCATGATAAGAGAGCTTAGATAGTGATAGCTTAGACTGTGTTGATGTGATCCTATCAAGTTAGGACAATCAATTGTTTTTGTGAAAGAATAAATTGTTCGAGTTTCCTTTATGTCGGCGGGAATCACTGTAAAAGACAATCACGCCAGTCCCAATGCGAATCTCATCTACTTGACAGCAGAGGGTCTTCTCGTGGTCCGGAAATCACTTGGAAGATCGGCCTTGCGGCATCATCCCTGTACTTTCTGCACGGAATCAGCAGAGGCTCTTCTTTGACACCAAGCTGCGCATATATAGATCATGTGTCATTCCAGTCCTCGTGTACGCTTCCGAGACCTGGGCAGTCTTACACGGGGATCATAAGCGGCTTGACGGGTATCTACATGTGCTGCCAACGTCGTATTCTTAGAGTTCACTGACAAGACCTAATAACTAATATTGTGGTCTCCAGACGAACCAAACGCGAGAGAATTTCATCAACGCTGGATTGGCGCCGCCTTTCTTTCTTCGACCTCTGTCAGGACGTACCGGCTCGACAGCTTCTACACATGTCGCTTGAAATACGGTTCAGGAAAAGACTGCACCCCTCATGGACTCGTCTCCGCGGCCACCCGTGAAACACTTACTGAAATACATCATCTCCACTTCATCTGCTGTGCAGGCTGGCTGGAACTCTGCCATCAGGGTGGCCACGGGCGGTCAGCGTGACGAGTTCTGATTGGCTTGGCCAATTACGTCACTGTGGATGCTTCAACATCCAACCAATCAGCTTTAATGCCCGTGTGTATCATAACAAGCAAAACTAGGTCAATTACATCTGTCAAAGCGTGTCGTTAAAGACGACTGAAAAAGTTTGTGCAGGGGGCTGGCAACATCGTGTAAAATATATTGCTACAGAAGTCACCAGTGCAAGAACACACGAGGATTTTTACACATGCTTTAGTGCTATACTAGCAATAGCGGTGGACCTTTGTTTTGTAAGGGGTGTAATAGAGACAAAAGAGTAGCAATAATGGCACTGTTGTAAAATTCGTGCAGCATGACCTGAACTAAAAATAAAGAAAAAATATCAGTTGTTTCACTGTCGTAAAATTCGTGCAGCATGACCTGAACTAAAAATAGACGGGCTGAATCTAGAAAGAACATGAAGCGGGAAAAAAGTGAAGTACCCGGTGTGAGGTACAAGTAAATACCATTATTTCGAAATCAAATCCTTAGATACAATTTCTGTATGACGTAAGAGACGAGAATTCGGTAATGAAACTGGCTCAAATTTCTCGCCCTCGTCAAATATTATTTTGGCGTCACCTGTTCAGGGAATAGTGTTTCCAGCTAACATGACTTTGTCACGAGCGGTTCCAACCAGGTCGTGGTCTCTCATAACAGATCATCCTGACAATGTAATTCAAATGCAGTGCCGTCTCCGCAACATAGGTTGACTCCAGTGAGCCTACAATATCACGTCTCCTGTCTCACGGTTTACCCTGCTGGATGACAATATTCGTCCTAATAGCACAGCGTACACCATTATAGTTATACTTATACCAGTCTAGCACGCTATTCCTACAGTTATAGACTTGCACATGTAGTGGCGGTCGACAACCATTGTGGGTACTTGTGTCTTACTTTCACCCCAAACAGAGTTTCATGGGTTCCCATCGCTCATAACCGGACATTATATTTCGTGTTAAGGGGAGGGCAGGTCAATATAATTTTATGTTAAATAAATAAGTATAGAAGGGATGGTTAAATTCAGTTTTGCGAAGGATTAGTGTTAGGGTGATGGTTAGAGTTAGGGCTAAGGTTAGGTTTAGGGTTAGTTTTATGGTTAGGGTTAGGTTTAGGGTTGCATTTAGGGTTAGGTTTAGGGTTAGAAGTATGGTTAGGTTTAGGGTTAGTTTTAGGGTTAGGTTTAGGGTTAAGGTTATAACTATAGTTATGATTTAGGTTTAGGGTTAGTTTTAGTGTTAGGGTTAGGATTAGAGATATGGTTAGGGCAAGGGCTAGGGTTAGCTTTAGGGCTAGGGGTAAGGTTAGGATTAGGGCTAAGGTTAGGTTTAGGGTTAGGATTATGGTAAAGTTTAGGGTTATAGTTAGGTTTGGTTAAGGGTTAGTTTTAGAGTTGCATTTATGGTAATATTTAGTGTTAGGTTCAGGATTAGGGTTATGATTATTGTTAAGGGTTAGGGTTAGGTTCAGGATTAGGGTTAGGTTTATTGTTAAGGTTAGCGTTAGGATTAGAGCTATGGTTAGGACCAGGGCTATGGTTAGCTTTAAAGCTAGCGGGTAGAGTTAGGATTAGGGTTATATAACGTGGTTGTTATTATATCGTCTGACAGCATAAATAGTGCCATTCTGCTGTAGAAACTGGATACAACTCTCCTTATCGACCCAACGTTGACAGACTCAAGAAGTGCATTGCTAGGACGGTACGAACAAGCGGTAGCATAAGTTCTCGAGTATTCTGGCAGAATGTCTGACACCCCCAACAGTTAAAAAATGGACTATTCTGTGACGTGACTACCTCAAATTCGATGTTAATAAAGATATTTCTTTTTATTTGGGGTGAATTAAGACATAGCACCTCATTTTGTTTTGTTGATTCTTCACACCAGATAAGATGACCTTGAAAAGATGGTAGAAGGCGGTGACCTTGAAAAGATGGCAGAAGGGGTGACGTTGAAAAGATGGCAGAAGGGGTGACCTTGAAAAGATGGCAGAAGGGGTGACCTTGAAAAGATGGTAGAAGGGGTGACCTTGAAAAGATGATAGAAGGCGGGCAGGTGGGGAGTGTACCTCCAAATGAGTTTAAGGTTTGAAAAAGTACGTCGACGTGGTGTATATCTGAATATTGTAAAAGATGCGCTTATAAAACTAGATTTGACATTTAGCATGACTTAGCAAAGCTGGCCCTGTCTCTTAGAACCAACTAGGTAACCATTTTTCAGGGCACTGGTAAACGTCCAGAAATTGAAAAGATATCCAAGGCGGTACAGAACTTCGCCTGAGTGCACTCAGTCACCTTTCGAAAAAAAAGACGGGATTTCAAGTGCGCACATGAACACAATTCTGCTATTTGAAATATTAGTTCGCGAACAAGTCAAAAGGTTATGTGCTGACATTTAGCCTTGAATGTGTTATTGTTTATTTCTTAGGTCCATATCAGATGTGTACGCGTTTCTAATGTGCACGACAATTCAACTATTAGTATATACGGTCAGGGTTAGTAATTGTTAAATTACTTACCTCTGTGTCACAAATGTAAACACGACTAGTTCGTATATGGGGCTTTTTTCTAGGCCTTGACAGCTGTTGTTATTGTTACTGTGTTTCTACGTCTGTTTGTTATCAAGTCATATGTAGGTCTCTGTTTTTTGAGATAAAAAAGGTCACCATCACTGATATCAGTTATAAATAACATATTCGTCTGCAGAATAATCACGGGAAGGCAATCTCCAAACGATTATGACCCCCAGAATGACTCAAAAGCCTGCTTGGATTACAACACAACTATCACATTCTCTAAAAGACAGGACTGGAGTCAAGCCAATAGGAAGGCAAGAAATATAAGTGAGTCTCGTTCTCTCGGACCAATAGCTACACTCCAGACTACAGATGATAAACTAAGTTAGAGCACATCATTTTGATTTTGAGTGTTAAAGTATTAGAGTATAAACTTAACTTAAAGTATTAGAGTGTAAACTTAACTTAAAGTATTAGAGTATAAACTTAACTTAAAGTATTAGAGTGTTAGAATACTCGGTTTTTATCGGGTTCGATCCCGTTTTCAACACGCCCCAGTCGACTCAGCTATAAATGGATAACTGGCCTACTGTTAGTGGAGAAGAGCCAACCAGGAAAGGGGTGGTCAACTCATAAAAGCTATGTCCTAGTACAATGACATCTCTAACACTTCATCCCTGACAGCAGTGTCTGCATTCTTAATATTGCCCTTCAATGTGCCCACGGTACCCCAATGTGTATGTTGTAATAAGCGAAAAGGGAGAGTTGTGTATGCAAACAGCAGCCTAGTGAAGCAAGGCAGACTGAAGATTATTGTCAATATCATTGCACATAAAAATACCAAACATGGAATTTATAAACACCACGATAAACATAAAGCTGTGGAGAGACACGGTCGCCTACGTCAGTCGGTATAGCACTTAATAATCATGGTGGCAGTATAGGTAGAAGTAAGGGATCGCTATTTCGTTTACTTTGTTCGAAACTAATCACATTTCAACATGTTTTGCTGTAAACGCGCCACCTCGCATCTGCAGCGGGATTGGCTTGTGAATCAGAATAATTCTGCTAGTTATGTTCGCAATCCCTAACTTACATTCCTCCCCATCCCTGGTATCCTGTTGTCTGTTCATGACCTTCCTTTATTCGCACACACAAAGAGTGACGAAATAACATAACTAACACATAAACATAAGTAGGTTCATTGTTGCTAATATCGCCAGCAGGGAGCTGACTAGCGAAGTGGTTTGTGGGACGGCTCACTTCCGAAACAGGCAAATGTTAGGATTCACACCCAGTTGCCAGATACACTAAAGGGCCACGAGATCGCCCTATCACAATTCTGAGCTCTGTTATTTGGTCTGTGTAACCTCTTCCTGTTCTGAATCATGCGTGTTTTTCTCTGTTTTCCATCTAAAGCATCTTTTTAACAAGCTCAGTCCGAACAATATTGTTACCACTGTGCTTGTCACCAGATACAAAAATGATTTGGCCCAAATCCATTTGGCTTAGGAAAAATGATTTGGCCCAAATCCATTTAGGTAAAGACTACAAGAAAGAACAATAACAAAGGAAGACAATCTATTGTGAGATCAATTGAAGTGGACAACTTTTCTAAATGAAACAAAATTTCAGATACCAACTTTTATTACGAAAGAAAACTTGACTGTGAGCATTGCAATACTATTATTGTCTAGTGTTTATACTAAATATTGACATAGTTGTCACACCTGCCTATTATTGACCCATGTTCTTCTTCTCTAAATAGAGAACTATACCAATTCATAAACTTTATGAATTGTATTAATATTACCTGGGCAATATTTCATTGCCAATGAGCTTGTCAATTGTCAATATTAGTACATTCGTTGACTACACAATAAATATATTTCGCACCTTCGTCTGCATAGCATTTATCAGCCCACACAAAAATCCTTAATTTCGAGATAGTCACTAGATTATTTTAGGGCTTAACTTCTCCATGTGCAAACAATACAATAATTAGAAAGGCGTTATTTTTGGAATCCTCATCTGCTCTCATTAAGTCGACTCCAGAACGAAGGATGGTGTGAATAGTGTGGCCAGGAAATCAAATCCAGATAAGATTTTCATACTGGACATTTTTCTTTCAGAGAAAGTATAAATACTATCGATTTTAATTTTCGCTCCCTGTGATATATAATAAGTATTTAAATATAGAGTCAAGTGTCAAGATATGTGTACCTTGGCCAACTGATTTCGGCTGATCCCAAATGCGAAAGCGAGATCATTAAGATAATTATAATGGCCAGGAATACATTTAATGGCATAGGAGATACACTTCTGTCAAAAGACTTATCTCAGACCTTAGAGAGATACACTTCTGTCAAAGCAGATATCTCAGAACTTAGAGAGATACACTTCTGTCCAAGCAGATATCTCAGACCTTAGAGAGATACACTTCTGTCCAAGCAGATATCTCAGACCTTAGAGAGATACACTTCTGTCCAAGCAGATATCTCAGACCTTAGAGAGATACACTTCTGTCAAAGCAGATATCTCAGACCTTAGAGAGATACACTTCTGTCAAAGCAGATATCTCAGACCTTAGAGAGATACACTTCTGTCAAAGCAGATATCTCAGACCTTAGAGAGATACACTTCTGTCCAAGCAGATATCTCAGATCTTAAAAATGAGAAACATTACATGCAATGTTATTGTATGTTGTAGAAACCTGAACCCTGACAAATAAAATGGAGAAGAGTATTGATGCCTTTGAAATGTTGGTATTCAGAAGACTTGGACGAGTTTCTTGGAAAGATAGGAAAACAAATAGTGAGGTTCTGGAACAACTGAAGATAGAGAAGATACTTCTGAAGAAAATAAAAAGCAGAAAAATAAATATTTTTGTCACGTCAAGAGACGTGAAAGTCTGCTGAAGGTTATTTTGGAGGACGGAATAGATGGCAAGAGATTCAGAGGGAACAGAGGTACAGATGGACAGACAACATCACGATGTGGTCGGGACACAGTTTAACTGCGTGTACCAGCCTGGTGCGGGGCAGTGACAACTGGTGACCAATTACTGACATCATCCTATTCGGAAATCGCACTTGGTGGTGATGATGCAAGATAGGGAGGCCCTGGGATCAAGATGCTGAGCAGCGCATGAGCTGCAGTTGTCAGCGACCCATAGCTGACCGCTAGTGTCAGGGTCAGCGACCCATAGCTGCCAAGACCCTTCTACACCTCCACGCGGTGATCCTGGATAACAGGCTGCAACAGGGCAGACTGGGTAGGGAGAAGGGATCGAAGATGGAATGCTAACCCGGTACTCAAGAAATGCTTGCTGAAGTCGGATGTGTTGGACCGAAAGGTGCAAATATCGCAGTTAAGCTGTAAACTACGACACAGCGCATTCTGTTCTCTGGACTACATTCTGCTACTGAAGCCCTTTGAGGGTTTGATAGTGGGAGATTGAGAACAAACGCAGAAGGAGGGAGGCCCAAGCTGGGGATTGAATGAGAGATTATCAGAAAGTCATCAAAACTCTAGGCAGGGAATGCAGAGAGAGGTGCACGAAGTTAACCAGCCAATAAATTGTTAGCGATCAGGAAAGTGTTGCCGTTTTATATACCGAGGTTTCGGTGCAATACTGTGGAAAATCAGTTTGGGGATTCTCCACAGGAGTGAGAGGTCAGCCTGATGCTTGGTGGAGCTGGACGGAGCTGGGAGGAGCTGAGCGTACATGATAACTATTCTTTCAGTACGAGCATAGACCTGGAGGCAGTGACCTTAGATCTGGTGTGGATATCGCAGACCTCTTTAACAAAGGCAGATCCTTCAGACTTTCAATGCTTAGTTCGGAAAGTCAATAATTGCTAGCTAAGGCCTGTGTAGATAACTGCTGTATAGACCTCAACGCTCCAGGGTCTGATGTGTATCTACGGCTCTGGTCCTGCTGTGGTTCCGAACAATGAAAGAGTTTCACGAGCACCTAATATGGGCATTGGATATGGATATCGATTACATTTGGAGGTTAATGACCAACTACAAGAAAAGTTCAAGTTAGTTGCCCATCGCATGCCATGATAGCGACATCATCAGACGGGTTTGTCTTGATGACGTAACTTACGCTGCATTTTGGTTTTGGTGAAGAAGAAACTGCGTTGATCATCAACCTCACTCTCCGGTCTGGAGCTACCTTGGACTAGTGGCAAGACATAAGTGCAGACGACTGGAGGTCACTCCCGATGCAGTCACTTTGGTCCCATCTTCCTACAGACCAGGGGTCTCTTGAAACCTGCTGGACTCGATCTCCACCGCTGCCGTACATCGCTTTGAGAGACCAGTGCCTTTTCTCTCGACCACAGCAGACCCTCAATGACAGCCTTTTGTATGATGCCACCGAAATATATGAATCATCAATTCACAGACTACACAGCTTTGAAATCAAGCGATCAGAGTGGGCGAGTCAGAAGACGGAGCAGGAGTGTGCACAACCAACGAACTGCAGGAACCATCGGAATCGCCATCTGCTGAGAGAGACTGCGCACCTATAGGGTAAGCCCAGAATGCAATGGCCGATTCATAAAAACAAAACAAGAAGCTAATAAAATCTAGTATGACATGTCGAACTCATTAGAAAACACATGTGGCCCAGAGTATCTGGTATATTGATGTTCTCAATAGATGAAAGCAATTGGTTGTCGCTGTCCGTTTGATGATGAATAAAAAGGTAATTAAATTTTAGACCATTGAAAAACCGAAAAGCCTCATAAGGAAGATGTGTGTGAGGAAGCAGTGACATACCAAGTTGTATGTTTAAATATTGGTCATGTTCAGCTCCCTGTGGATCACAGGTCTTCAGCAAATACACGTCAAGTCTTCTGTCCTTGTTCGTCCGCTCTTGCTCTTTCCACACCGTGCCTGGTTTCTTTATGTTTGTCTAGCGCTCTCTTCTCCGTGTCTTTTGACCTCTAATTTTCTTGCCTTGGGAATTCCAAAACAGACTGTTTTGTAATAATAGCAGGCAAAGGCACAGGCCACCGTCCGTCGTAGACGATGATGGCATACTTAATTTTACTAGCTCTATTTTTAGTAAGGATTAACTGCGCTACTTTTTATTCTCACTCTC
The DNA here is from genome assembly GCA_036924085.1 of Ariolimax columbianus. Classification (NCBI taxonomy): domain Eukaryota; kingdom Metazoa; phylum Mollusca; class Gastropoda; order Stylommatophora; family Arionidae; genus Ariolimax; species Ariolimax columbianus. Next base: position 62,696,072 of record JAVGWX010000015.1, on the reverse strand, counting down.
TCGTCTCGTGCCGCCCGTCCCCAGTGGCAAGTCACGGACAAGACGACTAGGGGGCAACTACGATATACAGGGAACTCCGCATCAAGCACCCATGAAAAAGACGACGGAGTCCGGAGTCGAACCCACATCACCTGATCACGAGGCCGACGGCTTAACCACTTTGCCACGGAATCCCCTAATATAATAATATTAACTGGTTTCCTTAATGTGTGTCATATCCAATCCCTTCTCTTAACCTCATATTTCGCCGATCTATGTCTGGTTCCCTCCAACAGTTTTGACATCAGCAATCTTATCATATCATTAAAAATCATTATATTCTGCATTTATGAAAGTGTGTATACCTATTTCGCTGTTGTTGTTTTTTTTGTGTTCTCAATATGTCAGGGCCATACAAGAGATCGGATTTTACAATGAAGTTGAAGATTTCTATTTCTGAGTTGGACTTCATTTCATTTGATTTCCATAAACTTTACAATGCCATGAAAGTTTCTCTCGCGTTCTGTATTCTTATTTAGATATCTATATCTCTGCCTCCTACTTTATCTACATTGCGCTACATTGCGGACTCCAATGGTAACACAGAAAAACCACTCTATAACAGCATGAAAGACGTGTACCAATTTCAGAACTGAAGTAATAGCTGTTCATGCAACAATGCGTATTCTTACCAGTCAAAACGCAACTAGAAGGAAAATGGTTGTTCTGACATACTCATGGAGCGTACTTTAAGCCAACAAACAAGTTAGACTCTCACACGAAATAAAATACAATATCTAATTGTTATACCAAAAGACAACAGATCTAGTCCTACAATGAATTACGGCAGACAGTGAAATCATTGGCAACGAAAAGGCAAATGAGCTCGCAAAAGCTGTAAGAGGCGGTAAGCAGACTCGCCATTGACAGAACTACAAAGAAGTAAAGACACTCATAAAACGAAACATGAGAACGGAATGGAGAGACCAGCACAAAGAATGCAGGGCAGAAAATGACAGCATAGACAAACTTGACAGATATATATACAGACCAAAGAGAGGCAGTCTGACCCGGTGAGCGACCATGCTCGACAAACTGAAGGGGACCAGCCAAGACCTGACACGCAGTCTCCTTCGTAAACCTCACTGGTCTAGAAGCATAGCATCAGTTGATCGAGGACGAAGTAGAAGAAGATGGTGAAGAAGAAGAAGAAGAAGAAGATGTTGAAGAAAAAGAAGAAGAAGAAGAAGAAGAAGAAGAAGAAGAAGATGTTGAAGAAAAAGAAGAAGAAGAAGAAGAAGAAGAAGAAGAAGAAGAAGAAGAAGAAGAAGAAGAAGAAGCAGAAGAAGAAGAAGAAGAAGAAGGACAAGTCTATATTGTTTAGATGCTATATGACAAAATCATATAGACGTGTATCTCCCAACACAATCTGATTTTCATTAATTGCATTTATTCTCATAATCTTTGTGTTTTTTTTCTCTGCGTATACTCTTTAGCTTCTATTTATTGTTACCATGTCTGAGGCTTTCCTTTTGTTCAAGTCTGTTTTTGCTGTCTCCACTTGAGATCTGAGAATACTGTAGCCATCATTATTAAATCTGGATGGTTTGTTGTCTTTGTTCTTGTCGAATAAATCACTCATATATTTTGCACATCTGTTTGATGTGCATTTACCATCAAACAACATGTATTCAATCTTATATTTAATGAATCCTCCCCGTTTAGTCAGCGTTGTCGTGTTTCAAAGGTGATTTCTTTCTGCATGCATGCATTCCCACAATACTTCTGCATGTCAGCACATATTATGTATCCCATTATCCAGTACACTATATTCTCGAGTGTTTTGTTTGTGTTGATATTTTCCTGTTTTTCATTTTACTTCAGATGTCGTCTGTCATCCACTCTTGATTTTTCTCAAACGTGTGTATCTGTTAAGTGCCATTTTGTATGTGTATAGACTATCATGTTTATGTGTGACTTAACAAGCTCTTTCTGTTAAATGCATTATTTGCTTTAATACCGATATATTTATATTTGAATCCGTTTAAATATCTTACTTCTATATATTATTCACAAACTTCCGATTTGCTGATGATATTGATGTATTGGCAGGCACAGAAAGGGAACTCCAGGAGTTGATTGGTAGATTGGATAGAGCGGCCCTGAGTTTTGGTATGGAAATAAATGCAGATAAAACAAAGGTCATGACCAATAACGTAGCAGGGTTTAAATCTGCAATAGAGGCAAATGGGCAGGAACTTGAGGTGGTAAAACGTTTCAAATATCTGGGATCATTGATCAGCGAAGAGGGATCGAAGCCAGAGGTAATTGCAAGAATAGCACAAACAACAGCGGCGCTGACTCGGCTGAAACCTATTTGGCAAGACAAGCGGCTCGCCCTCGGCATAAAAGTTAGACTAATGCGCTCTTTGGTGCTATCAATATTTCTGTATGCCTGCGAGACCTGGACCATTACAGCAGATATCCAGGGCAGAATACATGCAATGGAAATGCGGTGCAATAGAAAACTCTTAAATGTTACATATAAAGATCGTGTCCCGAACGTAGTAATACGTCAGAGAGTTGAAGCCGCTATTGGTCCTTTTGAAGATCTGTTCACAGCTATCAAAAAAACGAAAGATGGCCTGGTGCGGGCACGTCGCGAGGTCCAACGGAATTACCAACTCGATACTCATTGGTTCCGTACCGGGACAGATAGGGTGAGGACGTCCAAGGAAGAGATGGGTGGACAACATCACTGAGTGGTCAAGTCTTCGTCCCGGTGAGATACGTCAGGCGGCGACAGACAGAGAGGGATGCCGTGGGATTTTGGGAGTGTCTTCGTGTGTGCCCCAACGACCTTATGGGTTACGGGATGAACTGAACTGATATATTATCTTGACTTATATGGTTTCTTGTCATTTTTCCCAATTATCATAGTCTTTGTTTTTCTTTATGTTTATGTCTAAATCCAAAACTCTTGACTTATTGTGTATATTGTTGTCACAAGCTTCGGTAATTCTTGCTCCCTTTTTGCCATCAAAATGATCATCCTCATATCTTGGATTGTTTATTGCCACTCCTCCAATGACAAGGCCTGGCATCCCCTCTATCTGTTTGAATATTTGTTCTGTGTAGATATTAAAAAGACAAGGGGATAATACACATCCCTGTCTCACTCCTCTTTTTACATCTATACTTGGAGAGCATAACTTTCCTGATTTACTGTAGCAGTTTGTTCCCATTACAGATTATGGAGCAGTTTATGTCTTTACCATCTAGACCTATTTCTTGGAGACATTTTATTAATTGTTCTTGTTAGACTCTGTCAAACGCGTTCTGGCAGTCTATAAAGCAAATATAAATGTCTTTACGTATTTCTATATATTTTTCTGTCAAAGTTCGCAAAACAGAAAATTGTTTCCATTGTTCCATTAGACTTTCGAAAACCAAATTATTCTTCTAAAATTTCCTTCTCTATTTTTACCTCTTATTCGGTCATGTTTAAAATTTTTTTTTTTTTTAATGTTACGTGTTTGCCTCACTGGTTTCTACTGGCGAAGGCGCGCCTATTCCATCCCTAAATCGTAGTCAATTTGGGCGATATTAAGACGCATAAACCAGTGCTTAGATGTATGTGTGCATCTGTATGTACCTATGGTAGATTGTGCACTCTCAGAAGCCAGCCCAACCAAAGTGCAATGGAAGGGTCTCACCCTGAGGGCGGGTGTGAAAGTTGTGCAAGAGTTTGGCTGTAGGACAGAGTCAAATGAAACAGAGTGAGATGAGAAGGGAGAGAAGGGGAATAGCTTTAATTGTGTGACTCACTAGCCTTAATGTATTAAAGTCTGAGCATTCTGTTACGTGAGATTTTTTGGGCAGTGTTATAAACGTAGATGTTTTCAGGTCTGTTGGTATGCATCTAGTATTGTATATGTCATTACACAGACCAGTAAGTACATCTAAACTAAATTCCCATAGGGCCTCTATCATGTCTATGTTAATGGAGTCAGGCCCTATTGCTTTCCCTTTTCTCATAGTTTTTATCACATCTACCACCTCTGATCTGAGGATGCTGGGCCCTTCATTATCATATGTTGATGGTTTCGTCCGTGACTATACTCAAAAAGTTCCCTTGCATACTCCGCCCATCTGTTTGATATGTCATTCTCATCCATCAAAATGGCTCCATTCTTATCCCGGATGCATCCCCTACTCTGGGTTACCTGTGTCTTGTTTGTTGTTTTCTTCATTTCTATTTGCATTTCTCTTGTATTGCGTTTTAGTCCCATGTCTTCTATTACCTTGAATTTTTCTTCCAACAAATGTTTTTGGCCATCAAGCACATTGCACGTATCTCTTTGTGTAGTGATGAATATGCAGACGTGTTTTTAGCCTTCTTTCTATTTGCCATTTTAGTTAAGGTGTCATCTGGCATCCATTCTTGGTTTTTCCTAAGTGCTTTATCTGGTAATGATTTATTTGCTACCTGGATACTGGTTTTTATACGTTCCCATTTAGTATTTATTCTCCTCTCTGTGTTTCCTTCCTTGTCCTCTGATTGTAAGTTTTCATACACCTTCTTTACTGCCACCTGGTACTTTTGCCGTATATCTGGTTGTTTTAGTGCTGGCCTGTCTTTATTATGTGTCTTTGTCCGTCTACACTCTGTGATTTTGAGTTGTATATGCACTTTCATACAAACTGGATTGTGGTCGGATATGATGTCTGCTCCTGGATATGCCTTGGTGTTTTTAACAATATTTCTGAATCTGTGTCTGATCATAATAAAATCAATTTGATTTCTTATCCTATCACCTGAGCTTTTCCATGTATTTAATTTTCTAATATGATGTTAGAAAAAAGTGTAACAAATACTAAGTTTGTTTTCCTCACAGAATTGTATCAGTCTTTCATTCTTTGTTCCAATTCCAAATTTCCCCCCGATATTTTTATATTGTCCCTTACCTACCTTAGCATTCATGTCGCCCATAACAATTAGTATATCTGTTGAAACCACTGTGTTAAGTAACTGCTTTACGTCTTTAATCACTACATGATTGTTATTGGAATGTATGTCTGCACCACCAATACTTTCTCATTTGTTTTATTCTCTTCTTCTTCTTCTTCTTCAATCAACCGATGCTATGCTTCAAGCCTTGTGGGGTTCACGAAATAGCCTGTGCGTTTCCTGCCTTCGCCGGTCCCCCACAGCTTTTCAAGCATGGTCGCTCACCTGGACCAGACTGCCTCTCTTTGGTCTGCATAAGTGGGGCAGTTCTGCAGGATATGTTCTGGTGTTTGATTGGGTGCTCCGCAATATCACGTGACGGTGTCTCTGAGATCCATTATGTGCAGGTGGACCATGAGTCTGTAATGTCTCGTTCTGAGTCTGACGATCTTTGTCTGCCCATCTTTACCATGTTTGTTTATGCAGTCATCAACTGGCTTGTATTCTTTGTGCTGGTCTGTCCATTCTGTCCTCATGGATCGTATGATGAGTGTCTTTGTGCTGGTCTGTCCATTCTGTTCTCATGGATCGTATGATGAGTGTCTTTGCTTCTTTGTAGCTCTGTGGATGGCGAGTCTGCGTGTTGCCACTCCCGGTTTATGCGCGCTCATCTGACTTTCCGTTTCCAAGGATCCCACAGTCGGTCTGAAGTCATTATACTTCTAGATTTTGTTTTGTTTTGGGAACAGCAATCCGATGTTATATTCTATTTCGTGTTAGAGTCTACCTTGTTTGGGACTTAAGATGGCTTGGAGTACGTTCCTAGAGTTTGTTAGAATTACCGTTTTCCTTGCAGTTGTGTTTTGGTTGATAAGAATCTGCGTTGCTCTTGATTCAGCTCTGAAATTAGCACAACTCTCTCCAGTTAGTACGAAGTAGTTTTCTATGCCGCCGTTCTTGGTGTGCGATGTAGATTCCCCTTCCTTTGATATTGTCGCTCTCTCTCTGGCTGATCCATCTGCGTACACGTGTGTCCAGGAGTTGCTAGAGTACTGTCTCTTGAGCTCCTGCAGAACGTGTGTCCATGAGTTGCTAGGGTACTGTCTCTTGAGCTCCTGCAGAACTTGTGTCCATGAGTTGCTAGGGTACTGTCTCTTGAGATCCTGCAGAACGTGTGTCCAGGAGTTGCTAGGTTACTGTCTCTTGAGCTCCTGCAGAACGTGTGTCCAGGAGTTGCTAGGGTACTGTCTCTTGAGCTCCTGCAGAACGTGTGTCCAAGAGTTGCTAGGGTACTGTCTCTTGATCTCATGTAGAGCGTGTCCAGGAGTTGCTAGGGTACTGTCTCTTGACCTCCTGCAGAACGTAGATTTTTGTTATGTTGCCGACTGCTCACTTTTTTTTATCCCTTCGTTATCTCTGGAACCTCCAATATTATGCTGGACCGGTCCTGGTTCCGTATCCGTGGTTCTGGAATGAGTGCTTCGCATTTTTCAATATCTGCTTTAAGAATATCTTCCTGTTTCTGCGGTGTTCTGTGTCCAGATTTTGGGGGATTTTCCTTAGTAATCTGTTTTAGTTCTCTATTTGAAATTCCGGTGTAAATGGTGATCAGGTAGCATTTTTAGTTTTACAAACTAGGTAAGATATTTGTATGTTCTCCTTAATTAAAGGAGCTCGATATTTGCTGCTTTTCCAGCTCTGGGGTTGGAGTGGTTTGTAATGCCCAGTGGTAATTCTGAGACCCAAATTTTGGATTCGATCTAGTTTTCCTGTGTTTGTTTTAGCTACTGTTGCCCATGTTTGGTCTGAGTGCCCAAGTGTAGACTTGTTTGATGGTCTGAGTGCCCTAGTGTAGACTTGCTTGATGGTCTGAGTGCCCTAGTGTAGACTTGCTTGATGGTCTGAGTGCCCTAGTGTAGACTTGTTTGATGGTCTGAGTGCCCTAGTGTAGACTTGCTTGATAGTCTGAGTGCCATAGTGTAGACTTGCTTGATGGTCTGAGTGCCCTAGTGTAGACTTGTTTGATGGTCTGAGTGCCCTAATGTAGACTTGCTTGATAGTCTGAGTGCCATAGTGTACCTGCATGATGGTCTGAGTGCCCTAGTGTAGACTTTTTTGATGGTCTGAGTGCCCTAATGTAGGCTTGCTTGATAGTCTGAGTGCCATAGTGTCCTGCTTGATGGTCTGAGTGCCCTAGTGTAGACTTGCTTGATGGTCTGAGTGCCCTAGTGTAGACTTGTTTGATCATTTTTGTGCTTGCCCTCCCCGATACATCAGCCAGTTTTTTAATCACTTAAACTTGTTATGGCCCTCGTCTGGAGTTTCTTTATATTTGGTTTCCGGGTGAATCTTGACTCAATGGGACTCCAAGGAGTGTGGGTGTGTCTACAGCCATGGTGTATCCAGCTGTGGTATTTGTTGGTTTCCTATCTTTACTGTTTTCTTCTCTTTTTTTAAGTGAAAGTGTTAGATGTTTTAGTGTGTTTCATTTTCTTTTCTGTTTTCCACCTTCTCTACTGTCTTATGGAGACTTTTGTTACAAATTCTGTGGCTGTCCATGCAGTGGCGTCATCTGTGTGTCGGTTGTTTGAGATACGCTGGTGACATCATTTAGTAGTGTCGTGTATAAATATATAAAGAAAAGATTTCGTGCAACTTCCCTATGACACTTCCTCTCTTAGACTGACTGATCGACTGGTAACAGTTTTTTGTTTGTCCATCACAAGTGATGAAGACCACTCTCTTTGTTCAGCCGTGTGGACAGTCGTATCTCTTGCTGTGTCCGCTGAAATGGGTGACTTGCGCGGTGATTTGGATTAAAGAGAGGAAGAAACTGCGCCTTTTGTCAACCTCACTCACAGAGCCTAAGCTACCTTTTGCAAGTGGCAAGACATTAATCGAGACGACTGGAGATAGCATAGGATGCAGATTTTGCCTCAGGGTTACCACCGAAGCCTTTCCGTAAACATGTAACCCGCAGGGTAGAAAGGTGGGAAGGCATCTAACGCAGTTTGTCGTGCCTTTTCGATAACCACAAGAGGTCGTATGGACAACACTCAGCGTGTGAGTGAGTCTGGCATCTCTCCCCAGCTGTATTCAGTTCATCATAGTAGCATCTAAAATTCCCACACGCCATATTCGTGAAGGTGAACCGGCAGAACTAACCCGTGAGATACGACACAGGTATAACTAGTTTAAGCGTAGCGCCATTCAGCCGGCGTCCAGACCAGGACAAACGGATGGAAGAAATCACAAGAAAAGAACGAAATAACGTCCAGACGGACAACAACTCCACGTATCCGTGAACACAAGTGTAAGTCGTCGACTAGTGTGAATTCCAGGCAAATCCGCCAGACCACGGATCGACTGGTATGATTGACCATTTTAACCCTGGCAGGTCGTTGGAAGAGTTAGTTTTTTTTATCTATAAGAACAAATTGTTGGTAACTTCTACCTGGAGGATTTTAAGCTTCAGGCATTCTCTTAAGACAGTGTCGAAGTCATGGGAAAATTGAAAGAAGATAGCTAGAACTTTGCTTTTTCTCTTGGAAGACGTTTTCTATGTCCTTTGTAGATATGTTTATTTGCCTTTTGCGCTGTTTGTATAGTGTTTGAGTTAAGATGTCACGAGTTGGTTTCAATTGTTTATCAGTCCATGAGTTGGTGTCAATGTACCAGGTGAGTCTTTTGTTTATCCGTCCATGAGTTGGTTTCAATGTACCAGGTGAGTCTTTTGTTTATCAGTCCATGAGTTGGTTTCAATGTACCAGGTGAGTCTTTTGTTTATCAGTCCATGAGTTGGTTTCAATGTACCAGGTGAGTCTTTTGTTTATCAGTCCATGAGTTAGTTTCAATGTACCAGGTGAGTCTTTTGTTTATCAGTCCATGAGTTGGTTTCAATGTACCAGGTGAGTCTTTTGTTTATCAGTCCATGAGTTGGTTTCAATGTACCAGGTGAGTCTTTTGTTTATCAGTCCATGAGTTGGTTTCAATGTACCAGGTAAGTCTTTTGTATATCAGTCCACGAGTTGGTTTCAATGTACCAGGTGAGTCTTTTGTATATCAGTCCTTCCATTAACTTCCCCATTCTGTTGAGAAGATTGATGGGTCTGTAATTCTTAGGTTCCTCTTTGCGTTTTCCTGGTTTAGTGAATTGGCTTGACTTGGCTTCGTTCATTCTCAATCTCCCGCTACCAAACCCTAAAAGGGTTTAAGTAGCATAATGTGGTCCAGAGAACGGAATGCGTTGTGAAGTAGTTTACAGCTTGACTGCGATATTTGCACCTTTTGGTCCAACACATCCGACTTCAGCAAGCATTTTTTTAGTACTGGGTTAGCATTCCCTCTTCGATCCCTTCTCCGTACCCAGTCTGCCCTGCTGCAGCCTGTTATCCAGAATCACCACGTAGAAGTGTAGAAGGGTCTTGGCAGCTCTGTTTCGCTGGCCCTGACGCTGGCAGTCAACTATGGTTCGCTGGCCACTGCAGCTCATGCGCTGCTCAGCATCTTGATCCCCGGTTTAGTGAATTTGAGACTCTTCTCGTAACAGTGCCTTCGTGTCAGCTCTGATTACAAATTATAAAGAAGGAACCATTTGCCTACGAAGCTGAGATGTTTGAGGAATTAATTTGTGATAATATCTGGCCTTAGTGCTTTCTTCTCCTTGAATTTCATCATCTGTCTTCAGAAGGGTGAACTATACTTTCATGCACTCTGCTGTGGTGCTTTGTGCTGTGTTTTTTTTTTTTATAGTGGGAGCTCTGATCTGAGTTCTAACTCTTTTGACTGTCTCTTGAAATTTGCTTCTTACTTTTTGACTGATAAGTTCTGGCAATTATGTCTGCTGCCACCTGGTCCGTCACCTGACCTTTTGTCGTCTGTAACACGGTTTTGGAAACTTCAGAAATGAGGTACCTAAGAAAGGCGGTTCAGGTGACGAAAAAGGACAAGATCCGTAAACAGACAATACGTAGCAGTCTTGAAGTTCAACCCCTGCAGACACAAGTGGAGCAGTCCCAACTACAGTGGTTTGGCCATGGCTGTAGAATGGAAGAAGATCGGATACCAAAGCGGTCATGGGAGATCAGAAGTCAAGGACGCAGACCCCGAGGACGTCTCAAAGTACGTTGGGAAGACAACATACGACAGTCCCTAAATGATAGAGGGATGGATTGGAAAGAGGCCAGGAAAAAGACGGCGGATAGAGCAGTGAGGCGTTCTCTTTGGCAAACCTCTTCACCTCACGGTAGAAGAGGAGCGACTAAGTAAGTAAGGTAGAAGACTCTACACCTCACGGTAGAAGAGGAGCGACTAAGTAAGTAAGTAACACGGTTTTGGTTCTCTCTGTTTTAACTTAATGTCTGTATACTGGTTTACAAGACTCTGAAGAGTGTTAAAAACAACAAATTCCTCATTCCAGTTTTGTCGGGAAGTGACCAGCAAGCGATTGGGGTGTTCATTCCCCCAGAAGTCGCCCTGTGCTGTCATGCTGGAGCTGAAGGGATCTGGGCTGTTCAGAGGTTGGCATATGCCATCTCTTACCTGATCAGCGGGGCAGACTTGAGCAGGGTCGTTGGTTTCACTACTTTTGTCCGGCTGCTGCACCCCCTTCTCTGCCTCCGCCACCCACCGTTTACTTGTATATTGCCTGCCCCTTGGGAACGTGCCCTGATGCGTAATATAGAAAATGGTATTCTGCATGATATTCCCATTAAAACGGAATGTGTAAAGAAAATTGATAGTAATATTGTCTTGTCACCGTCTGATGTGTTAGTGAAACTCCAGCCTTTTAGTATTCGTTTCTGGGATCAAGATGGTGAGCAGCGCATGAGCTGCAGCGACGTATAGCTGACTGCTAGCGTCAGGACCAGCGAACCAGAGCTGACTTCTGGCGTCAGGACCAGCGAACCAGAGCTGACTTCTGGCGTCAGGACCAGCGAACCAGAGCTGACTTCTGGCGGCAGGACCAACGAACCAGAGCTGACTTCTGGCGTCAGGACCAAAGAACCAGAGCTGACTTCTGGCATCAGGACCAGCGAACCAGAGCTGCCAAGATCCTTCTGCACATCCACGTGGTGATTCTGGATAACAGGCTGCAACAGAGCAGACTGGCTAAGGAGAAGGGATTGAAGAGTGAAGGATAACACAGTGCTTAAAAATACCTGCTGAAGTCGGATGTGTCAGACCGAAAGTTGCAGATATTGAAGGAAAGCTGAGTGTATGACACTCAACTATGACACAACGCATTTCGTTCTCTGAACAACATCCTGCTACTTGCAAAGCCATTATCAGGGCTTGATAGCGGGAGATTGAGAACGAAGGAGAAGCAGATGATGAAGAAGTAGAAGAAGAAAAATAAGTATTCTCTTCCAGGTTTAATGAGCTGATAAGTTGTGTCAGCTTTCTCTCATACTCTTTTTCTCTCTTTCTATGAAGGATGGCTTTGCTTTGTTATGCAAGATTGAATGGATATTCGTCCGTTTGGTTTGTCTCCGTGTTTTCTCTGCTTGCACTAAGTGTCTTCCTTTCCAGCTACGAAATATTTCTCCACAATATATATATCCAGTTTTCAAAGATCTCGCTTCTCCTCTTATCAAGAGATAGAGATTATACACACCAACAAAAAACAAACCCAAAACAAAAACAGGTCTAGGTCAAGGGAACTGGCTGAAGAACCCAAACAAAGAGACCTCATGCGGCGTGTTTCGGTTGCTGCGCGACGACCTCTTGAGCGTGCGGTCACGTGGGATATCGTCACCGAACTTCCGTCCGTCCATGCAACACGAAAGGTAAACAGACGAGAAGAAAGGCCAAGATGTGCTGCTGGCTCCTATCTTTGTGCGACATTTTACTGGCGTTTTAGCGATATAGGTTCTATTCGTAAGAAATTTTTCATGAGACAAGTACATCTAATCAAGTCTTTTCGTAAGTATTCGCTTAAGTTTGTTGTTTAAAAGACAGATATGTTATGTTTTATTTGATTGCTCAATAAATCCGAAATCGGTCGAGGCCACAAACATGTTTTCGTTTCTATTCTTTGTTGACAGTTCAATGGCTGATTGTGCCTGATGGACTTGTTACTTCTTTATTTTGTCTTATTTATGCATAGTTAATATCAGATTTGTATATGGTGATTGTTGGTACGTTAATATATGTCAGGATTTACTAAACATCAGACATAGTTTAATGTCGTTTCGGACTGTTAGTCGTTTTACAGACTTTACGTTACTTTTAAATTTTAGTGTCTCAAAAATTCGTTTATTGATTATCATTATGTCACCGCGTAGACACAATATCAAAAGAGGAAGGATGTTATAAACACTCAGTTGAGTCACAATTATTGTGAAAAAGAGTTCGTGGTTTGTGAGGTAATCACTTGGCTTGTCTGAGTATCATGGGATTTCCCACCAATTGAGATTCCTCTGCTGTATTCTGTGGTATGGAATGGTAATTGAGAAACTAACTCTCAAGATTGTGATGCAGCCCTTGTTAACTTTAATATTTTGGGGGATTCATACTTTAATTCATTCAACTTTTCATATTCCTAGATGTTCCGTTTCACAGTGTCTGTTGAAGTAGTGTGTCCCAACTTCATCTCCGACTATCTCTATCCTACAAGTTTATCCATTTGGTGTATCGTGGATGTTGTTGTGGAGTGCAAGGAAGTCTGACCAATGCATTAGGTCTACACTGCAGTCTTTTTCCACCACAGAAGTACCACACTTGTGTCAGTGTCATGTTGCTCAAACATTTATTATTTATTATTCTGAATATTTGGCCTTCCCACTGATGTTTTGTCCAGTGTGCATGAACAGCTAAATCACTCCTATGATAATTGCCATAAGTCGAAATAGTGGAGAGTCTGCATTCACTGATTGCAGATAGTAACAATAAATTAGATGTGCATAGCTTTTAGAGCAAGGTGATATAAATGAAACTGGTTGTATACAGACTCTGCAGGGTCTTCTAAACCAGTATAAAGACGTTAAGTTAAGTAAGACTGACCATGCTTCTCTTGGCAGAGCCTTGATCACTGGCAACTTTTCTCCGTTGCTTTTGTAAGTGTCCATGTCTAAGCAGCATAACATATTAAATGGAGCACAGTGAAGTTAAAGTGACAAGCGTATAGGGTCCTATCCCAGGAATCATTCCGGTCAGTCTTGATGGATGAGAAGGTTGCCTAGTCTGTTTGGCGACATCTTGTTAGTTCTGGTTCTAAATTATTCTGCATGTTGAGGATGTGTCCACACTAGCTGAATTAATCTACATCTTCCAAGTTTTTCCCATTGAGGATGACTTGTTCACATTGGGTGAACCAGTTTTGCATGACATTGGTCTTGGTGATATTTATTTCTATCCCTGCTCTCTATCCCTCTTTGATGAGCATCTCAAACATGTGATTGACTCTGTTGTCAGCGAATCTGAGATTATTGAGGTCAGCATTGATTCCAAAGTCCTCCCAGTCATAGTGACTGTTTACTGGTTCCAAGCACGCATAGAAAAGTTTAAGTCAGATCAGTTCTCCATGGTGTACCACTTTCTCGATTAGAACCACAACTGGGCATTGAATGCAATTTGTGTAGCAGTTGGCATGAACTTTGACATGGCCAGGATCAACAGCTTGTTGCATTAGCAAATATCAGACAGGTTGTTATATAGAATAGATTGGTTCTATTGAATCAAATGCTTTTTTGTAGTTTTTGAATATGAAGATCACAGGAATCTGGTAAGAACTCTTAAATCCAGCTTATGAAAAATGTATGTGGTTAACATTTTGTAAATGACCGTTACAACGGTAATGGAGTGATAATTTCCAAAGTATTCTTTATCTCCTTTCTTGTGTAAGAGTATTGCCTTAGAGCTGCAATGAGCGGTTGGTGTTTTCACAATATGAAGATTTTTTTTTTTAAACGGTGAACTTATATTGAAATGTAAAAAAATGAAAAGTAAAGGTTGTCATAAAACAGATCTGGGGACGGCGTGGATTAGTGATTAAGTGACACAGCTCACAATCTGAAGGTGCTGGGTTCGCTCCCCATCACAGCACTTGCGGTTACCCCGGGGAAACAAACTTAAAAAATACAGGAGAAACCAGACTTAAATAAAATGCACGCAGATGTCGTTTGGACAGGTACAAAATAAAATCAGTGCAACGCAAACCGCCTTGGGGAATAAAGAAATAAGGCAAGCGCAAAACAAAAAATAGCAGACAGGGAGTGACTGGCAGTTGAGTCCTGTGTCTTTGCCATAATAAACAAGTGCTCTACCACTATGCTAATCAGACACTCAAATGTAGCAAACTATTAATGTGCAGTTACAGTTCCAGCTTTATTGTGAAGTTTGTTTCTGGATAACAGGCTGCAGCAGGGCAGACTGGCTAAGGAGAAGGGTTCGAAGAGGAATGCTAACCTGGTACTCCAAAAATGCTTGCTGAAGTCAGATGTGTTGGACCGAAATGTGCAAATATCGCAGTCAAGCTGTAAACTACAACACAACGCATTCCATTCTCTGGACTACATTCTGCTACTTAAGTCCTTTCAGTGTTTGGTAGTGGGAGATTGAGAATGAATGAAGCCAAGCCAAATAGATATGCTAATATAGATTTAAGAAATGCAGATTATATTCCACATGTTTGTTGAACATGTACAAATCTTTGTTTGCTGTTGCTTTTCTAGAATCTTATTTTTTGTGCTATGTCTTCATGTACACTTTCCAGTTTGTGGAGAATGAATATATAGGGAAAGTTGATAGCAAACATAGAAATGTCCATTAGCAGTACCCAATAAATGAGTTCAACAATTCTGGAATCTGTTGAAGAATCAACAATTAACATTTGAGCAGAATACATCCGCTGAACAAGACTTCACAAAGGTACTAATTTTATTGAAGAATAAAAGGATTATAGGACCATAAAGACCTCAAACCTCCAGGAGGTGATATGGTCCTACTATCCTGGTCATGCTGGGGTCCAGGGCAACATAAGAGCTGACATCTTGGCTCCCATCAAGGGCAAGTTAGTAGTGGATAGGAGTGACGTTTTAAAATCAATCAACGACCATTTGTTGGACGAGGACATCAAGATGATGGATCAGTAATCCACACATTACAAAGTTTCCACATTAAACAAGATTTTAGTGGAGCTCAGAGCAGGCGAATGTATTAAGAGGGAGCTACAGAGACCATACAGACTGAGCACCAGTGGGCATTCCCAGAGTGCAGGGACACCGATTCTTAAAAAAAAACAGAAACAGGACCATAAAGGTCATGAAACCTAATTTTTCATCTACGGTAGAGATACAGAACCATCAATGTGGACTTTTATAACCAACACATCTTTTTAGTCGACCTGTACTTCTACAGTGACAGATGTCCCTGTGCAGGTCCCAGCTCTGGTATTAGCTGGATGTAGCCAGGAGGAGGATATCCTACTTAGCGGACTAGGCTCAAGCCACTTATTACTTCACTAGCTTTGGACAAGTGCCGCAGGTGGTGGTTAATTGTTGTGGGAGTCCATCTTAATAGATTCAAACACTAGAGCAAAGTAGACCTGCAACCTGTTATGCGCCATCTATGCTGCTCTAAACAAACCACTTAACCATGGCTGGTGTTATGCCATGTCACACAGTTAGTCACCTCTTACGACATGCTCTCTGTGGGGCAGTGGTGCTATTCTTGTTATACACAAAGACCCTGACGCACCACTTGGGAACCAATACATCTAAATATATAAAATAACACCACTCAGAATTATCCTTTGGTAATTAGCCAAGTCATCAGAGTGGTAACTTGAGAAACAAGAATAAGTCCACGGTCACTTTCCAAACATCTTTAATGCGGTTGAGGTTGGTAGTCTCATTATGTATAAAGTATACGACGGACACATACGTAAACATAATAAATAGTGCACAGCTGCTGGAGAAATCTGAATGAAAACAAGCAACATCAGAGTATCCCGGTCAAGTTTAAATGAAACCTGTGACTTAATTAAACAAATTTTAAGCATAAAATTGAGGTTCTGGGTATAAATCTCACCACTTTGCTTATCTATATTTATTATGGATGCCTGTGCTCTCACTCTCGTATGAGCTAACAATTTATTTGTTGGTTTCATCTTGCTTGTAAATTCATAATTATTAGCACTAGTTTTGTCTTAATGTCAGCCATCCAACCTGCATGTGAAAACATTTGGAACAGGTTCAGTATGTCAGCTCTGAATGAATATTTTATGGCGGTCATATCTAGAAATACATTGTGCATCTTGTTTCACACTTAGGAAAAAATGTTAGTGAGTCTTGGCAGAGCTGCAGGCATTACAAGTTTGTTTCCCTGTTTTATTTAGCTGCAATTTACTTACCAGATCAGCAGAAGCTATTTTGGGACACTGCCAGATTTTAAAATAATGTTTTAGATAGGATCCATTCTCTTCATAGGCTAAAAACTTGAGATGTTTAGAAATATCGGTCAATTGATAAAATAGAAACAACTGTAAGATACAGATGGTTGGGGGGGGGGGGGGGGGGGGGGGGTTGCAACATAACTTTTATTTCAGTACGCGTTGATCATCTTTCTCCTGTGGCGGGGAATAAAATACAGACCAAGAAAAGATCCACACACAAAAAAAAACCCAAGTGTTACGTAATTAGATGTACAAATTAATCAATTAAGTAAACAAAGAATTGACACACTGATTTACACATAAACACAATTATCTAGACGGGGTTGTTGATATGGCCGAGGAACACAAAGTGTTACATATTTGATGCTGGTAAAACATCTTTGGTAGTGAACAAGAGCTACGTGTCATTGTTGGCATTACCGTTTCTAGTCTTTAACTTGTGGAAATTGAAGGGAAACTAATTTGCATTGACGAGAATGAGTATAGGCACAGGACTGCACAATAATGAGGTGCATGCTAATTAATGATACCATCTTGTCTAGGGATGGCAATGATGCTCGCCATATGTGCTGTCTCTGTTCCTCGGAAGTGTTATGTGGTATTCTTCTTCATACGCCTTCTGTCTTCAAGTTGAATATATTTAATGAAAATGGTGGCTGTCTGCATGTTGTAGCCATTCCTATAGAGTTTGCCAGGGAAATGTATTGGTGGCCATATGTGCTTTCTTTGCTCCTGGGAGATCATAGACACTTGTGCAGCAGATGCTGGGCAATCAGTTTATTAACTATACGTTCCACATTAGTACCCAACTGTAGTTCATGTCTCATGGACAACTAAACTGTTAATGGTTCATAGTTTCTGGGGGAGACGATCTTCTATTTATTGTGCATGTTTTATGGAGGAAGCCTTGGTATACAGTGTCATTACACAAAGCCAATGATAACAAATATACATAGAGATGTGATTGGTCATTTCATTGGAGAAATGAACAATACATGATGACTTGACTTAGTCTCCCTCACTTAACTTGAAACAGTACGTGCTAACTTGACTCACAACCCCAAACATCCATGGTCAATGGACTGACTCGCTTCTATTACCCAACCCCAAACAGCCATGGCCACTGGACTGACTCTCTTCCACTACCCAACCCCAAACAGCCATGGCCACTGGACTGACTCTCTTCCACTACCCAACCCCAATCAGCCATGGCCACTGGACTGACTCTCTTCCACTACCCAACCCCAAACAGCCATGGCCACTGGACTGACTCTCTTCCACTACCCAACCCCAAACAGCCATGACCACTGGACTGACTCTCTTCCACTACCCAACCCCAAACAGCCATGACCACTGGACTGACTCTCTTCCACTACCCAACCCCAAACAGTCATGGCCACTGGACTGACTCTCTTCCACTACCCAACCCCAAACAGCCATGACCACTGGACTGACTCGCTTCTCCTACCCAACCCCAAACAGCCATGGCCACTGGACTGACTCGCTTCTCCTACTCAACCCCAAACAGTCATGACCACTGGACTGACTCGCTTCTCCTACTCAACCCCAAACAGCCATGACCACTGGACTGACTCGCTTCTCCTACCCAACCCCAAACAGCCATGACCACTGGACTGACTCGCTTCTCCTACTCAACCCCAAACAGCCATGACCACTGGACTGACTCTCTTCCACTACCCAACCCCAAACAGTCATGACCACTGGACTGACTCTCTTCCACTACCCAACCCCAAACAGCCATGACCACTGGACTGACTCGCTTCTCCTACCCAACCCCAAACATCCATGACCACTGGACTGACTCGCTTCTCCTACCCAGCCCCAAACAGCCATGACCACTGGACTGACTCGCTTCTCCTACCCAGCCCCAAACAGCCATGGCCACTGGACTGACTCTCTTCCACTACCC
This sequence comes from Ariolimax columbianus, assembly GCA_036924085.1. NCBI lineage: Eukaryota > Metazoa > Mollusca > Gastropoda > Stylommatophora > Arionidae > Ariolimax > Ariolimax columbianus. The sequence continues at coordinate 62,677,817 of JAVGWX010000015.1, read as the reverse complement.
AACCCCAAACAGCCATGACCACTGGACTGACTCTCTTCCACTACCCAACCCCAAACAGCCATGGCCACTGGACTGACTCGCTTCTCCTACCCAACCCCAAACAGCCATGACCACCGGACTGACTCGCTTCTCCTACCCAACCCCAAACAGCCATGACCACTGGACTGACTCGCTTCTCCTACCCAACCCCAAACAGCCATGACCACTGGACTGACTCGCTTCTCCTACCCAACCCCAAACAGCCATGACCACTGGACTGACTCGCTTCTCCTACCCAACCCCAACCAGCCATGCTTTTAGTGATAATGGTCAGTACACTCTTTTAGCACATATCTCGTTAGATAACAAATGAAGCAATCAACGTCAGCCATGTGCTCTGTGTAAATATTCATGTTTTCACATTTACACAAGCAATATTTTTTTGTCACCGGCGAGCGTTCTCTTGTTAGTCATCGCGGTTGTAGATATAAAAAATGCTAGTCAATGCTTCATCTGGCTAAATATTCGTTTAAATAATACACCGGGAGTAAAGAATTACGCATAGCAACTGAGAATTGTAGCTCCTTCATAATCTATGTTGTCATATGGTTACGGTTGCTACGCAAACAAATAATGCACAAAACAACTGCTACTTATAGAACAAGTGTGACGTTATGCTCCTCCCAGAGAAACGTAGAACTATTTGGTTGAAGAACAGTTTATCAGTACAAGAAAGCAATGACCAACAAATTAATTATTCTGATTTCGTGAAAAACGTGCGTGAGATGGATTGGTCGAAGATTAAAGAACATGGCGAACACTTGCCGACAAGAGTACCGGGAACACACTGAGACCTACAATTCCCTTTCGTGTATATCCAGTGTCAGGACACTTTCTTTTGTGGGAGGTCTAAAATGTGCTTCTGATCTCTGCCTCCCACGGTAGCTCGCGTGTAATCGATGCCTACCCTCTATTTAGACCGTGCCAATCACTGCCTCTCACAAGTAATCGATGCCTACCCTCTATTTATACCGTGCCAATCTCTGCCGCTCACATGTAATCGATGCCTACCCTCTATTTAGACTGCCAATCTCTGCCTCTCACAGTAAGCTCACATGTAATCGATGCCTACCCTATATTTAGACTGTGCCAAAAGACGAAAGATTGCCTGGTGCGGGCACGTCGCGAGGTCCAACGGAATTCCCAACTCGATACTCTTTGGATCCGTACCGGGACAGAGAGGGCGAAGACGTCCAAGGAAGAGATGGGTGGACAACATCGCTGAGTGGTCAGGCCTCCGTCCCGGTGGGATACGTCAGTTTGCGACAGACAGAGAGAGCTGGCGTGGGATTTTCATGTCTTTATGTGTGCCCCAACAACCTGATGGGTTACGGGATGAACTGAACTGAATCTCTGCCTCTCACAGTAAACTCACATGTAATCGATGCCTCCCCTCTATTTATACGGTGTTCCTGTTTTAGAAAATGCACATTTTCTCTAATATGGTACACACTATGGTTCCCAAACTATATTCTCCATAATCACGCGATAAAACGTTAATCACGTTACAGGCTATAGAAAACGAGTTGGAGGCCTCTAGTCTAGAACCATTCAGTATAGTTGCAGAAGAGTAACGTTCCCCTCATACCGAAGACGACAGCCAATAATTCGGTCTCTTTAAGTACTTCTGAAGAGAGCTGGCTCATTATACATATCTGGACCGTTCTAGTCTAGTGATTTTGTATATCATGTTATATCACGATGACTCTGGTGTGGTGAATATGTCATGTGTCAGTGTTCAGTATTACATGTGTGTGTGTTGTAGTTTGTATTACTGCTAATACCTAGTCGCATTGGGTGTCAAGTGTCAAATACAAACATACATAAGTATGGTCAGATGTCGAGCAAAGATGAAACCTACGTTACGACGAATAGGTCTTCATCAGGGACAACAATAATGAACTAGCGAATCATAGAAGAATACGTAAATGGAGGATATAAATATATACAGAAGGGGTACTTAGATGGATACCAAGAAATCGTGGCATGGCTTCTCGTGTGTGAGAGGCCTGATACCAAAATAATTGTTGGTCAACCATTTCACTGAGTCGGCGAATCAAATTATGAGGATCATCTTTAATTTTCTTCGTTGCAATAGGAGTATAGGACTACCACCGGGATTGGCCTCCTTGCAGGGAGCCTGTGAGAAAACATGTACATGCTTTTACAGTGGTGGTTTCTATGGCACTATGTCCTCATTGATGAGACCACCAGCCCTGTGTACCCGGGCTTGACAAAAGCGCTCGTCTGTGACAAGTTAATTACGTTTTTAATCGTTACTGCACGATTGTTAATGATATTGCTGCTCGAATAGATTGTACATAAGCTAGTTTATGATTGTGAATCTAAATGGACCTGCACTGCCACAATTGAAACTTAAACCATCGATAAATAAAACTACCAATGATGTTCAAGGACCCACACGCTATGCCTCTGACAGTAGTGCACTTTTTCCTTAAGAAGAAATAGACTAATACTGTGTAAGTGATGCACCTGCACTGCCACAATTGAAACTTAAACCATCGATAAATAAAACTACCAATGATGTTCAAGGACCCACACGCTATGCCTCTGACAGTAGTGCACTTTTTCCTTAAGAAGAAATCGACTAATACTGTGTAAGTAATGCACCTGCACTGCCACAATTGAAACTTAAACCATCGATAAATAAAACTACCAATGATGTTCAAGGACCCACACGCTATGCCTCTGACAGTAGTGCACTTTTTCCTTAAGAAGAAATCGACTAATACTGTGTAAGTAATGCACCTGCACTGCCACAATTGAAACTTAAACCATCGATAAATAAAACTACCAATGATGTTCAAGGACCCACACGCTATGCCTCTGACAGTAGTGCACTTTTTCCTTAAGAAGAAATCGACTAATTCTGTGTAAGTAATGCACCTGCACTGCCACAATTGAAACTTAAACCATCGATAAATAAAACTACCAAGGATGTTCAAGGACCCACACGCTATGCCTCTGACAGTAGTGCACTTTTTCCTTAAGAAGAAATCGACTAATTCTGTGTAAGTGATGCACCTGCACTGCCACAATTGAAACTTAAACCATCGATAAATAAAACTACCAATGATGTTCAAGGACCCACACGCTATGCCTCTGACAGTAGTGCACTTTTTCCTTAAGAAGAAATCGACTAATTCTGTGTAAGTAATGCACCTGCACTGCCACAATTGAAACTTAAACCATCGATAAATAAAACTACCAAGGATGTTCAAGGACCCACACGCTATGCCTCTGACAGTAGTGCACTTTTTCCTTAAGAAGAAATCGACTAATTCTGTGTAAGTGATGCACCTGCACTGCCACAATTGAAACTTAAACCATCGATAAATAAAACTACCAATGATGTTCAAGGACCCACACGCTATGCCTCTGACAGTAGTGCACTTTTTCCTTAAGAAGAAATAGACTAATACTGTGTAAGTGATGCACCTGCACTGCCACAATTGAAACTTAAACCATCGATAAATAAAACTACCAAGGATGTTCAAGGACCCACACGCTATGCCTCTGACAGTAGTGCACTTTTTCCTTAAGAAGAAATCGACTAATTCTGTGTAAGTGATGCACCTGCACTGCCACAATTGAAACTTAAACCATCGATAAATAAAACTACCAAGGATGTTCAAGGACCCACACGCTATGCCTCTGACAGTAGTGCACTTTTTCCTTAAGAAGAAATCGACTAATTCTGTGTAAGTGATGCAATATATTCTGGTTTGTTACGCATTGTTATGTAGACACAAAGAAGAATTATTACCTAGTTTAAACATCAATTGCATGACTGAAGACCGACCTTGCTGACTGGTGAAATGTTTGACTGACTGGTAAGCCACCCTGAAATTTGTCAAGCCCTGCCTATGTACAACCGTATGGTCGCCTTTTTGGACATGCGCAATTACGCGACTATTGATTAAAATACAACTCCAAACATATGTGTGTGGTTATTGATCATTCGATATCGACATTTTACAAACATACGCCGAGAGTAATTTGGGTCAGGTCACACATACTGATCAGGGTCTCACATAACCGTTTGTGCTCACATCAGTCTGCCCAACGTGGGGGTCATCGACTCTGTAATTCCTGTAGTGGTGAGCTTGCTGAGCTGCCTCGAGTTGTACTTCATCCAGGAGGACACCAGTCCACCTTTTCAAGTACGCCCCGGGATCTAAGAGCGGCAACGACAACCCTCTACCAACAAAGTGGGGGTGGGGGCGGGGGGGGGGGAGAGGGTGTGTATGTGTTCGGAATTCCCAACAAGGATGTACCGACTCAAAAACACAGATGAAGGTGTTATGCAAACTTGCATCAGACACTGATGTTCGGGGTGTAATGTGTGATATCAACCCCACAGCAGGGAAGAGAACATTAAAGAATATAGCAAATAAAAGATACTAGACGATATTGGAACGAAGCACAGTACAAGCGCTGTATGCAGAAATAAAACATCTTTCGGGTAGCCTGGCTTTAGGAGATGAGGTCTGTCGAAGGTGAATGTGTCGGACCGAAAGGTGCAAATATCACAGTCAAACTGTAAACTAGCGACATAACGCATGCCGTTCTCCGGACTACATCCTGCTATTTTCAAAGCCCTGTTCAGGGCTTAGTAGCAGGAGATTGAGAATGAACGCACAAGAAGAAGGGGAGGATACATTAAGAACAAAAATGGCGACATATTGCTTGATGGGCCTTTATATATGTGAACTGCTTGACAACAACACAGGCAGAAAATCATCAACATTTAATAATGACAGCCCCCAGCTTTCTCAGATCAGAAGTAGGAAAGCAATAAAAGATAAAATCCTCATGCACGGCCACAATGAATATAGAATTGATAGAGGCTGGAGAGACATTCGGGCTCACTGATCTGTGTAATGGCATCTACAAATCAGGAGCTGTACCTTGTGACCTGATTACATGTCTTGTAACGCTACACAAGAAACCTCGTGCAGACGAATTTTCAGATTTGAGAACAATCAGTCCGATAAGCCAAGCCATTAAGATCCTGCACACAATTATACAGGAGAGGTTTCGAGTTGGCAACAGCGTTCCTGGTGAACAGTTTATATTTGAACAGAAATGCGGAACGAAAGAAAGAATAAAATGTGTAAGGACATCATGTAGTTACTGCTTCTTCTTCGTCGATCAACTGATGCTGTGCTTCAAGTCCGGTGAGGTTCACGGTCAACTGATGCTTCGCTTCTAGTCCGGTAAGGTTCACGATCAACTGATGCTATGCTTCTAGTCCGGTGAGGTTCACGATCAACTGATGCTTCGCTTCTAGTCCGGTGAGGTTCACGATCAACTGATGCTATGCTTCTAGTCCGGTAAGGTTCACGATCAACTGATGCTTCGCTTCTAGTCTGGTGAGGTTCACGATGGAGACTGTGCGTTGCAGGTCTTCGCCGGTCCCCCACAGTTTTTCGAGTATGGCTGCTCCCCCAGGCCAGACTGCTTCTCTTTGGTCTGCATATGTAGGGCATTCTTGCTGAATATGTTCTTGTGTTTGCTTGGGTGCTCCACGGCCGCACGTGGCAGTGTCCTCTGATACCCGTTCTGTGGAGATGGGCCTCTAGGCTACAATGTCCCGTTCTGAGTCTGAAGATCTTTGTCTGCCCATCTCTGCCAAGCTGTCTATGTTGTCATTTTCTGGCTTGTATTCTTTTTTTATGGTCTCTCCATTATGTCCTCATAGATGAGTGATGAGTGTCTTTGCTTCTTTGTAGCTCTGTGGATAGGCAGCCTGCGAGCCTCCACCTCTAGCTTTTGTGAGCTCATCTGCTTTCTTGTTTCCATGGATCTCACAGTGGGCCAGAATCCACTGTAGGGCTAAATCGGTTGTTGTTTTCAGACAGCAATCTTATGTTGTATTTTATTTCATGTGAGAGTCTATCTTCTTTGTGGCGTGAGATGGCTTGAAGTATACTCCTGGAGTGTGTTAGAATGACCGTTTTCCTTGTTTGGATTGCAGAAAGGCTTTTGACAGAAAACAGCCATGGATGAAAAAGACGCAATTTATACTAGGAGAAAACTGCCACTCATCGTCTATGTATAGGCTCTGCCGAGGACGGGAGTTTTGAACCAAAAGATGCAAATATTACAGTCAAGCTGTAAAGTAGTGACACAACGCATTCCGGACTTCATCCTGCTACTTGCAAAGCGCTGTTCAGGGCTTGGCAGCGGGAGATTGAGAACGAACGAAGAAGAAGAAGAGGTATATATAGGTACAAATCGCCTCGTTCTCTGTTCAACGTGTACACAGAACATATTTGTACACAGACACGGAAATGCCAGAACTGATAGGAGGAGTGTCAACAAATGATCTCAGATATGGGAAGGACGTGGTTCTCATAGCTTAAGGCAACAAGAATTACAGGAGTTACTTTGCAGACTAAAAGCCCACATAATGGACCTCAGAGACACCGCATGTGCGATTGTGGAGCACCCAAACAAACACTAGAACATTTCCTGCAGGACTGCTCTACTTACACAGATGGATCTGGTCTGAGGGAACGACCATGCTCGAAAAGCTGTGAGGTACAGGTGAAGACTTGAAACTCCTTCGTCACACTCATCGGACTAGAAGCATAGCATCAATTGATCGAGGAAAGATACATGAATTGGTCATTCAGGTGAGACCAAAAGTCAGGTGTATGGAATGAACATTAATACTATTAAAACGAAAACTATGACAATTAACAAATAGACAAGATGTCTGCTCTACATATATACATAGTGATCAACAATTAAATCAGATTAAGAGCTCCTATCTTGGAGATATACGAGGCCTGTTGAAATGAACCCGGACCAAACTGCGACAAGTAAACATACGTACGATGCGCATGATGGCGTCACTTATGGTGTAAACAACACACACAAACCGTCTCGTTGTCGAAGACAACAGTGAAGAACTGGACAACGATGTTTAAAGAAGGAGGTATCGCAACGATTTGCGCCTGGCCTGGTCTCTCAAGATCTTTCGTTAACTCACGTCCTTCTTTAAATATCGTTGTCCAGTTCTTCACTGTTGTCCTCGACACACTTTTGTCACCATACACTGCCTGCATTCTACGTGGAATGTCAACTGGTCGACATCCTTCAGCTGTTAGAAACCTAATCGCCGCTCGCTGATCAACTCTGGACGGATTCCGTCTCATACCCGCCTTGTTTTCAACGGTCTACTGAGGAAACTGAGTCGTAGGATAATGCCATTTGCAAATCTGACCGTTGGTATGTAATGTTTACACCAGAAGTGACATCATCGTGCGCATCGTATATATGTTCACTCGTTGTAGTTAGGTCCAGTTTAATTTAAACACGCCTCGTAAATATTCAGTTTGCCTAAACGCAAAAACTAACATGTAGCTAGTCTGTCAAGTGAAGCTTAGACTAGAGATGCCATCTAATTTGACTCTTGCCTGCTCGGATCGAAGCTTATTATATTTAGTGACAGATTATTATGACTCAGACGTTGGCGTGATCAATGGAGATTATAATTGTGCCGCGAATGTAGATCATATTCTTTCTCTTCTGTCAGCTCTTTGACATTTGTTTAGTAGTGGGCAATGAATCATTTAATCCCTCTTCTCCAACAAGCTCCGTTGGGTTTCTGTAATGGCTGTCAATTACAGTCCGTGCCCACAACGAGTGCATCGTCAGGCCTAGTTGTGAGCAGTATGCACTCAGTACCGCTTTGGTTGGGGTTGACAAAGTCAGCCTGACTGCTGACAGTGACAAATCTCAGGCGAGGGATAACTGTCATTACTTTTGATTGATGATCATTGATTGACTTTATTTTCGTTCACGAGGAGAAAATGGCCTCCCGCTACGGGGCGCACGAACAACTTGCCGTATCCGATTCATAACGGCGTTTCTACAAGATAGTTTGCTAACCGCCTGGACATTCCTTTGTAGTCTTTCATCACCGGGTGATCATGACTCCTAAGCACGAGTATAGGGTGGTAGAGCTGTTAGGATAGTTGTCTTCTCGTATGAACACATGTTCGAACCCCGAGATTGCTACTTGGGCTTATTCTGTCGCGTCCGAAATTAGAATCTAGCTTGGGCACAGTTTGGCGACTGTCGGTGCAAACGACAAATATTCCTCAACATAATACCGCTGCGTACCCCAGCAATGACTACATCTCATGCAGAAATTATAGTTAGAGGAACGGTTAGAATAATAGCCTGCAAGTCAGGACACGAGTTGTAATCGCGGTAAGCAATTTGCCATTTCAGAATGAAATACAAATTTTACTGGCACACTGTACGTAGACTATCAGTGCGCGTGGCCTGTATTTCTAAGCCTCGCTAATCAAGACGACGGCCCGAAATAGTAAAAAAGGAAAGTGTACGAGTCGGTAACTTTCTGAACAGGCCGACGGGCCGCAATAATCTGGATGACAATAAACGTATTACGGCGTTTACATTCTTAACTGAGGTCATCCTGGACATTTATACAGTCGCAGTGCAGTGTGCAGATAAGTTTGGTTTGACTCTCGATAGAAACCTAGGCCATACCGAGGATTTGAAGCCGTGTGTCCTAACATCGAGAGGGACCACTCGCTCATCTGTCGCTGATCAATTGTGGTTGGTAATACAGCACGAGTCTACGGAATGTTATTACCAATACGGCGTGTGTGTGCAAGCAGGTCAATACAGTTTACTATTACAATGTGGGTCAACATCAGGCATGAAATACACACAGTTTAGAACAGGCGTCTTCTCTCCCATGTGTCTCCTCTACCAAATATCAGAATGTCATACCGCCCCCGCCCCGCCCCCCTTTCATCACATGGCATACTCTACCGTTCCCCCTTTCACCATGTATCAAAATGTCGTTCCGCCTTCTCTTCTAATATTGTCTGTCTCAAACGGTGCATTCTAAATAATATGCATACTATATTGAACATTTTCTATCTTTACTATATTACTAGGTAAACATTTACCGATTATATTTTGTAACGTTTCACAATTTTGCTAGCAATATGACAAGGACAAGAATAGCACCACTGTCCCAGAGAGAGAGAGAGAGAGAGAGAGAGCATGCCGTAAGAGGCAACTAACTGTGTGACATGGCATACCACCGGCCATGGTCAGGTGGTTTGTTAAAAGCAGCATAGATGGCACCTAACAGGCTGCGGGGCTACTTTGCTCTAGTGTTTGAGTTTATTAAGATGGACTTGCACATCGGTTAACCACCCTCCGCGGTACTTGTTCAAATGTAGCGGAGTCATAAACTGCTCAAGTCTAGCACGCTGAAAAGGGAATCCTCCTCTCAGCTCACGCCAGAACTGGCACCTACACAGGCACACCCGCCTCTACATAAGTACAGGACGACTAAGACTACTAAAATAAAATGTTGGATATTTCATTCAATCAAAAATAGTTCCAACAAATATTCGTAACTAATTGTTACAGAGAAACTATGGCATCATTCCTTCTATCGACCCCCCCCCCCCCCAAAAAAAAAATCGCAAGGCATTCTGCACTTGATGACCCATGATCTAGAACTGGGGGATGGGTGTGTGTGTGTGTGTTATACTTCTTTGGGATTGCGAACCGAACACACTATTATTGTGGGGTATATATTGTAGCTATGGGGACCAGATGGAAAGCCCAGTCAACACAAGAGAACAAAGCTACACATCAGCACCAATCACTGTGAATATGTATATATATATATTCCATAGCATGCACTGCTGTCAGAGATGCAGTGGTAGAGGCTATGTTGCATGTTCCCTTCCCGAACAGTAAGCCATAAACGGTTTACAACAGGGGAAACTAGAGCGTGTCGATAACGGAGATCGGCCCTGATATACTTGTATTTGAGGTGTTGTTGTTGTTGTTCAATGCCCACAATGAGTAGGATTAATCTTGTTGTGCGCTATGAAAAGATGTTTTTTAGTGACTCTAACTAACATGTGTATCAGTATGTTGTGCCTGACCCTGACTAACATGTGTATCAGTATGTTGTGCCTGACCCTAACTAACATGTGTATCAGTATGTTGTGCCTGACCCTAACTAACATGTGTATCAGTATGGTGTGCCTGGCCAGACGTTAGTCTTCCCCACCATGTTTAACTGACACTATCACTACTATTGCAACAGCTATCAACTGAAACAAAACATCAGGGGCCAATCCTTGAACTATATTATCTTGGTCATCAGCTGTTTCTAAAAGTAATGAGCCATTGCCTGAAGTACAACGTGTCGACCCTCACACAGGAAACACTCGACAGACACTAACACGTGATCTCATTAGCTTATTTTCAACTAACCAGGCATGAACAAAAACTTTCTTAAGAACGGTCTATGCAGATGTAACGTACATCTGGGTTACCATATAACCTAATAATGTAGCTGTAGCGCCTAACAAATTCACAACCAGTGTCCTGTTTATCCTATTGTGTATATCCGCCCCCCGTTTTAAGGGACATAAAACATCATATTTTCCAACATAATTCCTATTTCCACCGACTTTCAAGGACAGATTGTCGACGTCATGGTTAGGATATCTGAATAAAAATCAGGCATTCATAGAAGCTGGTAAGGAAAGAGGAAGGCTTGAACCCATGCTCCAACAAAAGACTGGAACCTGCTTTCTTAAAAGCTGGTTAGGAGAGCCTAATGCATTGTTGGACCTATGTTTCAACAAATGAAGAATACGGTTTCTTACTGTTATAATATGTAATGAACTTGATCGTCAAGAGACTCGAGAGTAGCCTATAAGATCCCCCGTTTGACGCGAAGGAAAGACACAGAAGAGGCCCAGAGCTCTCGCCTCACCTTATTAAAAAAAAAACCCACATAGTACAATGAAGTATCTAAACACATCATCCCCGACATCAGAATCTACCATGAGGCTGCCGATACCGTTGGTAATGACTGCATAAGGCATCAAGATGTTGAGCAGCGCATGAGCTGCAGTGGTCAGCGACCCATAGCTGACCTGACTGCTAGCGTCAGGGCCAGCGAACCAGAGCTGCCAAGACCCTTCTACACCTCCACGCGGTGATCCTGGATAACAGGCTGCAATAGGGCAGACTGGCTAAGGAGAAGTGATCGAACAGGGAATGCTAACCCGGTACTAAAAAAAATGCTTGCTGAAGTCGGATGTGTTGGACCGAATGGTGCAGGTATTGCAAACAAAAAACTGCCAGACTGAAAAAGAAAGGAGAGATACTACCCTAAGCTTCATAACGAAAAGCTACCCAAGCATGGACTGGACCCATGCATACACCGACGGTTCTGTAACAAACACAACACAGAACGGAGGGGCAGGAGCATTCCTGAACCTACCAAATGGCAGAAAAATAACACTGTCATTCGCTACTGGTAAGTACACAAGCAATTTCAGAGCGGAGGCAGAGGCACTGAGGGCGGCAGTGGAAGAAATGGTGACACACAGTGAAAATGAGAGCCATATAGTCCTGCTGACAGATGCTCTCGCCGTAGTCACAGCGCTAAAAAGCCAGAAAAACACTGAGCTTAATGACTTAAGAGCAGCACTCTGCAAACTGTGCCAGCAGTCCGCACCAAAAAGGGTAGTGGTACAGTGGGTTCCGTCACACTGCAACATCCAAGGCAACGAGGAGGCAGACAGACTGGCAAAAGAAGGTGCAAGACTACCACAAACAGATACCAGTATGACGTACGAAGAGTCAAAACGGCTTATCAAAGCCAGGTACATGACCAAATGGGAAACCGAACATACTGGTTACACCAAAAACGATGCCTATTACCAGTTGAACCGAAGAGAGCAGGTCGTTGTCTTCAGACTTCGCACTGGCCACAATAGACTGAGGTACCACCTATTCAACAAATTGAAGATAGGGTGTACCGACGAATGCCCGTGCGGTACTGGTAAAATGACCGCTGAACATCTGCTGCAGAACTGCCCGACATACGAGGATCAGAGAGAGCAGATGTGGCCATCACCAGTGGAACTGCAAGACAAGCTCTATGGCAGTGTCGACAGCCTCAGGATGACAGCTGCTTTCATCCAACAAATACAGGTTGACGTCTGACAGCGTGCGAAGAAGAAGTATGGCCACCAGGCAAGTTACAACTTTTTTCGAAAAAATAATGGTTACTGTCTGACTGCGTACGCAGAAGAAGAAGGACCGAATGGTGCAAATATCGCAGTCAAGCTGTAAACTACGACAAAACGCATTCCGTTATCTGGACTACATTCTGCTACTTAAGCCCTTTCAGGGTTTGGTGGCGGGAGATTGAGAACGAACGAAGCCAAGCCATATTTCAACCTAGCTAGGACAAAAAGCTGTGCCTGGTCCAAGATTTGAACGCACGTCCTTGTGACCCGCTCACGTATACCTCAACCACACAAGACATGAATTCGTTATTGGTAGTATATCATTATCTTTCCTTAAATGTCTGTAACCATGCCCTGGGTAGGCCCGTCGCGTCAACCGTCCATGATCACGGTGGGTGGCTGAGTCTCGGGCTGTATGCAATGAGGGTGGTATCTTCCCAGCTTGACATAACCAGACGGTGTGGGGGCCATGCCATTGGTTGTAACTTGTATATGACCTGAACAGTTTCACGTGAAGCAGCGACAAGCATCGTCACACTACGGGAATGCCCTTAAAGGGGAATAATAATAGGGCGGCGTAACCCCTATTAGGGGCAGGCAACTCTTGAATGTGATAATCCACACGATGTCGACCACCAAGACGAGAAAATTACTGATTGTGAAATGTCCATCTGGGTTTGAAAAGAAAGATTTTCTTCGGTTATCAGCTACCTTAATCGATCGAACTATTAGAAGGCTAGAACATAATGTTGAAGGTATGTGGTTTCCCTGATATGTGAAGATCTTCATATAATAAGGAGACACTCACCAGTGTCCGTATGTCAACGTATACCTCCGTCGGTGTTTACAGTATGTCTCCATAAATGTATTGTAAAATGTTATTCAAATAATTTGAGAAGGCTAATGACAGGTAGCATCTTGTCAGAGTATGGGTTCTAGTGCAGCTGCGTACTGGCATATCGAATACATGTAATTTATAGCGATATTTAACTGCTATATCAAATACATGTTATTTATAGCGATATTTAACTGCTATATCAAATACATGTCATTTATAGCAATATTTAACTGCTATATCAAATACATGTCATTTATAGCGATATTTAACTGCTATATCAAATACATGTCATTTATAGCGATATTCAACTGCTATATGTTTGTTGTTGAATTCACCAGATGAGCAGCGTTTTTGTGTATCCTGAAAAGGGCGATAGGTGACGGGTTGGAGTAACTGTATTCACATCCCGAAGTTGCTGATGAAGGTGGACAGAGATTCTCCAAGCTGTTGTGTTGTGCTTGGCTTCATATGTAGTTTTTTAAATGTCACAATTATGTAAAATACGCGTTATTTATAACAATATTTCGTCGTTGTATAGAACACATGCGGGATCAAGATGCTGAGTAGCGCATGAGCTGCAGCGGTCAGCGACCCATAGCTGACTGCTAGCATTAGGGCCAGTGAAGCAGAGCTGCCAAGACCCTTCTACACCTCCACGCGGTGATCCTGGAAAAAAGGCTGAAACAGAGCAGACTGGCTAAGTAGAAGGGACCGAGGAGGGAAGGCTAACCGGGTAATCAACAATGATTGGTGAAGTCGGATGTGTCGGACAGAAGGGTGCAAATATCGCAGTCAAGCTGTAAATTACGACACAACGCATTCCGTTCTGTGACCAAAATCCTGCTACTTCCAAAGCCCGTCTAAGGGCTTAGCGGATACTAGGAATAAAGAAGAAGAATCCGTGTCATTTATAGTGATATTTATCCATTATATCAAATACGTGTCAAGGGGACGGCGTGGCCTAGTGGTTAAGTGGCACGGCTCACAAGCCGAAGGTGCTGGGTTCGATCCCCATCACAGTACCGGCCGTTACCCGGGAAAGCAGACCCTTACATAAAATGCAAGCTGAAGTCGGATGCACTGGGCCGACAGGCGCAAAACAAAAACCACAGTGTTACGCACACCCGCCTTTGAGAATAGAGAAATAAGGCGAACGCAAACAATTATTTTTTTTAAAATACGTGTCATTTATAGTGATATTTATCCATTATATCAAATACGTGTCATTGACGTGTTTTCCACCCCAGTTTATCTTGCCATCCTAGTTATATTTTCTTGCCCTCGATCCTTCCCGTTCTCACAAGTCATTACAGGAATACTGTCCAAAGAATAGGACCGATTTCCTAGAACAGTCAGAAAAGAGCACTATGCACCTCGTCCCTGTGATGTCGGGGCCAGACGTGCGACACCAAACAGCACAGGCAAAAACCTACACTGTAGTTGTCAAATACTTCAAACGGGGCAAATATGCTACAGGGAGGTTGTCCCAGTGATGCCATCTGCAGTGATGTCAGTGGGTCAGCCCAAGAATAAGCTCAGGCTTGTATATACTGATCACCTTCTGTGGAGTGGATCTCAGGCCACTTAAGGGGGAGACGTGTCATAAAATACGACTATAGAGAGTTGTGCATGGCGCTAAAATGCATTGCTATAATAAACCACTACTGAAAAATGTGCTTTGGCGCAGGTTTCATGAAGGAGAAGTATTTGGCCTTGTACTCCAGTCAAGTGAAACTATACGGATCAATGACTGGCAGAGCATTTTTTTTTTTTTGCGTCCGCCTTATTTCTCTATTCCCGAAGGTGGTGTGCGTTTCACTGTGGTTTTTATTTTGCGCCTGTAGGCCCAGTGCATCCGACTTCAGCATGCATTTTATGTAAGGGTCTGCTTCCTCCTGCATTTTCTAAGGGTTTGCTTCCCCGGGGTAACGGCCGGTGCTGTGATGAGGATCGAACCCAGCACCTTCAGATTGTGAGCCATCCCATTTAACCACTAGGCCACGCCGTCCCCATGCCGAGCAGTTTGAATGTCAGTGTTCTGACCATGACGACGTTTAAGGCCTCGTTAAGGCGTATGTTGTTATATGTTACCAGTTAGCTGGCGTCTAAGGGCCGTTGTGTCGATCGTTTGCATCCATGTTGCGGCTCGATTTCAGGCCTCACCCAGAGGGGGTGGCTGATATCTGCTGAAGTCATACTGTGCCATGGGCGCTCGAGGCAGTCGGGGGAACCCATCCGTCAATTAGGAACGATTTGTGAAGTGTGTCTTGTGGGCCGGGGTTTCCCGATCCAGCACAGAGACAAGACCGAATAAGGGGACAAGATGGCGGTCCAATATTTACGAAATTGGGTGGATGCATGTTTTAGAATAGACCTCTGAGTTGCGGATGTAGACATGCAATCGTATCTAGTCTTGACATATCATGTTTGAGTACTGTCCATGTCTCGAATCCAGAAAGCAGGACTGGAACCACACATGCCTATTTGTTGGTGATGGAATACGCATATGGCAGCTACAGTGCATAGTGACTTCAGAAGTGAGAGGCCTTTATTCCTCTTCCCAATAAATCATGATGGTGAACCATATTGCTGTGAACAAAACCCGTATATTCGAGATAGCTTCAAAAAGTTCCCGGAATAGTCGACTTGTGTTTGAATAAAAGATAATTTTTATGGAAAATATATATTTATAAGCTGTCAGTGACCTTGGCGAAATGACATGGCAGACGTGACCTTCACATATACTCTCGAACAGAAGTTACGTAATTTTGTTTGTTTTGTGCTCGTAGCATTGTCGGAGTTGAAAATATCCTTGATTGAACAACGTGCAAATGTTAAATTCTGTGTTCCGCTTGAGAAGTCACCCTCAGAGACACAAAAATTGTTAAATAAAGCATATGGTCATACCGCAATGAAGAAATGGCAATTATCTGAGTGGCATAATCGTTTCCGTGAAGGTCGTGTTAGTGTCGATGATGATGATGATGCACGTAGTGGACGACCGTCAACCTCGATAACAATGAAAACATTGAGCGTGTTCGAAACGTTGTGTGGGCTGACAGAAGACTTAGTGACGAGAGAATAGCCTCAGAAGTTGGAATATCAGTTGGAAGTTGTCACAGTATTCTCCACAATGAACTGCGCATGTTCCGTGTTTGTCAACACATGGTTCCCAGGGATTCTGAGGGACGTTATCACCAATGCGACAAGCCAGCTGAGAGAGGTGTCAAAGAATGGGTTCCACGAATGTTTCCAGCAGCCGAGAGAGGTGTCAAAGAATGGGTTCCACGAATGTTTCCAGCAGCCGAGAGAGGTGTCAAAGAATGGGTTCCACGAATGTTTCCAGCAGCCGAGAGAGGTGTCAAAGAATGGGTTCCACGAATGTTTCCAGCAGCCGAGAGAGGTGTCAAAGAATGGGTTCCACGAATGTTTCCAGCAGCCGAGAGAGGTGTCAAAGAATGGGTTTCACGAATGTTTCCAGCAGCTGTATGCACGTTGGCAAAAGTGCGTAGTTGCCGAAGGGAACTACATTGAAGGAAATGTAGTGTAGATCATTCTATTGTCACTTATTTCTATACAATCCACTAATTCCAGGAACACTTCAAAGCTACCGCATATATATATATATAACTATGTTATTGGGGCGTCTAACATTTCAGGACCTATGTTGTATTTACTCGCAAAATTCAACCCCGCCCACCCCCCCTTTTTCTCCTTTCCGTTTACATCCGTCAATTTGACGGGACATAAAATATCTTTTCCCGCGTAATTCCTTATCCTGCTGCCGACTTTCAAGTTCAGACTGCCGGCGTCCTGTTACGTATCGGCCAAGTGATAGCATGAATGAGTAATATGCACATTTAGAATTGATATATCTAAGAACAATTTACACAAACCCTCCGGTGTGTTGCAGAACCCTACGAGGAACTTGTCATCCATCATCATGTTCAGCTCCTAAATGTGTTACCTGGCTCCTAGACCCTAAACAAATTAGTCACCCGCTGGTGTACGGCTTACATGTTCTTTTTATCCTTTGCAGCCATAATATTCAAAGGGAAACAACCATAGCTAAGACAAGCGTTGATGTCAATGGTGTGAAAAAAACCGCCCCGAAAACGCCATTTTTTGGCCGGCGCATTAATATGATTTGAGAGCTTTTATTGTGATTACGTATGTAAATGTTCGTTCACCCTAACAGATTAGAGGAATTCTCGCGGGATGAGCGATGTTTGGATATGACTGGCATTCGTGCTACGTTTCTAGCCGGTCCAAAATATTTGCGAAATAGAGGACAAGGTGAAACCTGCCATGGCAGGCTGGGATATTCTTGTCATTGTAGTATCATTATTGGGGTATGGTTGTCTGTTCAATGCGCTTTTTTCATGTGAGTTTAACAAAAACAAGTTTTAAGATGGCTGTGCTCTGCCATGTAACGATTCCTGATTTTGATTTTATATAGCAGGCCTTTTGTTAGACTGTATATAACTCCTGCATGTATGATTTGAATCAGTAATCAGTCATTCCTAAATAGCTGTCATTCTTCTTAAAAGCTCGCTAGGATATCCGAATAGAATAAGATATTCATAGAAGCTGGTTAGGATATCCGAATGGAATAAGATATTCATAGAAGCTGGTTAGGATATCCGAATGGAATCAGATATTCATATAAGCTGGTTAGGATATCCGAATGGAATAAGATATTCATAGAAGCTGGTTAGGATATCTGAATTGAATAATATATTCATATAAACTGGTTAGGATATCCGAATGGAATCAGATATTAATAAAACCTGGTTAGGATATCCGAATGGAATCAGATATTAATAAAAACTGGTTGGGATATCCGAATGGAATCAGATATTCATAGAAGCTGGTTTGGATATCAGACATTCGTGGAAAATGGTTCGGATAGAGGAAGGCTTGAACCCATGCTCCAACAAAAGACTGGAACCTGGTTTTCCTAAAAGTTGGCCAGGAGAGCCAAACGCATTGTTGGACCTATGTTTCAACAAATGAGGAATACGGTTTCTTACTGTTATAATATGTAATGAATTTGATCGTCTAGAGAGTCAAGAGTAGCCTATAAGATCCCCAATTTTACGCGAAGGAAAGCCACGGAAGAGGCCAACGCTCCCCCCTCACCTCATTAAAAAAATACGACATAGTACAATGAAGGCTCTAAACACATTATCCCCGACATCAGAATCTACTATGGGGCTGCCGATACCGTTGGTAATAACTGCATTTATTTCTGTTAACTTTAGAGGGTCGGTCTGAGCTCTGTCCCCTCCTCCATGGCTGACAACTGACTGCTCATTTCAAATGTTACGTCAGTGAGGAATCTGATTGGAGAGCTATTTATAGATAACACAGTTCCAGTAACAACGCTGAGATGAGATATCGGACAATTTTTGACATAACTACACAGACAAAAAAAAAATAGATTACAATTTCAGCACATGGATAATTTAATTTACGCCGAGTTTATACGTGGGGAAATGTTAACGATAGAGGAAAACGTATGTAATCTGCCAAACGTAACAAGTCAGTATATTGTTATAGTTAAGCATGCTGCTGTGTAAAGCGCCGTGTTAGAAATGAAGTTAACTGTTGACAATGTTTCTTTGCTAGCAGGTTACAGTGGCTTTTATTGCATCCCAAGGCGTATTTGAGAAGGTGGACCTGGGGTCCTCCTGGCTATAGTGCAATGCGAAGCTCCTCATTAAGCTCTAGACTATGGGGATTACAGTGTCAATCCCCACATCGTTAAATTAGTGACGTATCTTGCTTCTATACACGAGGTAGTGGCTTGATTAGTAAGTGTCACCTGATCCAGATTTCTCTTCGCTCCCACCTTGATTGCTTTCAACTCACCCTGATTGCTCCTCGCATCTTATAATTTAGAATGAAATAGCCCTTAAGTGAACCTGACCTTGTTGTCCCGTCACAAGTCAAGCAACTCATTCCTCCGCCCATCTTTTCTCACCCTCAATTTCGTTCACAGCAACCCGTTCATCTCTTCTGTCACTAAACTTTACCCTAATCCATTGCCCCCCCCCCCCCCCCAAACTGCCATCTCTTCAGTCTTTGGTTCAGGTAGCTAGACCGGTTGTATAAGTAATAGAACAAACAGTTCATTGTCATAATTATATGCCCATAGCTCGCGGAGGAAGCGACATAGCCACTCAAAATAAAATTCCCTGATCTAGAAATCGGCCATAGATTGTTCAGTGAAAATGTCAGCTCGAAGTGTAGTTGCGTTCGCAAGTTATGGCGCCTTCCTATACCCATGGCATTACTGTCGTAGGGGTGTGAGGTGTTAGCGACCTCCTCACATGTCAAAGGCTCGGGTCGACCCGGTACCCATTTAAGGCTGGGTCGACTCGGGAGCCATTGCGGTCTGAAAAAACATTACCGCCTCAACTGGGGAATGAACCCAGGACCACTCAGATGCGAAGCCAGTGCGCTAACCACTGCGCTACGCGGCTCCGTATGGCGCCTTCACACGAATGTATATGTAAAAATTCAGAAGCATAGGATAGTTGTGTTTAAAAGTAAGAAATATCGGTTTATTTGTGAATTATTAAGGTAGAACATATCGGTTTATTTGTGAATTATTAAGGTAGAACATATCGGTTTATTTGTGAATTATTAAGGTAGAACATATCGATTTGAACCATTACCTGGGGAGTAAGGATTGGTACATCATGTCTCACCAAAAAAAAAAAAAAAATTAGAAATGCCAATGCTGACGTACAGCCTCTGCCAATCACGCCAACCATACCTTCTCGAGTGATCCGCTAGCTCCCCTTTAAACTAATACGGCAATGGCGAGCAGCGAGTATCCAGCACTGACAAACCGGACTCCCGATGCCTGAAGGGATAAAATAGCAGGCTATGGGGGGGGGGGGGGGGCAAACAGGGATATGGGTGGGGTAACCCAAACAGAAACCTTCGGGGGAGTGTGACCCCCTCCGTCAGGTGCGGCAGATGCTGGGCCCACCGGTGCGTGGACATGACCCGATCCCCACCCAGGGAGCTACCCTGGTTAAAAGAAAAGCAACTGAAGCCCAGCAGACAGTGTTTGGATGATCCGGGACATGGATAGGAAGACTCCTAAACTTCCCCCACTAAAGACGGAACATGCCGGCCAGAATGGCGTGGGTACCCAGAAATGGAAATGGACATGTACGCATATACGGTTAATGAGTATGCTCAGATATATCACAAGATATGGGGCTGCCTCCGTGGACTGCCACCAGGTGGAGGCAGCGCCGGATCCCAAGCCTCGAAGCGATCCACCCCAAACTACTGATTACAGCTCTGCGTATCGGTGTGCCAGGAGTAAAGATACTGGACTACACAACATTCTAAAGATTGCACAATGGAACGCAGTGGGGGTGATTGGGAAGGAAGAAGCTAGAACTGCACAATTTCCTGTATGTGCACAAGATAGATATCATGTGCATACAGGAAACACATCTAAATGCAGATAGACGCTTTGGAATTAGGGGATATGAAACAAACAGGTTGGACAGAGAGGGTCACAAAGGAGGTATCATCACATTAGTAAAAAACTCCATAGCCGCCACAGAAACCTCCAGCAGCATCAATGGGCCTGAACATATGACAGTCAAAATACATATCCTCCCAGAACCACTACAAAATACATATCCTCCCAGAACCACTACAAAATACATATCCTCCCAGAACCACTACAAAATACATATCCTCCCAGAACCACTACAAAATACATATCCTCCCAGAACCACTACAAAATACATATCCTCCCAGAACCACTACAAAATACATATCCTCCCAGAACCACTACAAAATACATATCCTCCCAGAACCACTACAAAATACATATCCTCCCAGAACCACTACAAAATACATATCCTCCCAGAACCACTACAAAATACATATCCTCCCAGAACCACTACAAAATACATATCCTCCCAGAACCACTACAAAATACATTTCCTCCCAGAACCACTACAAAATACATTTCCTCCCAGAACCACTACAAAATACATTTCCTCCCAGAACCTCTACAAATTACAAATTATTACTGTCCCAATAGCAAAAACCTTGAACTAGATAGAATTCCACTAGCTGATAAAAATCAAATAGTTCTCGGGGACTTCAGCAGCCACTCTCCAAGTTGGGGCTACAACACCATGGATACAAGAGGAGAGGAGATGGAGGATTGGATGGTAGAAAATCTTCTCATTCTAATAAACGAACCAGACACAGAGCCAACCTTTTACTCAAGATGCTGGGGAACACAGAGCACGCCTGACCTGGCAATGGCAAATGAGAACATCCAGAGGAGCACAAAGAGAAAGGTAATGAGGCAGCTTGGAGGTAGTGATCACAAACCAGTCATGATCACAATAGCAGATTTAGAACTACCCATAAACAGAAAGAAGACAGCCAGCTGGAATTATAAAAGAGCAGACAGGAACCTCTACAAGCACTTAACTGAAGACAAATTAAAAACACCTTTCACATCAATCAATGTAAGACGAAACGCTGCAACACTTACAAACATTACAGAGGCAGCGGAAAAATCAATACCACGAGGCAGAAGACATAATTATAAACCTTTCTGCACCAAGGAGCTACAAGAACTGCATGACAGGGCTACCAAAGCAAGAATCACTATGGAGCAAGATCCATCAGACTTTAACATCACAGAACACAACAAACAGCAAGCTATATACAAGAAGGAAAAACTCGCGTGTGTCAGAAAAGGTTGGCAGGACAAAACCGCATCACTCAATATGCAGAAAGGCACCACAAAACTTTGGAGTCTGGTGAGGAGCCTAAATGAGGAGAACACCATCAGCCATGCAAAAACGGTACTTGAAGAGAGTGGCGAGACATATACAGGAAAACTTGAAGAGAGTGGAGAGACATAAACAGGAAAACTTGAAGAGAGTGACGAGACATGTACAGGAAAACTTGAAGAGAGTGGAGAGACATATACAGGAAAACTTGAAGAGAGTGACGAGACATGTACAGGAAAACTTGAAGAGAGTGGAGAGACATATACAGGAAAACTTGAAGAGAGTGACGAGACATGTACAGGAAAACTTGAAGAGAGTGGAGAGACATATACAGGAAAACAAGCAGCCAATCTCCTTGCCGCGGGTTTTGCAGAAGACACCAAAATAAACATGCCCAAGGTAAGAGTTAGATAGGTGGAAAATGAACTAAAAAAAGAGAAAGAAAACGAGGATGAAATAAACAAGCTTTTCAGCATCCAAGAATTGAATTGAGCAATAGGGAAACTTAAGATGAAAAAGGCACCTGGGCCCGACGCAATAACAAATGAAATTATTTCACACTTGGGACCAATAGGCAGACAGCGATTCCTGGACCTGATAAACCAATCGTGGACTCAGGGATTGTTCCCAAAAGAATGGAAGGAGGCAGAAATAATCCCAATCCTTAAGAAGGGAAAACCAAAAGAAAACAAAACAAGCTACCGTCCAATCAGCCTCCTTAGCTGTCTAGGAAAGACAATGGAAAGACTGGTGAACAATAGGATGCTAACTTTCCTTGAGAAAAACAAAATCCTAGACGAGTGCCAGTCTGGCTATAGAAAATATAGGAGTACCGACGAGCAGACCGCTTATCTGACCCAGGAAATCGAAGATGCCTTTCAGAGGAAATGCAAACTATTGGCCACCGTCTTTGACCTGACTAAAGCTTTTGACAAAGTCTGGAAGAAAGGACTAATGCTAAAATTAGCGGGCTGCGGAATAAGGGGGAAAATGCTTGACTGGATCAAAGACTACCTCCACTTACGATGTGCGAGAGTCAGGCTGGAAGAACACAGGAGCAAAATGGTCAAACTACATGATGGGGTTCCCCAGGGAGGATCACTATCCCCTACCTTGTTTATCCTCTTCATTAATGATCTGCCAAAACAGTTCAGACCACACATCCACAAGGCACTCCATGCGGATGACCTGGCCATATGGACCCAGGCAGAAAACATTGGAACCGCAAAAGCAAGAATGCAGGAAGCAATTAATGCAGTAAAGAAATGGGCAGACTCATGGGGTGTCACAATAAACAAAAGTAAGACCCTCTCAACACTCTTCTTGCTCTCTACAAAGCCAGAGCAGGTCGACCTATATTTGGAAAATAGCCTACTTCCTAGAGAAAACACTCCTACATACCTAGGAATGAGATATGACAAAAGATTAACATGGGGCCCACACATAGAGGACACTCAAAAAAAGGCCACACTCAGACTAAGGCTGATGAAACAACTGACAGGGACAAACTGGGGCGCAGATGCAAACAGTCAGACAGGTCTACACTGGATACGTACGGCCAACACTGGAATATGGCATGGGTGCCTATGCAACGGCGGCAAAGACCAACCTACAGAAACTAGACAAGGCACAGAATACCGGACTCAGAATTATTACCGGAGGTCAGGGAAGCACCCCAATTAGTAAACACGAAGCGGTATAGCAGGCCTCCAGAGCCTCGGTGAGCGCAGAGAAGGAAAAATACTAAACCTGACAGAAAAATACAAGCGCATGAATAAACATCCAATGCAGGGAAAAGTCAATGAATTAACAAAAAAACCTCATAAAAAGAACAAGCTTCAATCATCTATCAAAAGCCCTTACAGCCAGGAACAGTGACATCATATCAAAATGTCCAACGACATGGGAAATGATACAAGTATATGAAAATACAGACCAACAGCCCAACTTCACGGTGGAAGCGAAAATACCAGGTATCGATAGAAAGGTGGAAGAATCAGGCCATGCATTGAGAGAAAAAACTCTAAAGCATATTGGAGATGCCTATCCTCAACCCACGTGGACGCACGTCTACACGGATCATCAGAGGAAGCATTGAGGAAAGGAGGGGCGGGACTCATCATATTTCTACAGGATGGAACCGTTATAGTAAAAGCAAGTGCTGCCAGGGAGCCCTCGACAAATCTAAGAACAGAGCAACAGGCAATAATTGAAGCAGTCAAACTATTGGATGAAAAGGGGTTAAAGGATAACAGAATAGTGTTTTTGGGTGACTGCATGGAAATGTTGCAGGCCACACAAAGAGAGCCACGAAATAGTATGGAAAAGGAACTGATATGCCAGCTAAATAAACTCTCAGACCACAATAAAATCACCCTCCAGTGGATTCCAGCTCACTGCGGCATACCTGAGAATGAATGGGCGGACAGACTGGCCAGGGAGGGAAGACAAAGAGAACAATTCACCCACCCAGTGTCACTGCCAGAAGTCAAGGCAAACATTTAAAAAAAATATATATAAACAACAGTGGATAGAGAGAACAAACAGTAAATACCCACAGGCCCCAATCAATAGACTGAATAGGAAACAGTATACCACCATTTTTCGCAACAGAACAGGTCATTGCAGACTAAATGCACACATGCATAAAATGAAAGCAGCCCAGACTCCAGAACACATCCTGCAAACATGTCCACTACACCATCTGGTGGCATAAAACGAGCGTACGAAACCGAACGCAAAGAAGAAGAAGAACAATTACCTGATCTTACTTGCATTCAGAAATACAGTTTAAAAAAACCAAAAACAATTATATCCCAAGTTACGGCGCTTCTGACTTGCAGTCATTTCCATAAGTTTGATCATAATTGCGTCTCTTTACAGTCATTGAAGGTCCAACTACCGGTGTTTTCATGAGTTCACTGCTCCTTGTGCATCCCTTTATTATGTTACATTGTGGGATTAATTCAAGTGTTTATCTTTAGCTTAAAATGCATCATTTCAGTCAGTGTGGTAGGAGTTTCGGATGTAATTTTCTCGTCCCGAGCTATCTTGGACCAGTGGCAAGACTATCAGTTCAGACAACTGAAGGTAACTCAGGATGTAGGCACTCGCGCGGTCGCACCAAGAATTAAAAACGTGTTTTCCAAACTGGACACTGCGAGTTTCGAACCTGGTACGTTGGGATTATGATGTGGGCAATTCACCCCTATCCACGCTGTCACACTTGTAGGTAATTTACAGTTTATTTGGCCGGCCTATTCACTTTGATTTCTTCCTTTATTACAAATATAAGAAATGCTGTTCATAGTTTGATCCGATGTGCACGGAATTCCCTTTACATATCCCATGGAAATTCACAAGTGAAATGATGTCCCGTCTACGAGAAAGAACACGTGATTCAACTTATTGATTTGCTCCTGTTTTATGTCCTTGCATTTTGAATTGACGATGTTGTATTCTCCAAACAATTATGTCTTTATATCTCGTGCAGCAACGCGCATTACATTCTTTCCTGTTTGTATGTTATCCTGTGTATTTGTTCTTCATTTGCTCATCACAGACTTTGTTTATCACCACTATCCTCCATTTTTTTTTTTTTCAGGTAGTAATTTATAGAAAAATTGAGAAGACAGAAATGGTTAATCTGAAACACAAACAAAAATATTAGTTGTAATTTTGTTGTTGGTATGTGTAAGCTTAATTTAAAAAAAAAAAAAAGTATTCTTAATATTCAAATAAAAAAAAGACTTAATATAAAAACAAAAACCCAGGTAATCGTGGATCGTAAAGAGCGAGCACGACAGACTTGGCTCCGTCGATTTTTTTGACAGGTGCGAAAACGCTGCTCGCAGCTACCTGGAGTGGCGTAAGCGTTAAAAGCACAGTGGTGGAATGGCTGGTTCTGTAGCTTGCAGGCAGTGGTTATACGTGGCGTAGTCAAACTGGCTGGTCTCAAGTGTCGTACCTGGAACGCTGCACAGGGTGGTTTAATGGTGTGAAACATTTGTTAGGTAGTGTACCCAGAGGGGCCTACAGGGAATAATGTGCATTTTTCATGTTCGTGTTCCAATGTGGTTATGTTAGGGCATTCGTCTTCTAATATGAAGGATAATGGTTCGAACTCTGGTAAGGACACATTTTTTCATTTATTTTTTTCTAAAATCGGAAGGGAAATGAAAGCTGAGCGCCTATACTGCGAGGCAACTGTCGTTTGTGAGTCCTGAAAAGGGCGTGTAGTGGCGGGTTACAGTAGCTTTCCTCAAATCCCGAGCATGCTGATGGAGGTATACCGAGGTCCTCCAGGCTGTTGTGCCGTGCTTGGCTTTTATAAGTGTGACGCTCAATACTACGATGATTCGTCGATCTACAAACTCGTTAGCCGGTCTGAAATAGTCTGTTTCCAAGGATAGCTGCATGAAAGTGATGTGTTTCCAAGGATAGGTACATGAAAGTGATGTGTTTCCAAGGATAGCTGCATGAAAGTGATGTGTTTCCAAGGATAGCTGCATGAAAGTGATGTGTTTCCAAGGATAGCTGCATGAAAGTGATGTGTTTCCAAGGATAGCTGCATGAAAGTGATGTGTTTCCAAGAATAGGTACATGAAAGTGATGTGTTTCCAAGGACAGCTGCATGAAAGTGATGTGGTTCCAATGATAGCTGCATGAAAGTGATGTAGTTCCAAGGATAGCTGCATGAAAGTGATGTTTCCAGGGATAGTTGCATGAACGTGATGTGTTTCCAGGGATAGCTGCATGAAAGTGATGTGTTTCCAAGGAGAGCTGCACGAAAGTGATGTGCTTCCAATGAGGGCTGCATGAACACTATTCTCTTAGCCAGGCTACACGAGTGCAGTCTGTTTCCAGAGCCGCCACTTTGATGCGAGGTTGCTAAGATTGACTGACCCTGACACGAGCAGTCAGCTGTGAGTCACGTGCTGCTGTCAGTTGATTCTCTACTCCCATCGTAAAACGAGGATCTATTCGCTCATTCTCTGCTCCCATCGTAAAACGAGGATCCATCATCTCATTCCCTTCTCATAAAGTAAAACGAGGGTCCACTGTTTGTTGGTTGTTTTTCCTTCTTGTAAATGGACGGAGCGCGCCTGAGCGACACACCTACCTCTTCGTTGATTTGCTGTTTTCTGTAAATATTGTACAATCCTGATGATTTTCAATCAAAGAAGTAAAATTCAGCTATGGACAATTCGCCATTTCTCTCGATAGGAAGCAAAAGGGCTACCACTACAGCTAGCCCCTGTACAGGAAGCCTGTAACCGAGTATTTGCAGTGACAGTCTCTATAGCAATGGTTTTTTCATAATGAGGTTGCAAGCCCCATGCCATACTTTTGACAATTGCATTTAACAACATACTTGGAAGGTTACAGTTGTCCTATTCTAGTAAACTACAGTCACTCCGGGGGGTCTTGAAGTTATAACTGGTACCTAACAGCACGGCTGATGGTAAAGGCGAAGGGAGTACGAGAGAGCGTATTGGGCAATCGATTTTGGAGGTCTGTTGATTTGACAGAAATCCCCGCATGTACAACAAAACGCTGCAGAAAAAAATTGTACTTGTTAGTTTATGTTGTTCTACTCTCCACGTGTACGTGCCTGTGCTATTATTTATAAAGATTATTGTTGTTTACGAATCTGATACGGTTCAAGGACGAGGTTGTTCGGCGGAGGTGTGCGTAATGTTAGTGACTTTATTAGCACACCGACACAACAAACTACACGTATTTCCTGTAAGCTTCCACGAAAGACTTGCAGCGCGTATTACTTGAGGAGGTATCATAAAATCTCTTATCGAGATGCTACAATATTTGCACACTAAGTGGAATTCCTGAACCTGCTAATAAAGCATTTCTGGTTAGGCCAGGTCAACATACACCTGTGAACGTCATTACCGTTGTGATATTTATACCTACAAGGCACGTGTGTTATTTGATGTTGCGATTGTTAGTGGTATGTTTAAGGGGAGTGTTGTTTAACGTTTGCGTGTATTGTATGGTATTCATAGTTTTATTTCGCTTGTTCCTCGCGTCACAATCGGCTGGGCTCACGCTTTGGGAGTTACGTGTTCCAGTCGACCCACGGATAAATGGGTTAGGCCAGTATAGCAAGAAAATATTTTAAAATACACTTTTTCGGTACAAACTTTTATTTATACTAAGACATGTTTGTTTTCTCTCTGGAACTACATTCCTGCCGTTTTGTCTCAGAAACTCATACACCTGTATCATATACAACATAGCAATGTCTCAGAAACGCATACACCTGTACCACATAAAACATAACCATGCCTCAGAAACTCATCATGCACCTGTACCATATACAACATAATGACGTCTCAGAAACTCATCATACACCTGTACCATATACAACATAATGATGTCTCAGAAACGCATACACCTGTACCATATACAACATAATGATGTCTCAGAAACGCATACACCTGTACCACATAAAACATAACCATGCCTCAGAAACGCATCATGCACATGTACCCCATACAACATAGCGATGTATCAGAACTCATACACCTCTACCACATACAACATAATGATGTCTCAGAAACGCATACACCTCTACCATATACACCGTAATGATGTCCCGACTAGTCAGGTGCAGCTACCACATAGGACTTAAGGATGTCTCATATACTTTTACTGCAGCATATATATAAATAAATGTAAAGAGATAGACTAACTTTATCTGTTTAACATATTGTGACATAAGACACGGTATGTGGTTGTATTGCCTGTCACTTATATATGGTTAACGTACCTAGCGCGTTATGAAGCTTCATTTTATTGGCATGGAACATGAATGTTACGACATATGTACGCCCACCATACAGTAGACAGTTTCAGAAAGCAATCACTGACGAGTGACAATTGTACGCATATAATCTGAAGAGAAAATCCATGGTACACTTCGTCTGTTTGCATCGTGGTAAACCGCACGAACGCCAGGTGCACAGTTGTTCTGGTGTCTATTTAAAGCATATCTGATGTACGAAGTACGGAGAGATTCAATGTCAAGCCAGGTAAACATCGTTTTGTGAACAGGGCAGGATTGAAGTCAGAAAGTGCTCCGACCAGCCACGGGGTGGCGTGACAGAAAACAAATAAAGCTAATGTTTGAATTACTTAGTTCCTTGAACCAACCGGTGACCTCCAGCTGGGCAGACTAATGTGATTTGGTCACGCAGAGTGATAGTGGGATACCCGGATGAATTTATTTCCCTCTAGTATGTGACCTACCATAATGATTGATAGCCTGTGGGAAGTCATGATTCGTGAATTAGGAAGTTAGTTTCCGATTTGGGGGGGGGGGGGGGGGGGGGGATGTGCTCACTCATTCGTTCTAACCTTGAGTATAGAGGCTCTACACATGACCACCTTTAGAGTCTTTAGATCCCCATGCTCTACAGCTGTATCTGGTGTCTTCTCGCTGACCTAGTTTGTTTAATCATCGCTGCTTCACAGACCTCTTATGTTGACGACCCATCTGACAATGGGTCGTCCTGTTGATCTGTATACCTGGCTCTTGGCTTTCCTTGATTGTCGTGGCGGTGAGACTTCGTTAATTCTACAGACATGACCTTACCAGCGTGGTTGAGACTGGCATTGGTCTAAAAGGGCTGGGTGTTAAGATGCTAACGTATTACTGGCTTCTTCCTTTTTTGTTACTTGGGCCACTATTCGGAAGTACCTCATTCTGAGATCTGAGTCTGCTTTTGTGGGTGGTTGGTAGTACTGAGTGGTTAGATGGTATCTGGGGATGAGTTTGGGGGTGGTTGGATGGTATCTGGGGATGAGTTTGTGGGTGGTTGGATGGTATCTGGGGATGAGTTTGTGGGTGGTTGGATGGTATCTGGGGATGAGTTTGTGGGTGGTTGGATGGTATCTAGGGATGAGTTTGTGGGTGGTTGGATGGTATCTGGGGATGCGTTTGTGGGTGGTTGGATGGAATCTGGGGATGAGTTTGTGGGTGGTTGGGTGGTATCTGGGGATGAGTTTGTGGGTGGTTGGATGGTATCTGGGGATGAGTTTGTGGGTGGTTGGATGGTATCTGGGGATGAGTTTGTGGGTGGTTGGATGGTATCTGGGGATGAGTTTGTGAGTGGTTGGATGGTATCTGGGGATGAGTTTGTGGGTGGTTGGATGGTATCTGGGGATGAGTTTGTGGGTGGTTGGGTGGTATCTGGGGATGAGTTTGGGGTGGTTTGATGGTATCTGGGGATGAGTTTGTGGGTGGTTGGATGGTATCTGGGGATGAGTTTGTGGGTGGTTGGTAGTACTGAGTGGTTAGATGGTATCTGGGGATGAGTTTGTGGGTGGTTGGATGGTATCTGGGGGTGAGTTTGTGGGTGGTTGGATGGTATCTGGGGATGAGTTTGGGGGTGGTTGGATGGTATCTGGGGATGAGTTTGTGGGTGGTTGAATGGTATCTGGGGATGAGTTTGTGGGTGGTTGGATGGTATCTGGGGGTGAGTGGTTGGATGGTATCTGGGGATGAGTTTGTGGGTGGTTGGTAATACTAAGAGGACATATGGTATTTGAGTCTCCTTTTGTGGGTGATTGGTAAAACTGAGTAGTTAGATGATAAATGGTACTGCGTTTGTGGGTTGTTTTTTTTAAATACTAAAGGAATTTATCATATTTGGAGCTGCTTTTGTGGTTTATTTTTGTAATACTAAGTGAACAAATCTTGTAAGATAATCATCATTCTTGAAACGAGCATTGGATATTTGTACTGAAATGTGCACGTGCTAGCAGCATATTGGTTACAGCGTATTCATCTCAAGAAAAAGAGCGCGTTACTCCATCTTGAAAAAAGAGATGAGGCAAGTGTATGTTATAGATCCACGTTTATTTTATTTAAACCAATCGGTGTTGGGTAATTTAGGATCATGGCGACAGACCAGAATAGAAATGACACTATATCCGCTTCGAGACTTCAGGATGTGTAGTATCTTTTGTAACTCTGATTATGTTGTAATCGGAAGACAATGTCGGTGAAGGAAAACGCGAAAGACAGACACAATCAGGATAGAAATGGTATATTATCATCTTGCATTAGGGTTCAAGATGCTGAGCAGTGCATGAGCTGCAGTGTTCAGCACCCAAAGCTGACTGCTAGCATCAGGGCTAGCGAACCACAACTAAAGACCCTTCAGACCCCACATAATATGCTGCAACAGAGCAGTCTGGCTAAGGAGAAGAGATCGAAGAGAGAAGGCTAGCCCGGTACTCAACAATGCCTCTTAAGTCGGATGTGTTTGAACGAAAGGTGCAAATATCGCAGTCAAGTTGTAAATTACGACACAGCGCATTCCGTTCTCTGGACAACATCCTGCTTTTTGGAAAGCCATTTTGGTAACTCAGCCATGTGTACATACGGACAGGCACCCCAGACAGCTGAGCACATACTACAAACTGCCCCGAATATGATATACAGAGAAAATCTCACTGGCCCATAGAAACAAGACTGGAAGAGAAACTTTATGGACCTGTATGTGAACTACAAAAGACAGTGAAGTTTAATACAAGAGACAACTTTGCAGATATAGACAATATTTTAAAGCGAACGAAAGAAGAAGAAGAAGAATGGCTATGTAGCGTGAGTTTGAGAACAAAACAAGAGGATGTTGCATTATTCTTTGTTCATGTCCTTATTCGTGCTATTTGCTTTTGTGTGGTAACAAAGAAACACAAGTGATACTATCCTGCTGTAGGGTCCTTGAACGATGCTCACATTTTATTGGCAGTCTAGCGACAGTGCGGATTGTTGTGATGTAAGTACGGTCTGCGCCATTTAATACCTTTGTTTTGGTGTGCCTGTCGTGTATTCTGATAGCCAGTTGTGCGGGTCTAGAGTGCGCTAATTCAACAAGCAGACGTCACGCGTCGCATTGATGTACGTATTAGGTTTCAGGTATGCTTATGTTTTCCAGAACCAGTGGAGACCTTCTTGCCAGCAGTCGGTGATAATCACGTTCTTGAAGAAACCGATAATTCATTCTTAATTAACGTTTTAAAGGCGTATCTTGCTATTCCAGCAGGCTTGGAGCGAGACCACTGTCGTAGATCGACAAATCGCCGTAGAATCGTATCACTGGACCCTTTTTATTTGTTAGTCCATTGTAAATGTATTTGGGTACATGAGCTTTGGTCATCCTGTACCTGCAGGCTAGTCGCCATGATTAAGTCTGTAGTCTTCACCAGGTCGGAGTTGCTGCGCCATAGCTTGTCTGTGAGCCTCTCTCCCACACATGGCCTAGTGTGGTATATCATTTCCCTATAGAATAGGCATCCCTGTAGAATGTGTTCAGGATTCTGGCCCCCTGTTCCACGTGGGCATTAATCGGTGTGTGAGATCTTCAGTCGGTATAGATGTTCTAGTAGGATGCAGTGACCAGTTCTCAGGCAAAATAAGGTAGTTTGTTGGCTTCTTTTGAGTCGGTGAATTGGGTCTCGTCTACTACTTATATTTCTGTCTTCTATCTATTGGTGTATGTACTGATTTTTGATGATATTTTGGATCTCTCTGTATGGTGCTCGATGATTAAATTGTGCCTTTTTACTACCATCTTTTGCTAGTGCGTCAGCTTTCTCGTTTCTTGTGATTCCGCAATGGGAGAGCAGCTACTCCAGCGCTATTGTTGAGAATCTCTTGAGTTTTCCTAGTTCTACTCTGATCTCTGATAACAGTGGTTCGTTGTTTGTTTTCTATAGTGCCTCTATTAGATATCTGCAGTTCTGTAGAGACAACTATTTTTGTTTCTGGTTGCTTTTCTGGTTGTTATTGTTGAATGCGCATAATGAGTAAGTTTACTCTTTTGTGCACTCTGAAAAGGACGTTATGTGGCGGGTTGTAGTAGCTTACCTCACATCCCGAGCGTGCTGATGAAGGTGGACCGCGGTCGTCCAGGACACTTATTAAGTACGCAATAGTGCTAGACTAGAAAAACGGCAAGAAAATGAACTTCACATTGCTTGCTTATCTTATATTTGTTTCCATTTCGCTTATGGGGACAAACAATTCCTCTATGCTTGTGAGACATGGACAATTACAACTGACCTTCAGCGGAGGATACAGGCCTTAGAGATGTGGTGTTTCCGAAGACTTCTAAGCGTATAAAGACCAAGTTACAAATGAGGAAGGAAACACGAGCAAAATTACAACAGCGACATGGCCTTTACAAGACTTCTTGGCAAAGGTCAAAAGAAGGAAGCGGCGCTTGACCCATCAAATACGATCCCGCACGGAAAGGTGCAAGGAGGACGGCAAAGAGGGCGTCCCCAAAAAGAGGTTGGAGGACAACAAAATAAAATAGATCAATCTCCGCCCAGAGGAGGCACAGGCATGGCCGCTGACAGATAGGGTGGCGTGGCGTGGGGGTGTCTTCGTGGGTGCCCTAATGACCTTACGAGTTACGTGAAGACCTTACCTGACCAATGGTGACTGGCGAATGTATATTTCAGATTGAAATTTGTTGTTGAAGGAGATAGTGGATATGATCATCTGAGCCTTGGGCGAATCTTATTCGTTTTGATGGTGGGAAGTTGGATTATGGCTGCCGCGTCCTTGCTTCGAATATTCAGCTGCTAAAGCCTAGCACTATTATGCATGAATGTCTTTGGTTAATTGATAGCTCCTTATGGTATTGTATGTCATTATTTTGTTATATGGTGTTAAAAAGTGTGTGTGATCTCACATTTTAAAGGCTCTGCTATATTAGGACGGTAGCCATCTCCTCTCCCTCGCCGCATTTACTTCCCGGACTGAACCGGTACCCATTTAAGGCTGGGTCGACCCGGGAGCCATTGCGGTTTAAAAAAAAACACAGTGCTAACCACTGCGCTACGCGACTCCCTTATATCGTAGTACGCAATAGTATTAAATGTAATTTATATAATAATTGTGATTTGTTACGTGACTTTAGGTCGGTGAATGCGTTATATAACGCAGACAAGAAGACACGCCTATGCCAAATCTAGGTGAAGATTGCTGTTATTCTATACTGAAGTGGCTAATTGCATTAGTTTAATAGCTATATAGTCTACATGTCACTTGTTTATATTGTACGAGGGACAGTCATTAAGTATCTGCAATTATTTTACTAACATTTTTCAAGACTGTGAACCAAAAATTGTGTCTCTCTTTTCGTCATAGTCCCAGTGCTTGGCAACACAGTTTGTCCACCTGTCCTCTAGCTTGTGGATATCCAACACACTTTGTCCACCAGTCCACTAGCTTGTGGATATCCAACACACTTTTTCCACCAGTCCACTAGCTTGTGGATATCCAACACACTTTGTCCACCTGTCCACTAGCTTGTGGATGTCCAACACACTTTGTCCACCAGTCCACTAGCTTGTGGATATCCAACACACTTTTTCCACCAGTCCACTAGGTTGTGGATATCCAACACACTTTGTCCACCAGTCCACTAGCTTGTGAATATCCAAGACACTTTGTCCACCTGTCCACTAGCTTGTGGATATCCAACACACTTTGTCCACCTGTCCACTAGCTTGTGGATATCTAACACACTTTGTCCACCTGTCCTCTAGCTTGTGGATATCCAACTCACTTTGTCCACCTGTCCACTAGCTTGTGGATATCCAACACACTTTTTCCACCTGTCCACTAACTTGTGGATGCCATCTATAAAAAAAAGTCTTTTGGTGTGACCTTTAACCAATTTTGCACCACCTTGTTTGCCAGCTGCCTTGGGACGCATCTGCTACTATAACCGACGTCCCCGTTGATAGTTTTGTGAGCACCGCGGTGGCTCGTGTTGAACTACATGGCTCTTTCATTAATCGCCTGTTGCCACGAACTAGCTGGCCAATCAGCTGTTTCACTGCTTAAGTTGTCACAGGCTAGCTGGCCAATCAGCTGTTTCACTGCTTAAGTTGTCACGGGCTAGCTGGCCAATCAGCTGTTTCACTGCTTAAGTTGTCACGGTCTAGCTGGCCAATCAGCTGTTTCACTGCTTAAGTTGTCACGGTCTAGCTGGCCAATCAGCTGTTTAACTGTTTAAGTTGTCACGGGCTAGCTGGCCAATCAGCTGTTTCACTGCTTAAGTTGTCACGGTCTAGCTGGCCAATTAGCTGTTTCACTGTTTAAGTTGTCACGGTCTAGCTGGCCAATCAGCTGTTTCACTGCTTAAGTTGTTACGGGGTAGCCTTGGCCAATCAGTTGTTTCACTGCATGTTGCAACGCTTTTTTGTCTCCCACGCCGCGGTTCATCAATGACGTTCTGTCTTCCGTTTTGAAATCCTTCTACCCACTCATACTCTTCTCTGACTCAAACATCCGTCTCCATACTGAAGGTTTATTCTTCTGTAGATTTCAGAAGGCTTTACACCTTCTGACAAACAAACAAAAAGAGAAAAAAGAAAAAAATTACGCTTCAATGTTCTGCCACGGTACAAGTCGACAGTAGGACGTATATTGCACATGCGCATACTGCTCGATCGTCACAATCCTTACATGTAGTGTTACTAAAGAGCCATTTTGTGTCCTGAAATAAGATTTTACTTTGTACATAGTCGTCCATGCAACTTTTAAATAAAGTTGCTGTAACTTAATGACTATCCCTCGTCTTATAAATACGAGTTTAGCATTGTGTATACATTGGTAGCTTCATGTTACATTCGGGCATACGTAAGCTGAGTTTTACTAGAGCGAGGACAAGAGCACGTTTATAATGCATCGGTGCGCCCCTAGCTAATAGCTGTTTTTGTTTATGCTGCTCGTCATACCACCCCCGCCCTCACACTCTTTTGGCTTGTAGTTAAAAAAAATGTAATTTAAACATCAGATCAGACCTACAGTGTCATACTTATCACTCATGGCGTGTTTGTATATTACTGCCTCCCACGCTATTTGGTCCCTAGGGTCAAATACTTTATGCTCAACCAACCATTAACACAGAGCACAAGACGTATCCTTGTAGGCTGGTAAAGTACTAGAAAGTGTCCCAAATGTGGTAACAGAAATCATGTCAGAACAAACACTTTTTATTTCCCGGGAAGAGGATAATAACGTTTGCGAAAGAGAATTTTTTTTTTTTCACAGGGACCTGAAGAAGACAACAATTCTTGCATAAAGAACAACACTTTTTCCATCAGAGACAGATGATAGTTCTTGCGTAAAGAAAAACACTTTTTCTCTGAGAGACAAAAGAAAAGCGATAGTTCTTGCGTAAATAAAAACACTTTTTATCTAAGAGACCAGAGAAAGGTGATAGTTCTTGCGCAAATAAAAATACTTTTTATCTAAGAGACCAGAAAAAGGCAATAGTTTTTGCGTAAATAAAAACACTTTTTCTCTAAGAGACCAGAAAAAGGCGATAGTTCTTGCGTAAATAAAAAAACTTTTTATCTAAGAGACCAGAGAAAGGCGATAGTTCTTGCGTAAATAAAAACACTTTTTTATCTAAGAGACCAGAGAAAGGCGATAGTTCTTGCGTAAATAAAAACACTTTTTTATCTAAGAGACCAGAGAAAGGCGATAGTTCTTGCGTAAATAAAAGCACTTTTTATCTAAGAGACCAGAGAAAGGCGATAGTTCTTGCGTAAATAAAAACACTTTTTATCTAAGAGACCAGAGAAAGGCAATAGCTCTTGCGTAAATAAAAACACTTTTATTCATGGTAACCAGAAGGGGACAATAGATCTCGCGTAAGGAAAAACACTGTTTTATAGTGAAGACATGAAGAATTATATTTCTTACACTTGGTGTTGTCCTTCAGCTGACCGTATTATATCATCACAAATTATTTGATGTTATTCAATTTTTGTTTAGCCATTCCATCTATCCAAATAGATTTGGCTGTAGAAATGTTAAAATGTTTAGATTGGTGTTCTCTCACACTTGTTTTGATATACCAACCTCTTGCAACCACTCACCTTTACGCTCCAACCTCTTGCAACCACTCACCTTTACGCTCCAACCTCTTGCAATCACTCACCTTTACGCTCCAACCTCTTGCAACCACTCACCTTTACGCTACAACCTCTTGCAACCACTCACCTTTACGCTCCAACCTCTTGCAACCACTCACCTTTACGCTCCAACCTCTTGCAATCACGCATCTTTACGCTCCAACCTCTTGCAACCACTCACCTTTACGCTCCAACTTCTTGCAACCACTCACCTTTACGCTCCAACTTCTTGCAACCACTCACCTTTATGCTCCAACCTCTTGCAACCACTCACCTTTACGCTCCAACTTCTTGCAACCACTCACCTTTACGCTCCAACCTCTTGCAACCACTCACCTTTACGCTCCAACTTCTTGCAACCACTCACCTTTACGCTCCAACTTCTTGCAACCACTCAC
The DNA here is from genome assembly GCA_036924085.1 of Ariolimax columbianus. Taxonomy (NCBI): domain Eukaryota; kingdom Metazoa; phylum Mollusca; class Gastropoda; order Stylommatophora; family Arionidae; genus Ariolimax; species Ariolimax columbianus. The sequence goes on along the minus strand of JAVGWX010000015.1, from coordinate 62,640,694 downwards.
CTTTACGCTCCAACTTCTTGCAACCACTCACCTTTACGCTCCAACTTCTTGCAACCACTCACCTTTACGCTCCAACCTCTTGCAATCACTCACCTTTACGCTTCAATCTGACGCATGCTTTAACTGTAGCGCGTCCTTTATCATGAAGTCTTTATCCGAGCTTTTGAAGTCGCTGATTGTAAGAGCAATGGTTTTCAACATGATGAGGTTGCTAGACCCAAGCACAACCTTGTTTAGTCGTCTTTTACAACATACTTGGAATTTTATAGTGGCCATATTCCATTCATCTCTGGTACATTTCTAGGGTGTCTCCACACTGACCCAAACACAATCCAATGATGTCAGTCAAACGGAGCGATTCTCATCAGTGGGCCTATATCAATATACATATAGTATTCGTATAAAACACACACACGCACCCACACACACAGATCCACCCAAAACACACTAACACACCCGCCCAAAACACACACACCTACCCAGAACACACACACCCACCCATATATATATGGGACGATGAGGCTAACGTCTGGACAGGCAAAACACACTGATCAGAGCATGTTAGCCAGGGTCAGGAGAAATATACTGGCCCAAGACCCTCACATGACGGGACGTTGGGGCTAACGTCTGGTCAGGCAAAACACACTGATCAGACCATGTTAGCCAGGGTCAGGAGAAATATACTGGCCCAAGACCCTCACCTGACCTCCTCGTTGGTCGTCCTGGAAGCGGGCTGTTGTCGAGGACAACAATCTGGCTAACAAGGTGAGGTTCGACATGATCCCCGTAGTAGTAAGCGACACGCAGATGAAGCCAAACATAGCACAACCGCCTGTAGTACTCCGGCCCACCTTCATCAGCACGCTCGGGATGTGAGGAAAGCTACGACAACCCACTACTTAACGCCCTTTTCAGGGCGCACAAAAGAGTAAACCTACTCATTATTGGCATTCAACAACAACAACAACAACAACAACAACAACAACCTATATATATCTGCAGTATGAATTGTTTGTAAACAATAAACATATCTTATTTTTGCTGCATTCATTATTAGCCGGAGATGAATGTGGCATGTCGTCCACTCCATGACATGGCCCAATGCCCATGTTGGAGTAAAGGTTGCCGATTCCTGCCCTAGACACCTAACAAATATGGACCCCTTCATGTGAGACCATTTACATAATTGTCTTGCTCGTTGTTCTTCATGAGAACATGTGCTCAGAGAGCCACTATCAGAAACATTCCCGTGTATTCCACTTTTTTCCCCTCCTTTTCATTCCATGGCGTTATGTTTGATTGTCTTTCTGGTCATTTCCAGTCTGAAGATATTGCGTCTACTTATACATTCACTCCTTTGTGAACCAACCTGGTCTTTCCCAACTTCTTTGTCTGTTGTCTTTTTATTTGGCGCAGTCTCTCCTTGAGGAAGCTGATCCAATGTCATCGGGATATCGGTTATTTATTCTGTACAATCCACGAGCCTCTTTGCTGTTTAGGATGGTATGTTGTTGGTTTTGTTGCTACAGATCCTGTGACGTCGTGCTTTCGCCCTTCGACCCGCATGGTGTTGGTTTTGTTGCTACAGACCCTGTGACATCGTGCTCTCGGCCCGTATGTGAACGATAAACACATTCGTTCAGATCTATGCTACACAATGTGTACTAACTATATAAGCTCGTGGTCCGAGTCGCGCGTGCTACCAGTATGTGTATGTGTAAAAAATGTAAGTGGATCGATTTTACAATTTGTAGACAAGTAGGCGGATCCTGTGTGTACTAATTTCTGGTAGTACAACACGATCTCATTTAGGAATCTTCTTCTGCGTCTTTGTCGTTCGTTCTCAAACTCCCACTACAATTCCCAGAAAAGGGCTTTGCAAGTAGCAGGATGTTGTCAGGAGAACGGAGTGCTTTGTGTCGTAGTTTACAGCTTGATTGCGATATGTGCACCTTTCGGTCCGACACACCCGACTACAGCAGACCGGGTTAGCGGTCCCTCTTCGATCCCTTCTCCTTAGCCAGTCTGCTTGGTTACAGCCTGTTATTCAGGATCACCGCGTGGAGGTGTAGAAGGGTGTTGGCAGCTCTGGCTCGCGGGCGCTGACGCTAAGTCAGCTATGAGTCACTGACCGCTGCAGCTCATGCATAGCTCAGCATCTTGATCCCAATTAGGGCTCTCAAACACGCGGACCATTTGCGATCGGTCATCCATTATGTGGCCCGCAACATCATACTGTGAAATAGACAAACAAAATTCAGTACGTAACTAGTGTATTTTAACTAAGCTTCTATCCTTGCTCCACTAAGTAGAAAAGGGCTCGTAGAACCGACTTGAGTGCACCAGTGCGCACCCATATGGTACACCGTCCTTTTGATTGCTGGAAGTGCCGACTACAGAACACCAACTCCGTGTATCCAGCGACGGCTCCCAAACGTCCCCCTGACTTCATCAGGAACCCATTAACAGCAAGTAAGGTCAAGTGGAGATTCAGCCGAACTAACCCCTGGTTGGAAATGGCAGTTTTTGAAGACTCCATTGTCCTAATCCACAACCTGTGAGATGTGAGGTAGCCTGTGCTTTTCCTTGCTGTTTTTACTTTCCCTAACTCATGCGTCAGGTACCCTTTTACAGCTGGGTTGACTGGAGAATCGGTCCCCGATTAAAATAACGACCCGGCTTTTTGTTAAGTCTCCCTACGCGATTCGAAGCGAGGCTGTTACCACAGTAAATAGCTCGATATGAGCGGAGCTAACGCTCCCCTCCCATTTACAGCTGGGTCGATAAGTAGAAACGGTCGTACCATGAACAAACCCACGACATACCCTGTCTGAGCACGACGTGACTTGAGCCTCGTACTTGAGATGGCATCGCGACCTAGGGGTCAAACGTCCGTTTCGTAACCCCAAAGCACCGGCCATGAATCCCACCGTGTCCAATATGTCAGACACAGGCTTCTTGTACTCTCGAAGATCGTCTCTGCACGTACGGAAAGTAATGGCAACGCATACCAGGTGAATGGGTGACAGTTTTAAGAGCGACGTTCTGCAAAGGACTTACTTTGCTTTCGTTAGAACTGTCATATATGCTCACAACCCTTAGTCCGCACGCTCCCTTGGTGTAATAACTTGGCATCATTGTGCCCTGCAGTGGTGTTCTAATACTTCTCACTTAGATCTACTGTCAAACCGGGATGTGTTTTTTTTTCGTAAGGAAATTTTATTTTTTTCAAGAAGCCAAAATCCCATTTATTTTTCAATATAATCTCCTGCAACGTTTTTGCATTTATCCCAGCGTTTAAGTGATGCTTGAAAAGCTTCGGCGTAGAACGATTTGTCAGTTTGTCTGAACCAATCCAAGACAGCGTGTTTCACTTTGTCTTGGCACCCAACGTGCACTAACCTTCTGAAAATGCAAATGCTCATGATAAATAGTGTTCACCGTACCCAGAGAAAGACTTGTGCAATTTCACGACAGGTTATGGCGTCGATTTTCCAGGATGAGGCGTTCCACAATCTGGATATTCACAGGAATGACTGGTGGATTGAGAGCCACCACGGCCGGGATCATCACTTACGGATGTACGGCCTTCTCTAAAACGTTTACACCATTCAAATGTCTTACTGCGGATGAGCGTCTCATTACCATATTGTGGTTGTAGTTTTCTGTCACTTTCCGCAGGTTTCACGCCTTTCACAAGAAATTGCATCACAACACCATGTTCCATACAAGCACTAACAGGATTGTCAGCAGTTTTTGTTTATCTGTCACGTCCCTGGCTCATGGCGAGTGTACCATCTAGCAGTAATAGGACACAAGTACCCCTAACTAATGACATTAGTTCCAGCATTCTATAACCCATTCAGGTAGAACTAGAACTAGTTCCGGTTTGATGTGAACGTCCCTCGTATTAGTCAGGTAGCCCCATAAGTCAAGGGTTTTAATTTTAAAAACAAAACATATAGACATTGTCAAATTTGGCAGTTTATGTCACGTGAGCTGTCTATCAAATGGGATCAAACATCACTGGTATTGTAGACATATTCTCAGTATATCAATCTACAAGAAGTCTACTGTTACTGTCTACTCTCGACAGTTTTATTTACGGTCCACGTTCTCAACTACGCCTCTGGATGTGAGAAAAGCCACTGTAACCCGCTACGAAAGAAACGTCGTCAAAAGTGGACTTAACTCAGCACGAGTATCTTCCAACACAAACTGACCAATTGACATAGAGCCTTTCCTGTGTCGGTGTCAGTTGCGTTCGTGTTCTTCTTCTTCTTCTGCGTTCGTTCTCAATCTCCCGCTACCAAACCCCGAAAGGGCTAAAGTAGCAGAATGTGGTCCAGAGAACGGAATGCGTTGTGTTGTAGTTTACAGCTTGACTGCGATATTTGCACCTTTCGGTCCAACACATCCGACTTCAGCAAGCATTTTTTGAGTACCGGGCAAGCATTCCCGCTTCGATCCCTTCTCATTAGCCAGTCTGCCCTGCTGCAGTATGTTATCCAGGATCACCGCGTGGAGGTGTAGAAGGGTCTTGGCAGCTATGGTTCGCTAGGCCTGACGTTAGCAGTCAGCTATGGGTCGCTGACCACTGCAGGTCATGCGCTAATCTCCTCTTGTGCTGTCTTAACTCTCAAACGCCGGTTCTTGTGTAGCTGGTTACAATGTTTCTTCTTACACCCAGAGGCGTAGTTGAGTAGGTGGACCAGGGTCCTCCTGGCTGTAGTAAAATGCGAAGCTCCTCATAAATATCACGATTGTGGGGATTATAACGCTGATCCCCATGACGTTGACCAGACCGATGTGACACAGCCTGTTCCCGGTAGCACGAACGTGAAGTGGAGTCTTGATCAGTATTCTTTACTAAGCATAGAGTACTCTCGCTCATCCGTGGTTTGCACAGTGAGGCTGTAAGCCGAATCCACAACTCCCTCCAGTCGTCCATTATGACAAGCTTGGAACGTTACAGTGGTTCTACTCGGTTGCTTCGTTACGCGTAATGACAGAAAGTATTTTAGTCCGAGAGTGGTGTCTGCTTGGAATGCATTGCCAGGGGAAGTAGTGGAGGCAGGGACAGTTAATGCATTTAAGAATAAACTGGATGCGCATAGCTTTTAGAGCAAGGCGATGTAAATGTAACTGGTTGTATACAGACTCTGCAGGGTCTTCTAAACCAGTATAAAGACGTTAAGTTAACAAATAGTCACGATAAGTGTTCACACAAATTGACAATAGTAAACATCAACACACAATCACGCTAATAATTATCCTGAGAGTTACTGAAGACTTCGGCATTTAGTTTAGTCCAGCAAACATGATGATGATTATGTACGTTCATCACGTGCCACGATCACCACTCTCTCTGTTCAGCCGGTTGGAAAATCTTGTCCTTTTGCTGTGTCTGCTGAAATGAGTGAAAGAGTGACTTGCACGACGATTTGGATTACCGTGAGGAAGTTTGTGTAATTTGTCAAGCTCGCTCTCTCGCCCTGAGCTACCTTTGTCCAGTGGCAAGACATCATCGAGACGACTGGAGATAGCACAGGATGCCGACTTTTTTAGTTAGGGTTTACTCCCGAAGCCTTTCCCGTGAACAGATATTCACCTAGGCAGCGGATGGTGGGGGGGGGGGGGGGGGTGTTTGAGACACTCTCCAACAGGTTGGGAGTGCAGGATAATAGCACTAAATTTATATGTTCATAACAAAGGACACAGAAGAATGTAAGTACCAAACCGTTGCTTGTAATCATCTTCTGCCATCTTGACTATGAAGTGTTACAGTAGACATCCGGCAAATCAACGCATTATTAAAACGGCTTGCCTCTCGATAACTAAACACACAGCAACTAGTAATAACACGTTGCCAGCCATCCTACACACATGTGTCCAGATACTCAATTTAAAAGTTGAATCATGTTCAGTTTATAGCTCCAGACAAACCAAAACATAGACTTTTCAACCGTCTTTTGTGGAGTACACAAAACGGCACCACCATCTTGGTCGCTATGTGACGTCAACAAACATACAATTATCCTCGCTACAAAAGACTCGTTTGGTGTCCTGGTTGACAGGAATATTCCCACATTTACCTTCTGAGCATGTTGTGAAAAGCTATGAAACTGTCGTGTAAGTAGACCAGTTTTAGTGGTGGAGCTATGCTTCACTTGGAGCCATACGACGATTCATCGTAGAATACTCCTGCTCGCTGTCAATATGTTGTGACCCAGTTACTTGTTAGCCTCTGACAAATGCAAGCGCATCTACAGTGTTCCGTGTCATGTAGTGTGTAGTCCAAACGCCGTGTTTATTATTGAATACCCTGGGTGCACATTGTAGAACACAGGTAACCACCATTGTTTAAAACAGACCTTGATGCTCTAGCTGTATTTTGGAGGTGTCGAAGCCGAAGAAAGAAATAGGTGTGCATGAATTGATAATTTCAGTATCTAGTTGCAGGTCAGGTAGATGTTGGAAATGGAGAAGGTGGCGCATGATCGGATTATAACAGAAGTTACGAGACTAGACCTACCCGCTATTGCGGATGGTTATTGTTATACAAGAGTTGGCCCACTGCCACACAGGGGGTGTGTTGTAAAGGGTGACTAAAAGATGCAACCACTTTCCTCTAGGGTAGAAGACTTTTCAACTCATATCATTGCACAAATCGTTTATTTAACACAGACCAACAGCCTAGGTTTGTTGCTTGTTATCAGTTTGATGGAAATCTCAGGAAACAATATCCCTTATATATATGTTGAAAGGGGGGGGGGGGGGGGTGGGTGGCTGGCAGGTGTCTTAGTTAGGGTAAGAGACGAGTGTTAAGAGATGGGCGAGTTGGAGAGCTGAAATTGAATGCAATAGGAACAGGAGGGAATTGGTTAAAATCAATGATTTAATTTTAATAAATATAACAGCCACGTCGGGTAATCTAGCAAGTGTATGTATCTACATAACATAATCCTCGCCCGTTGTCTGTACGTCGTCCGTACTGTCACACGATCCTCAGCATCAATACCAATAGTTCACTGTGGTGGAAAATTTAGAAATTCTCAAGTAGCTAGTTTGAATTCGGCTCATGGAATTTTTTTCTTCTTCAGATTTGTAACCTTTGTAACCTTTTGAATGTTTCCATTTTTCTTTTTAAGAAAACCCTTTTTGAAGACGTGAATTTGATTTCTCAATTTTATTTTTAAACACTGAATATTGTACGCAACAATATTTTCTTCGCTTTTATTTAAAGTCCATTAACCGTGCAAACACAAAATTAATGAGAGTGGTCTGTGAATCTCATAACTAAGTCTTGACATTATCACGAGTTCTCACTGTCTAAACATATTCATTTAGTTGTTAGTAGTTTATCTAGTTAATTGTTGTATAAAAAAAGGCGCGTTTCATTGAAGTGGTACAATTAGAATAAAAGTTATAAAGTTTGCTGACATTCACTTTTATCATTCTGTGAACACAATCTGTGCACATTCATCAAACATGTCGTGGTCAAATCACTGTCCATTCCCTTCATTGTTGGAGGGTTATTGTTAGTGTGTGTGCGTGCGTGCTCGCGGTCGTGTGTGCATCTGTGCGTGTTGTATGTGTGTGTGTGCCCGCGGGTGGTGCGTGCATCTATGTGTGTACGTGCGTGTGCTTGAGTGTGTATGTGTGTGCCCGCGGGTGGTGCGTGCATCTCTGTGTGTACGTGCGTGTGTATGTGTGTGCCCGCGGGTGGTGCGTGCATATCTGTGTGTACGTGCGTGTGTGTATTCGCGGTCGAGTGTGCATCTGTGCGTGTTGTATGTGTGCGTGTCCACGGTTGCGCGTGCATATGTGTGTGTGCGTGCGTGTACTTGAGTATGTATGTCTGTGCCCGCGGTCGTGCGTGTGTGTGTGTGTAAATGAAGTGTTATGGAATGATATTGATAACAGCTTGGACAGAGAAGAAATCAAATATAGAACTCTTGCAACAACAACTATATATAGAAGAGAACTGGCTTATAAATAACATGACAAGGAAGACGTTCGGTTATTTCGGTCATATGAAAAGGCAGAATGTGTTGGAGAGACAGACTCAAAGGCACGGGGCCTGAGAAAATGGGAAGAAGTTGCCCAGAAGAAGATGAGATCAGGACATTACTGAGTTTGAAGATGTCCGTGAGTGAAAGCGGGTCGTCGTGGTCGTGCCAGATAAAAGGATTTGTTCAGGACTGATGCAAAGGTGAACACGGTCTGGCATGAATATGGCACATGATATATACATATCCCCCCCCCCCCCCAACATACCCGCCAATATACACTCTTACATGCTCGTACAGGACCAAGGGATATTTTATCCAACTAGCCGACGAGTTTTTATAACTCCACGGAAAGGTTAGTGTTATTTCCTCTTACTGTACCGACATGTTGTAAATTGTGCTTAAGTAGCAGAATGTAGTCCAGAGAACGGAATGCGTTGTGTCGTAGTTTACAGCTTGACTGCGATATTTGCACCTTTCGGTCCAACACATCCGACTTCAGCAAGCATTTTTTGAGTACCGGGTTAGCATTCCCTCTTCGATCCCTTCTCCTTAACCAGTCTGCCCTGCTGCAGCCTGTTATCCAGGATCACCGCGTGGAGGTGTAGAAGGGTCCTGGCAGCTCTGGTTCGCTGGCCCTGACGCTAGCAGTCAGCTATGAATCGCTAACCACTGCAGCTCATGCGCTGCTCAGCGTCTTGATCACACTTTCCGTACAGTTGATATGACTTATTCGCTGTGCTTGTATCTTGGGCTGTAGGTATATGTTCTGTTATTGTAGCTCTTAGTTTATACAGGTTTGTGTGTAGCCAGCCTCATGACCATTCCCAGGTTTGTGTGTAGCCAGCCTCATGACCATTCCCAGGTTTGTGTGTAGCCAGCCTCATGACCATTCCCAGGTTTGTGTGTAGCCAGCCTCATGACCATTCCCAGGTGGTCCATTCTCAGCCCTCCTTAGTCTCCACTTCTGACATGCGTTGTTGGTTATAGTAACAAACGGGCACTGGCCCAAGTTTGGGCTTGGGCTTGGGCCAGTGAATAACATTAAGTGAAGTAAAGTTAAACAGGTTAGGTACAGGACACAATAAACTAACGTCTCATCTTTAAACACAGTTGTCGATTAGCGCGAGGATTTCTGCACCTGTAGCACTGGCCCCCTGCCAGCTGAATCCCAGTTGTTGGCTGGCCCAATATTGACTGGTGAAAAAAGAGAGGCACGGGACTGCAAGATGTATCAGTACATGAACAGATAAACGGCAGTGTCGGGAATATTGATCTGAGTGCTCCTTTGGTTAGAGTCGTTGGATCGAATGAGGAAGAAGGAGAATAAATGTATCAGCAATCTTTAGCATATAGTTACTAGTCTCTATACAATCTCCAAATATGTCTGTGAAACATTGATGGCAGAATGTTTTCCTATTTTTCTGATCGGATGGAGCTTTTTGTAAGTGTTTGTGGGGCAGGATTAAACAGCTCGGGACTGAATCTAGCACGCCTGTCTTAAGTTAGGCACTCGTCATCTATTCAATGCAAGGGGAATACACCTTGAGATACCCGCCCGTAACTTATTTGCACTTCATGGGTACACACCTTGACGGCTCCGCTGATGTCATCCGGGTGTCCTCATAGGACATGTCCAAACCAGTACCAGTAATATATTATTTCACCTTGATACGCCCATCAATTTGAGAACCTCGTTCTATGCTTAGGGCGCTGTCAGTTTGAGACTCTTACATTAGATGTTCCTTGTAGAGACATTGCGACAAATGCACATCGATTGAAATCCCAAATTCGAACAGGATTCCTCAGAACTAAGTGCTTTTCGGCGCCTTTCAAAAGGTCAGTCGGGTTTTCTGACTATTTTTAAATTCATAATACATACTGTTACAAACTAGAAGGAACCCGGTAAATAGTTGAATAGGGCGTGCCTCGCTGAAGGAATGCTTGCGCGAAAGAAGAGGGTAAAAGAAACACAATAGTAGACGGCAGTCACGGCTGTTGGGGATTAAGTGTTAGAGATTTCATTGTTCTTGACCTGTCGTTACCGAACTGTAAACACGATACCCGTTTTATATGCAGCGTGTACAATGGGGATCGAATCTGATGTCTTTTTTGCGAAAGACAATTGCCTCTTACCATTGTACTACTCGGACTCTTAATCACAATCTAGCAGACCCGGGCAGAACATCTTTCCGGCATTCGAACTCTTCCCATATGAAGCAATAGCAGTTTAACAAATAAAGATGTTCTCTTCTACATAAATAAAAGTATTCTCTTCTACACAAATAAAGGTGTTATCTTCTATACAAATAAAGGTGTTCTCTTCTACACAAATAAAGGTGTTATCTTCTATACAAATAAAGGTGTTCTCTTCTACACAAATAAAGGTGTTCTCTTCTACACAAATAAAGGTGTTATCTTCTATACAAATAAAGGTGTTCTCTTCTACACAAATAAAGGTGTTCTCTTCTACACAAATAAAGGTGTTCTCTTCTACACAAATAAAGGTGTTATCTTCTACACAAATAAAGGTGTTCTCTTCTACACAAAGGTGTTCTCTTCTACACAAATAAAGGTGTTTTCTTTTCTATACAAATAAAGGTGTTCTCTTCTACACAAAGACATTTCTTCCCTGCCTGACATCTCCATTCTACTCTTTCTGCACCCACCAACCAGCCCGTCTTTACCCCATCCTCTCAACTCACGTCCTCCCCTCTAAACTCGTCTGTTTCTTCCTCCTTCAGCCGATTCCCGTCCAAGCCGCACATCTCCCCCCTCAAACAACCCATTTCTTCATCTCATTCACCACCGCCCATTTCCCCTCCAAACTTGCCGTCTGCCGAATGTTCGTGCTTTTTCTCTCCATTTTGTGTTTAAAATTTACGATTTTGATCATTATTCCCATCAGCATCTCGAAATGTAGTGGCACCATTTTGTTTTGACCACAATTATCCCGGGCATCGCTTCGTATGATAACCCACATAATATCACCTGATTCGATTAACCAATCTCCAACGACACCGCGTGATTAGATCAGCCAATCAAATCTGGTCAACATAAACAGACAGAAACGCGTTTGATAAATAATTAGACATATACCCCATAAAGTCGAGCAAATTCGCATATTCTCTGATATAACGGAAAGACTATGTACTTGAAATTATCTTGCCCTCCCAGAGAGTACGTTAATAATAAACTTGTTTTTCAGTCCACCTCTAAGCGACATGGGGGAGCTGAATACGTCTTTCTTGTGACAAGTGTGTAACGCCGGTTGTTGTAAGATTTTCCGTAATGTCAACAGTCCATCTACCACGCGCCATTCCTCCTGCCTTATAGCATGTGTTCTGAGTCTGTTATGGTAGTTGCTCAAGTTGCACTTTCATGGAAGTTCGCAAAACCGTCAAAACAATCAATATTGCTTGTCCTTACTCGATGACCTTTGTGTACGAGGTACTAGTTCACCCAGCTTGTTTGTGTGGGAAGAGGGACTTGATCAATATATATTGTTGTTGCTGATATATAGCTGTTTAAGTTTTGTTGTCCCTTTTCCAGATAGTTAGTTGCCCAACCCAAAGCGTTAGCGTCAGACATGATTATTCGGATATGACTGTATGACTGTACAGTCCGATCTGAGCGTGACAAACTCTACCGCACGTAGGGCACACGTGAATAACTTTTGTAGTTGGGTAGTCTTGCGTTCTTTCCTTTCGTGCTGCTCGCTTTTCATGTGCCTCCGTAATGGCATCTGCTCAGTACCGACAGAAGAGTGGGACGGGTACTGTACCGACGTCAGCCATCTTACCAGGTTTAAGTTGTTCTCCTTGCTTCAGTTGAAGGCTCACCTGTCTTATGGCTAACGTTCGCTTCTTTTCAACCATCCCTTTGGTTATACCAGAACGCATAATCCAGTGTGTGTGTGTGTGTCTGTCTGTCTCTCTCCTCCCTCTCTCTCTCCCTCTCTCTCTCTCTCTCTCTCTCTCTCTCTCTCTCAGCCATCCCTGTTTGAACGTTTTTCGGATTGTAATGTGGTATTTTCTTGTTCTCTGAAGACACTTTGCTCTGTACGAGCACATCGACTGAGCGTTGTATCAGATATGTGTGTAGACGAGCAGTATCTTCTAAGCACTTGGTGACACGTCCCAGCTCACTACTGAATTACTGTTTCTCATTCTGGCAACGTTTTTCTCCATTCAGCATTTACTGGTTATCTTTTGTGTTGAGAACGTTACCTTTTCTTATTGGTTTTCGATATCTGTCTGGAAATCGTCTATTGAACATTTGAGCTGGGCAGGAAGGTCAGAGCTCTTTTTCTATTATACATAAGTATTAGTCAGCATGCAATCTTCGCGTTTTTGTGGGGCTAGTCAACGGTTCTAATTTTATTTGCTGTTTACGACAGAGGGTGGCAATATTTTTAAGAACACTGACCAAACGTGGTTCCATGAGTTTGGAATTGGGTCAGAACATGGGGGGACAATTTACGTGGGTAAAAGAAAACTTTAATAGACTTCATCAGGGGTGAGTCAAAGCTGTTTCTTTATGAGAAGATGTCAAAAACAGACAGACCAACAGGCTAGATCGGAGAGGGACGCAGATTAGATCGGTAGGTCGGACAGATTAGATCACCTAACCAGATAGATTATATCGGCTGGCCGGAAAGATTAGATCAGCTGACCGGATAGATCTGATCAGACAGATTAGAACAGCTGACCGGAAAATTAGATCAGCTGACCAGACAGATTAGATCAGCTGACCAGACAGATTAGATCAGCTGACCAGACAGATTAGGTCAGCTGACCAGACATTAGGTCAGCTGACCAGACATTAGGTCAGCTGACCAGACATTAGGTCAGCTGACCAGACATTAGATCAGCTGACCAAACAGATTAGATCAGCTGACCAGACATTAGATCAGCTGACCAGACAAATTAGATCAGCTGACGAGACATTAGATCAACTGACCAGACATTAGATCAACTGACCAGACATTAGATCAACTGACCAGACATTAGATCAACTAACCAGACATTAGATCAGCTGACCAAACAGATCAACTGACCAGACATTAGATCAGCTGACCAGACATTAGATCAACTGACCAGACATTAGATCAACTGACCAGACATTAGATCAAATGACCAGACATTAGATCAGTTGACGAGACAGATTAGATCAGCTGACCAGACAGATAAAATCAACTCGTCCTTGGTTTAGACAAGCTCTACATCACAACCGCATCATCATCATCATCATCATCATCATCATCATCTGGTTAATCAGACCAGAGACTGTTTGTTCTGTAATTATAATAATTGTAAGCAAAGTATGATCTGAACCAGCATCCGCACCAGAGTAAGCAGTTGCTTTTCTAACTTGGATCTGTGTACCTTGTTTTCACCATGGTGGGATCTAGTTGATATGTCCCCTAAATCACAGGACTTTGCTGTGTCTATTTCCTTCTATCAACTTATAATAATCTTCTCCATCTTGTCTACATCGTCTGCCTCTTTCTGTCGCCCCATACAAAAGATATGATGAGCGTGTGGCAGAGCGTCCGGGATGTAGGTCTTTTGTGCAAGGGAACGGTTCAAAACATCGATAAGACCAAGGTGAAACTAAAAAAAGGCAGAGGGCCGCACGAGCACAACTTTATTATACCACGATCCTCATTCAAGTGAATATCTATACATTTCGTCTTCGTCTTCTATTTCTTCTTCTTCTTCTTCTTCTTCTTCTTCTTCTTCTTCTTCATCTTCGTCTTCTTCTTTTACTTCTTCTCCATAACTTATATGATATAAAGTGCCACTTTAAGCTGTAATATGAATTGTCATTTTATATTTGATAACACGCTTCGCTGCTAGACAAACGCTTGTTTCATCCTCAGAACTAAATCCTCTCATTTTGTCAGCGACATCCTTTGTCTGTCCATCCATCACATCACAGGGGCGAAGAACGGTATGCTCTTCTACCAAAGTTAAGACAAATCAAGCAATAAACTACAATGTTCAGCTCTCTGCACAGTCTCTCCATTTAGCAGAACAATCTCCCCATTTAGCAGAACATTCTCCCCATTTAACAAAACATTCTCCCTATTTAACAAAACATTCTCCCCATTTAGCAGAATAATCTCCCCATTTAGCAGAACATTTTTTCCGATTTACAATCGTTTCTGATCAATACTAAATCAATATTTATTTTATTTGAAAGTCCAATTGATCGTTGCTTTTATTACCCTGAGGTTGCTTATACCATGAACCAACCTCTGCAGTTATTTGCACCATTTCCCTTTCCTCCTTGTATCAGGCCCTGGGTCTCTGCTGCATGTGTTTAATGGCCTTCCTTTGCCTCTTTTTACCCATGGGTTCAATGACAGCGATTATCTTGTAATACTGGGTTGGGGCTTTCACAGTGTGTGTCTGTCCAGCACCACCCTCTTTCCGCCTGTAATTTTCCCTCTTGTTGAATCTGTCTCAAGGATTTGTCGATAAAGCCAAGATCCAGTTAATAACTACACAAGTTCCAGTTAGTGAATTGTAGCCCCTTTTACGTTGCATGTCTTCGTCAGTCACTGGTAACAATTAAAAAGTAAAGTAACCCATAGCATTACTGCTGTAGGGGTGTGAGGTGTTAACCGATCTCACATTTCAAAGGCTCGGCTATATGAGGGCCGTAGCCATCTCCTCTTCCTTTTACTTCCCGGACTGAACCAGTACCCATTTAAGGCTGGGTCGACCCGGGAGCCATTGCGGTCTGGACAAAACATGTCCGCCTCAACTGGGAAATGAACCCAGAACGACTCAAATGCGAAGCCAGCTCACTAACCACTGAGCTACGCGGCACCCTTATACAGTTAATATAATCATAACTACCGCGAGAGCCACTATTACCAGTGGAACACATCTAATGTGATCTCTGTCTCCAAGACTGCTGTACGGATAAAAATAGATGTTCAAATATTGGAGCAGGACAAGCGTTCACTCTATCATGTAAACATAATAACGGAAAATAGCAGACGTGAAATGTATATCGGAATAGAATAAGGAGGGCTAGATCTCCTGTCTCCTTACGGCTACAACCAGCTCATGCCCAGAGCTGGGACCTGCATAGAGTCATCGGCCACTGGGGAAGTACAGGTCGACTAAGACATGTGGAAATATAGAAGAATAGGAGGCGCATCTCCTAGACAGAAAAGTAAGCAATAATTAAGTCTTGAAGATGTTAGTAATGCAAGGCAAATGAAACCAGAGACCGCCAGCTATGATATGTTGGTCACATAAAAAAGCACAATCCCTTGCTGAAAACAATAACGTAAGGAAAGATGGAGCCAAAACGTCACAGAGCTTACATACGCTATACAGTGGAGGATCATATCAACACCTGGACAGGGAAAAGCCTGGTAAATTGTACCGTCAAGGCTAGACAAAAGACCTTGGAGATTAGTCGCAGCCGACCTTCACTTAGAGCAGTAGTTAGAGAAGATTTGTTGTTACCAAACATGGCAGCAAAGGAAAGCATGGATCAGAACAATTCATTAATTTTTGTTTTGATCATGTAATAAAAAGCTTGCCCGTTTTCCTCCCTCCCTCCCTCCCTCCCTCCCTCCCTCCCTCCCTCCCTCCCTCCTTCTTCTTCCTCCTTCCTTCTTCCTTCCTTCTTCTTCTTCTTTTTTCTTCTTCTGCTTCTTTTCCTTTGTTCTTCTTCCTCCTCCTCCTCCTTCTTCTTCTTCCTCCTACTCCTTATTCTTCCTACTCCTTCTTCATCCTCCTTCCTTGTTCCTCTTCTTCCTTCTTCTTCTTTATTCTTCTTCTTCTTCCTCCTCCTCCTTCTTCTTCTTCTTCTTTATTCTTCTTCTTCTTCCTCCTCCTCCTCCTCCTTCTTCTTCTTCTTCTTCTTCCTCCTCCTTCTACTTCTTCCTCTTCCTTCTTCTTCTTCCTCTTTATTCTTCTTCCTCCTCCTCCTCCTTATTCTTCCTCCTTCTTCTTCTTCCTCCTCCTTCCTTGTTCTTCTTCCTTCTTCTTCTTCCTTCTCTTCTTCCGTTTTTCTTCTTCCTTCTTCTTCCTTCTCCTTCTTCCTTCTTCTTTATTCTTCCTCTTTCTTTCTTCCTTCTTCTTCCTCCTCCTCATTCTTCTTCTTCTTCTTCTTCTTCTTCTTCTTCTTCTTCTTCTTTACATTTGAAAGACGATGGGGCGTAGATTGACAGAAAATGTAAGAGCTTGGCCGAAAATGTTGTTGTTTCGAATGCCCACAATGAGTAGGTTACTCTTATGTGCGCCCTGAAAATGGCGTTAAGTGACGGGTTGCAGTAGCTGTCCTCACATCCCGAGCGTGCTGATGAAGGTGGACCGGGGTCCTCCATGCGGTTGTGCTATGCTTGGCGTCATCTACGTGTCGCTCAATACTACGGAGATCACGTCGAACCTCACTTTGTTAGCCAGACTGTTGTCATCGACTACAGATGGTTTCCAGGACGACCAACGAGGAGGTCAGGTGAGGGTCTTGGCCATTATATTTCTCCTGACCCTGGCTAACATTCTCTGATCAGTGTGTTTTGCCTGACCAGACGTTAGCCTCATCGTCCTGGCCTAAAATCTAAGAGCTTGACCGAAAATGTAAGAGCTTGACCGAAAATGTAAGAGCTTGACCGAAAATGTAAGAGGTTGACCTGAAATGTAAGAGGTTGACCCGAAATGTAAGAGCTTGACCGAAAATGTAAGATCTTGTCCGAAAATGTAAGAACTTGACCGAAAATGGAAGAGCTTGACCGAAAATGTAAGAGCTTGTCCGAAAATGTAAGAGCTTGACCGAAAATGTAAGAGGTTGACCCGAAATGTAAGAGCTTGACCGAAAATGTAAGATCTTGTCCGAAAATGTAAGAACTTGACCGAAAATGGAAGAGCTTGTCCGAAAATGTAAGAGCTTGACCGGAAATGTAAGAGCTTGACCAAAAATGTAAGAGCTTGTCCGAAAATGTAAGAGCTTGTCCGAAAATGTAAGAGCTTGACGAAGACCTGTCGACTCAAATATCACTTGGACACTGCGATTCTAATAAACTATCACGTTTTTGACATGTTTATCCTGTGCCCTGGAAATATTCGTTTAAAAATACAAACATCCTCATTTGCAATCTCTGTTTTTGCACAGAGAACCCACTTGTGGTGCGTATCTTCTCTCTCTTTACACCAAGCCTTAAAAAAATGTACACCACATCTAATGTGATACATAATTCCCATCATGTCCGAACTGCATCATCCACAACAACACGATCACCCACAACAACAAGATCAAACTATCACCTACAAGAACATGATCAAACTATCACCCACAACAACAAGATCAAACTATCACCCACAACAACAAGAGCAAACTATCACCCACAACAACACGATCAAACTATCACCCACAGCAACACGATCACCCACAACACGATCAAACGTCAGTCATAGCTAGAACACCATCAAACGTCAGTCATAGATAGAACACCATCAAACGTCAGTCATAGCTAGAACACCATCAAACGTCAGTCATAGCTAGAACACCATCAAACGTCAGTCATAGCTAGAACACCATCAAACGTCAGTCATAGATAGAACACCATCAAACGTCAGTCATAGCTAGAACACCATCAAACGTCAGTCATAGCTAGAACACCATCAAACGTCAGTCATAGCTAGAACACCATCAAACGTCAGTCATAGCTAGAACACCATAAAAATGTCGACTGGGCCGCGAATTTGACACCCCTTGATCTAGGTTGTTGTTGTTGATAAAACACAATCTTAGTCTGCACACTGCTGGGGAACTGCAGGGACAAGTAGTCTTTATTTCTGAACCCTATAATCCATTAACGGGCGCGAAAATGGTGGAATAAACGCCGTCTGTCATGACAGTTTGTGTTGTTGTTTTACAATCCGTTGGAGCGTGCACTTTACATTTAACCTGTATCACACCTTTGGTTTCGGTGCTTTCCTTAGCCAGTCGGTTTACATGGTGAGGTTGCTAACCCCATGTCCAATGCTCTTTAGTCATCTATTCCGAGACGCTTAGGAGGTTACGATGACCACATTCCGTCCGTTCCCGTGTGGCTGTTTCGCCCGTCACTATTTCTTTCTTTGTGTCGCCCACTTGAAAGGTCGACGCGACCGTTGGCATGGCAACTATTTGTATTTACACGTGTTTATAATCACGAATTTGTGCCTTTGTGTTCTCTCATTCACTCTCTCACTCTCTTTCTCTCACTTTCTCTCGCGCTCTCTCTCTCTCTCATTCTCTATCTCGCTCTCTCTCTAATTCTCTATCTCTCTCTCTCTAATTCTCTCTCTCTCTCATTCTCTATCTCTCATTCTCTCTCATTCTCTATCTCTCATTCTCTCTCTCACTCTCTCTCATTCTCTCTCACTCTCTAATTCTCTCATTCTTTCTCTCATTATCTCTCACTCACTCTCTCTTATTCTCTATATCGCTCTCTCTTTCCCTCTCTCTCTTATTTCCTCCTCCATCTCTATCACTGCTTCTCTTTCTTACGCCCCGCTATCTTTATTAACCAGAATTATCAAATCATCAATGCACTATATATATCTATTCCCTCTTTGTAAACAACGATACTACGAATATATGAGTTTTATACATGTCCAGAAATAACCGTAACATGTCGGATTATGTTCATTACAAATATTAATGTTACTTCTTGGCTTTCTCTCGTCTGTGTCAACCAGTTCCCAGCGTTTCTATCACACCAAGATGGTTACGTGGTCGTATACCATCACAAAGTGTTGCACTCACTCACTTTAAAGCACTATCGTCCAGTGTGACAATCATTCACAATATGCCACCTCCCATTATTGCAATCAGTCAATCACTATATACCACTTCTCTGTATTACAATCATTAGCTCTATACGTTTAGTTCCAGATGGACAGGCTCATTGCATACTTAACCGCTTTTTATAAGAAGGAACTGTTATCGTACTGACACTGATCTGCATATTCAGTTATCAGCCAATCAATGAAAACGATGGAGCTCCACGTGGAGCAAATACAGTTGACCTATCCACATCTGTTGAATTTCTTGTTGCTTAAGTCCTTACAGGATAGGGTGATTGGCCCCATGATCAAGCCTTCCTAGTCGCTTTTAAAGATATTTTTCAGGTTACAGTGTCGGTGTTCTTTGCTCACCATTCCGCCCCTCTTATACTCGATGATATTTGATATTGAGTTTTGAATAACCATAACTTAATTCGAGAGGAATCGCAGGTCTCAGACAGTTGGTCCACGTGCTTGGCTGATAAGCCAATGGTGCGAGGCTACCATCTGAGGGATTACGGCACAACGCCTCTAAGCCGGAATCCCGCCCTAAATCTCAGCACCACTGCGATGGGGGGCTACGATATGGTTGGGACCTGGGGCTCGCGTCTCAGCCCGACCCGATCGAGCCGCAGAAAGAGGTCTCTGCCGCCCGCCGATCAAAGCGGGCGGGAAGCTGCTCGATATTCACCCCATACGGCGTTGAGGTGTGAAACCACTAGTAGAAGACTTAGTTCTCGGTCGGGGTGTCGTAAGCAGTAGAGCAGCCACCTCACTGCGAACTGTTGAGACTCAGCCCTTGATCATGAGAGGCGAACAACATCTCCGTGCCATGACCAGGCTTGTCCCTTGGTTAAATGCACTCATGCCTCGCTCTTTACCGCTGTCTGCTACCAGTCATCCCAATGGACGCAGAAAAGATGCAAGCCAGAGGACATTGCACATCTGCCCTATTGTGACAACCTCCCAGGTGGCAGGGAATGCTAGGCGTACCACCACTGCAGATGAGCAGAGAAAATAAAAGGAGCAAGGAGATACCTCACTCACATGCATATGCTACGTTTCTGGCAGGACGTGCCGATCCTGAGACACAGACACACTGGACTGCCTCTCTTCCGAGATACTTGAAAAACGAGTACATACAGTCCATTATATCATATCATATCATTGCCACACCCTTTAGTCACGAGTGGGGAAGACTCGATAGTCCTGCGAGACAACTTCCCTAAGAGAGACAACTCTGACCAAAAACAACTGCTGCCTTGCAGATAGGGGACAGCCAAAGGCTAAGGAGGGCATCCCTACAGAAACGCCTGTTGAAATCGGATGTACTGGGCCACAGGCTTAACAAAGTGACACAGTGCAACGTATATCGCTGTAACCAGCGTACGAAGAAGAAGAAGAAGAACCATAAACAGTTCCCCTAACGATTGGTGTGTGCACGCGACCGCAGATCAACCAGACGTGCATATGACCTGTTGTTAAGTTTCGCGCCACAGACAATACATAATGACACGTTTGGCCGGTTTATAAATTGACGGTTCGGCTTGATAATTTGCAACCATTCACGGAAATTGATTGTTTGCAAATCGATTTTGGGTATTGTCTATCTGTGCTTTTTGGCGATCAATTGCAGTATTTTTGGATTGCTGGTTACAGCAATATTTATTTGTGATATACTAATCTCAATATAGAGTAACAGATCAATGGTCATTACTCCTGGAAGCTAGGCAAGAGCCGTCCAAAATGTCACATACAAGGAAGAGCTTTAACTGTTTGGACATAAGATTGCAGCAAGGTCATCGGTGATAAAGATGAAAGGTCAACGATTTTATTCGGATTTCACAATATTCAAGATTTCGTCTTAACTTAACTTAACGTCTTTATACTGGTTTAGAAGACCCTGTAGAGTCTGTATACAACCAGTTACATTTATATCACCTTGCTCTAAAAGCTATGCGCATCCAGTTTATTCTTAAATGCATTAACTGTCCCTGCCTCCACTACCTCCCCTGGCAATGCATTCCAAGCAGACACCCCTCTCTGACTAAAAGAATATTTCCTAATATCTAACCTGGACCTCTCTTTAGTCAGCTTGTAGCTATGCCCTCGTGTTATTGTAGGTGGCTGTATTTTAAAAAAACTTGTTATAGTCTAATTTATCGATTCCTCTGATCATCTTATAAACCTGTATTAAGTCACCACGAATTCTTCTCTCTTCGAGACACTGTAGGCCGGTTTTTCTGAGTCGTTCCTCATAACTGTAATTCTGGAATCCCACTATCATCTTTGTCGCTCTTTTTTGTATTCTTTCTAGCATGTTTATATCCCCTCTATGATAAGGACTCCACACATGTACACAGTACTCCAATCTAGGTCTAACTAAAGCTTTATATAGTTTGACGATCACTTCCTTGCTCCTATGTTTAATATTTCTTTTTATCATACCTAACATTGCATTTGCCTTTTTCACTGCTACCTTAACTTGCTCTCTCATCTTTCCTGTGTGATCTATTATAACCCCTAGGTCCCTTTCCTTATCTATCTTTCTAATATTTTTTTCTCCCAACAATGACGTCAGATTCTGGTCATCTCACAGAGCAGGCCTTGTCATGTTTCCAATACCTGGCGATGTTCAAGATTTCGTCTTAACAGATTCTGGTTATCACACAGAACAGGCCTCGTCAAGTTTCCAATACTTGGCGATGGTCAGGATTTCGTCTTGACGTCAGATTCTGGTTATCACACAGAACAGGCCTCGTCAAGTTTCCAATACTTGGCGATGTTCAAGATTTCGTCTTAACATCAGATTCTGGTAATCACACAGAACAGGCCCCATCAAGTTTCCAATAATTGGCGCCCACTTTCCTGATGGTACATTTTCCTTATCGCCCACTCAAATCTATATTGTAAGAACGTTTCACGATAGTCCACTGAGTATGCGTATTTTGGATGTTTCAAATACATCATCATCATTGGCATGTCTTTGCAGAACGTTGCTTCAATCTCAGCCCTTTCTGAAAGAAACACGATCTCTTCCCAAATCCCCAGCCTGCTCCAGAGTCATGTCCACGTATTCATTGACATTTGGTGCCAGCGCCTTCTTGGTCTACCTATGTCTCTTTTGACAGACACCATTACCGCTCTCTCAAGACCGTTGTGTCTTTGGATGTGTCCAAAGTATTAATATTTTTTGTTCATGATGGAATTTAGGAATCAGGTTTGTATTCTTCTATTTTTTCGATCCATGGTATTCTGAGAACCTTTCTATAACATTTCGTCTCGGACTCGATTCTCTTCCTTGAGGTTTCGATAACTGTCCATGTTTTGCAGACGTATGCTGCCACGGTAAAAACAGATTCTCAAAAGTTTCTTTTTGTTGGCATTCTGCCATAGTTTCTTCAGGTTGCGTAGCCTGTGCATTGACATAATAATAATTTAAAAAATGTTGTAATACAGAATGAATTTATTCTGCTACCGCCCACTATTGGACACTAGCGGACAGGTTGAATAGCACTGGACTAGAGGAGAGGGGGAGAGGGGAGGGAGAGGGAGAGAGGAGAGAGCAATAGAGTTAGTTAGTGGAAGGAAAATCAGAAGAGAAACTTGCTCGAGACTGTAAGTGCGAAGATAACAAATGTACATGCAAACAATTCTCAGAGTTCACTTTCAAGACAAGAGATAGAGCTAGTTGGTTCAATATTATGGCAGATTTTCTGTGAGAAGATGACGAGACATTTCAGATGGCCGTCTGTCAGGAGATGAGACATTTAAGATATCCTTCTGCGAGAAGATGGCTAATGGCTATCGATTGCAGACGTCCATCTGTGGGGAGATGGCGAGACATTTCAGACGATTTTCTGAGAAGAGGTGGCTATATATTGCAGACATCATTTTCTGGGTAGATGTCGACTAATCTGACCTGAACTACTTGCTGCTATGTGTGACCTACATATATAATGATAGCTTATTGTCAAAGACCTAACGTTATGCTATTTCACGTCGGTTGCGTTGTTGACTTTGTACATTGTCAGAATTAGCTCACAGCTGGCATGTGTATTTTCCCCGTTCTTTTGAGCTGCTTTGCATTGATGGAGTGCCTACTTTTAGGCTCAGAAGTGATGAGTTAGTTGTTGTAAACTCGTGCTGTATTATAAGTTATGCCATCTATCCATCCGTCACATGGTCTTCCTCCATCCCTATTTCATCAATTGATCAGGCTGCATTCTCATGAAATGACCGAACCGTTTTATTTACATTTTGCTACATGCAGTTACTCTGACAATACTTTCCATATTGTTCAGGTTTATCTTTTCATACACTCTCACTTCCAGTCTCCTGTCTTGAATAAGGAATGAGTCAGACACTGGTTGCTGAACATCTAATGCAAAATTGCCCGACATACGAGGACCAGAGAAAGCAAATGTGGCCATCACCAGTGCCAACACTAGACAAGCTCTATGGCAGTGTCGGCAGCCTCAGGATGACAGCTGCTTTCTTTGAACAAATACAAGTTGACGTCTGACAGCGTACGAAGAAGAAGAAGAAGACACTGGTTGCAGACAGATGGTTCAAACATTCAATTTATTAGCTTTTGTTCAACTCACAGACTGTCTCCTTGGTCTAATGACATTTTATTAACCATTGTAGAGACTAGTTGGCACTGAGTTTCAGCTTCAGTACCGGCTCTTCTATCTTTTGTACAAATGCTTCCGTTTCTCAGCTTCAATACTTCATCTCCATGGAGGTCTGAATATATGACAAGTTCTACCTCTCTGACAATGTCTGTCTCTCCGACAAGGTCTGTCTCTCCGACAAGGTCAGTCTCTTTGACAAGGTCCGTCTTTCCGACAAGGTCTGTTATAACAAGGTCTGTCTCTATAACAAGGTATGTCTCTATGACAAGGTCTGTCTCTCCGACAAGGTCAGTCTCTCTGACAAGTTCTTTCTGTTTGAGAAGGTCTGTCTCTCTGACAAGGTCCGTCTCTCCGACAAGGTCTGTTTCTATGACAAGGTATGTCTCTATGACAAGGTCTGTCTCTATGACAAGGTCTATCTCTATAACAAGGTCTGTCTCTATGACAAGGTCTGTCTCTATGACAAGGTCTGTCTCTATGACACGGTCTGTCTCTATGACAAGGTCTGTCTCTATGACAAGGTCTGTCTCTCCGACAAGGTCAGTCTTTCTGACAAGGCATATCTCTCTGACAAGGCCTGTCTCTATGACAAGATCTGTCTCTATGACAAGGTCTGTCTCTATAACAAGGTCTGTCTCTATGACAAGATCTGTCTCTATGACAAGGTCTGTCTCTCCGACAAGGTCTGTCTCTATGACAAGGTCTGTCTCTATGACAAGGTCTGTCTCTATAACAAGGTCTGTCTCTATGACAAGATCTGTCTCTATGACAAGGTCTGTTGTTGCAGATCGTTTGAGTTAGTTGTCTCCATCGGTTTGTATATGATATCGTATCTGCAGGCTGGAGGTCGCTACAGCTGAGACACAACGCTCCTGTTTCTCCAGAAACGAAAGCGCGAAGCCGTGGAGTTTCGAATCCCGCTAGTTTTAAGTGGCCCCTGATCTCAATGGTGATGGGATCAATACCAAGTCGTTTTAAGGATGAACGACAGAACTCGTAGATAAGAGTCAGCTGTTTGGCACTCTGCAGGTAAAATTATAAAAGTAATTAAAAACATACCAAACACATAACCTACCTTCCCACAGGCCTATAAGTCTAAGGAAGCACAAATTGACTGCCCAGGTCCACCTTCTTCAGAAGGCGTCTAGATATGATAACTGCCAATTGAACCATCAAACTGAATGGCGAACTCATTAGCTTAAACAACAGGACGGCGTGGCCTAGTGGTTAAGTGGCACAGCTCACAACCAGAAGGTGCTGGGTTCTATCCCCAACACAGGATCGGCCGTTACCCCTTAGAAAATGCAGGAGGAAGCAGACCCTTGAGTAAAATGCAGGCTGAAGTCGGATGCACTGGTCCGACAGGCGCAAAATAAAAACCACAGTGCAACGCACACGGCCTTGTGGAATAGAGAAATAATACGAACGAACAAACAAACACACACAAAAAAACAAACAAACAACAGAACAATATCTGCAAGCATGAATTTACAAAAGAGAGTCGAAAATGAACCGTAACATTTTATCTTTAAACAGAATATACCATATTACGGTTATTTGTTTATTTCTCGTTAACACGTAAATGTTTTCACGAGTTGTGTACTATAGCTGAACTCGGGCAGCTCTGGTTGACTCCCATCACGGTGTACCTTGGTCTGGTTTCGAATCATGTCATACATTTCAAGTAGGTATTGAGCCCTATATCACCCCCCCCCCCCCCTTGCACCGGCATGCAATAATATAACCCTTGTAGCCGGCCTACTATGTATCTTGGAAAAGGTGACTAATGAGGGTTGTGCCTGGAGCTAGCAACCTAATCATTAATCGCAAAAGACTGCAGGCAACTATGTTCGGAGTATGCCTCCATCATGTCTCTTTATGTCCTTGTGCCTGTTATCCCTTGATTGAGCGTCTTTAGAAAACTCGTTACTCTAATACAGGATGTCGCTACAGGCCCCTTGAGAAAATTCGTTACTCTAATACAGGATGTCGCTACAGGACCCTTGAGAAAACTCGTTACTCTAATACAGGCTGTCGCTACAGGCCCCTTGAGAAAACTCGTTACTCTAATACAGGATGTCGCTACAGGCCCCTTGAGAAAACTCGTTACTCTAATACAGGATGTCGCTACAGGCCCCTTGAGAAAACTCGTTACTCTAATACAGGATGTCGCTACAGGCCCCTTGAGAAAACTCGTTACTCTAATACAGGATGTCGCTACAGGCCCCTTGAGAAAACTCGTTACTCTAATACAGGATGTCGCTACAGGCCCCTTGAGAAAACTCGTTACTCTAATACAGGCTGTCGCTACAGGCCCCTTGAGAAAACTCGTTACTCTAATACAGGCTGTCGCTACAGGACCCTTGAGAAAACTCGTTACTCTAATACAGGATGTCGCTACAGGCCCCTTGAGAAAACTCGTTACTCTAATACAGGCTGTCGCTACAGGCCCCTTGAGAAAACTCGTTACTCTAATACAGGCTGTCGCTACAGGACCCTTGAGAAAACTCGTTACTCTAACACAGGCTGTCGCTACAGGCCCCTTGAGAAATCTCGTTACTCTAATACAGGATGTCGCTACACGCCCCTTGAAAAAATTCGTTACTCTAATACAAGATGCCGCTACAGGCCCCTTGAGAAAACTCGTTACTCTAATACAGGATGTCGCTACAGGCTCCTTGGGCCCCTTGAGAAAACTTGTTACTCTAATACAGGCTGTCGCTACAGGCCCCTTGAGAAAACTCGTTACTCTAATACAGGCTGTCGCTACAGGCCCCTTGAGAAAACTCGTTACTCTAATACAGGCTGGACACATAAAGAAAATGAAAGCCATATAGTCCTGCTTACAGATGCTCTCGCCGTAGTCACAGCGCTAAAAAGCCAGAAAAACACTGAGCTTAATAACTTAAGAGCAGCACTCTGCAAACTGTGCCAGCAGTCCGCACCAAAAAGGGTAGTGGTACAGTGGGTCCCATCACACTGCAACATCCAAGGCAACGAGGAGGCAGACAGACTGGCAAAAGAAGGCGCAAGACTACCACAAACAGATACTAGTATGACGTACGAAGAGTCAAAACGGCTTATCAAAGCCAGATACATGACCAAATGGGAAACCGAACATACTGGTTACACCAAAAACGATGCCTATTACCAGTTGAACCGAAGAGAGCAGGTCGTTGTCTTCAGACTTCGCACTGGCCACAATAGACTGAGGTACCACCTATTCAACAAATTGAAGATAGGTGGTACCGACGAATGCCCGTGCGGTACCGGTAAAATGACCGCTGAACATCTGCTGCAGAACTGCCCCACATACGAGGATCAGAGAGAGCAGATGTGGCCATCACCAGTGGAACTGCAAGACAAGCTCTATGGCAGCGGCGACAGCCTCAGGATGACCGCCGCTTTTTTCGAAAAAATAATGGTTACTGTCTGACTGCGTACGAAGAAGAAGAAGAAGAAGTAATACAGGCTGTCGCTACAGGTCCCTTAAGAAAACTCGTTACTCTAATACAGGATGTCGCTACAGGCCCCTTGAGAAAACTCGTTACTCTATTACAGGATGTCGCTACAGGCCCCTTGAGAAAACTCGTTACTCTAATACAGGCTGTCGCTACAGGCCCCTGCTTGTATAAGCTTTCCCTTATAACTTTTAAACCAGTGAACATAAATAATCAAATTCACATTCTATATGTGTGCCATGTGATGCACAGTCTATATGTTCACTGTCAGTCACAGTCTATATTTATATGTAAGCCATGTGATTCACAGTCTATATTTATATGTATGCCATGTGATTCACAGTCTATATTTATATGTATGCCATGTGATTCACAGTCTATTTGTGTGCCATGCATTCACAGTCTATATCTATATGTATGCAATGTGGTTCACAGTCTATATGTATGCCATGCGATTCTCAGGTTTTATGTGTGCGTGTGGTTCATATGTGTGCCGTGTGATTCACAGTCTATATGTATGTCATGTTATTCACAGTCTATATATGTGCCTTATGAGTCACAGTTTATATGTGTGCCATGTGACTTCCAGTCTATGTGTATATATGTGCCACGTGATTCATAGTCTTTAGGTATGCCCTGTGATTGTCAGTCTATATATGTGTCATGTGACTCCCAGTCTATATGTATAAATGGGCCATGTGATTCCTAGTTAGATTCCCTGTGTCACCCCATGTTAAGCATAGGGCCACCACTAAAGCTGGCTCTGTACGTTTGCAGTGACGGTTTTGCAGCAGCGGTTGAACATGATGAGTTTACTAGTCCAATTGACAACCTTTCTTATTCGCCTTTTGTGACACGCTTTGAAGGTTACAGCGACCCTATTCGTGTCAGCTCTAGCGACCGGTGCATGTAAACCACCTTCTCTGCTCGTTTGTTGGCTCCATACAAACGAATGGGTCGTCAAGGCTGCTGGACCTTTACATGTCCCATGGATACGTTCTCCTGCAGCAGTTGGTTGTTCACGTGCATTGGGCAAGCCAACCTATTCAGTACAAGTTAGCAAAGAAACCACCACAAAAATCACGCCAAGTTCCTTGACACAGTCTACAATATCTTCTTCTTCTTCCTACGCTGTCAAACGTCAACCTGTATTTTTTCTAAAAAAGCAGCGGTCATCCTGAGGCTGTCGACGCTGCCAGTCTATAATATGAATGTCAGCCATAGTGGTGGGTTTAAGCTCTGGCCGCGAATAACGGACAAGATGAATACGTTTGACATGCTGCATTATCAAGTTCCATGCACAACCTTCCTCCTCCCACACACCACACACTTGGAAGGTCACGTCGACTGTATTTACTCTATCCCGAGTACCACTCCTGTGAGATTTGGCCTCGGTTCTAGGTAATTAGATCAAACATTTATCGCCTGGTGAACTTGACGTGAAGAATTGTAGTGTTTCTTGGTGTGGAATTTCTGCTTCTAATCCGTTACTTTTGTCCTGGTCTTAGTCTTCCTTTTGTCTAGACAAAGTCCCTGAACGTCTATCCGTGTTCTGGACTTTTGCGCAGTCCAACATATTTTTGTTGTCTGAGACATCCATTAAAATCCATGAACACTGACTCCGTTTGAGTTGTTTGGGCGGACACGAGGATAAATAAATGTACCTGAATGCTCTCGCGAATATGCAATACTTATATTAGCCAATATCAACGCTTGCTTAAATAACGTATATCAACTCACTTAAGTAATTGATATCAACCCACCCAACGATATCAACCAACCCATCGATACCAACCCACCCAACGACACTAAACCACCCAACACTACCAACCCACCCAACGACACTAAACCACCCAACGATACCAACCCACCCAACGTTATCAACCAGCCCATCGATAACAACCCACATAATGATACCAACCCACCCAACGAATGTTTTCTGTTTACCTGAATTCCCTAAAAGCTGGTTAGGATAAACCAAAAGCAGAGTTATTTTGTGTTGGCTATATTACTTTGAGCGTGGCGTTTATGCTAATTAATTCCCGTTTATGCTAATTTTGATTCACGATCCCCTGCGTATCGTGTCCATCTGCATGTTTGGTGCTTTGTTGAATTTACCTATGGATGACCCCATTACGACGTTTGGCCAACTCCTCCACTGCAAACACCTGGCTTTTGCGTTTATGACAAATAACGGTGTCAAATGTTGGATATCGTGAACGGAGTGACGACCAAACATATCGCAGCGTGTCTCTGTTCACACATACAGCACATTTCTGCTTTCTGCACACATACACACCTGCACACATACACATCTGCACATACACACATCTGCATACATACATATCCGCGCACATACATGTTAAGCCAGTTGTCTCAAACTTGCAGGCTGTATGCGTGTTAAGTGACTGCGGCCCCGGGCATCCGACCTCAGCAGACATTTTTAAAATGGGTCCTCTTCCACTATGGGCACGACCTTGACCGTTCGTGAATCCGAACGCATGGAAGCTTGGTTTCTGTGCCGTGCCACTAATTATTTCGGTAGCTCCTCCTCTTCTCCCCCCCCCCACCCCATTATTTGTACCCTCCCAATCCTGAATTTTGTACCTAAGTCCATTAGCATCAGTTGTGGTCTTTGATCGTTTAGCTTCACGAGGCTCCTGATCCATGAGGCCCCTGATACATGAGGCCCCTTATACATGAGGCCCCTTATATATGAGGCCCCTGATACATGAGGAGGCCCCTGATCCTGAGGCCCCTGATACATAAGGCCCCTGATACATAAGGCCCCTGATACATGAGGAGGCCCCTGATCCATGAGGCCCCTGATCCACGAGGCCCCTGATACATGATGAGGCCTCTGATCTATGAGGCCCCTGATCCATTAAGACACTGATCCATGAGGCCACTGATCCATGAGGACACTGATCCATGAGGACACTGATCCATGAGGCCCCTGATACACGAGGAGGCCCCTGATACATGAAGCCCCTGATCCATGAGGCCCCTGATCCATGAGGCCCCTGATACACGATGAGGCTCCTGATACATGAGGCCCCTGATACAAGAGGAGGCCCTTGATCCATGAGGCCCCTGATACACGAGGAGGCCCCTGATCCATGAGGACACTGATCCATGAGGCCCCTGATCCATGAAGCAACTGATCCACGAGGCCACTGATCTATGAGGCCCCTGATCCATAAGGCCCCTTATCCATGAGGCCCCTTATCCATGAGGCCCCTGATACATGAGGCCCCTGATACACGAGGAGGCCCCTGATATATGAGGCCACTGATCCATGAGGCCACTGATCCATGAGGTCACTGATACACGAGGAGGCCCCTGATCCACGAGGCCCCTGGTCCATCGTATTCATATGGTGTGTGTACGTGCATGTTCGCCTGTGTGTGTGAACGTGTGTGCTCGCTTGTGTGTGTAGGCGTGTTAGCATGCTCGCGTGGGTGCGTGTGCTTGCATGATCATCTGTGTGTATGCATATCCTTAATAGAAGACGGAAGCTGTAATACCAACACACAAATAACACGATATCGCAGGCTAATACAGCTATTACGGTTTTCCGGCTCGTGGGTAATTGACCTGGTCCTCGTGCGGTGCTCAGTTCGTTCATGCTGTTATCATTCGACCCATTGCTCGCGCAGCTGGTCCTCGTGCGGCCCTTACGAATAGTTTGAGATTCGCGAGCTAGACAGAACTGTTTTGTTGTTTTTTTTTTCACTTGTATCCCAGCACTGTTCGATTCAGCCATAATAGAAGTAATTTGAATCACATTCATTTAGCTCTGGCGTGTAGACGTGAAGTTATTTGAGTTCATCTTTATGTGTTCTCTCTCTTTGCAGGTAACTGCTACACTGTAATGAACATCAGAATTGTGTACTCTTGGTCGGCACGTGTTTATTACCTGTAGGCCAGTTTCCGTCCGGGTTTCTGCTGTGTTATTAAGAGCAAGAGAATGTGTGACCTGCAAGAGGATTCACCCGCGGTGTCGCTAGTGACACTCGTCTAGTCACACGACTAACCTGTGATACAGACCTTAGCTGAAGTGGATTTTACACCCGGACCTGCATCTACCTGGTTCATCGTCACCTTCATTAGCTTGTACTTTGGAGATTGTTTCGGCGGAGGTGGGTGTGTCAGACTCGCAACCTGTCGTGGAGTCCCCCAACCGATCTCGCCCTCAACCTCCAGGCTCACCGGAGCGGAGACGCCACTGCCCGTGTCTGTGGCTGCTTGGCCCTCTGGCCAGCTGCAAGTTCTCTCGTACGTCTATTCGATGTCTGAGCACCCCACACAAGATGGTCAAGACCTTTCAGGCTTACTTGCCCAACAAGTGCCACCGCACCTATAGCTGTGTGCACTGCAGGGCCCACCTGGCCAATCACGATGAGTTGATTTCAAAGGTAAGTTATAAACAGTTCTCTTTCATATTACAACTGACTTCTAAATGCTGTCATAGCAGGGAGTGGAAAAGAAAATGAATGTAATAAAATTGACGACTGTGGTTCAGATACCGCACCAGAACAAAATCGAAACATACCAGCCGTGTTGAAATGAAACCGGGCCAAACTGCAATAAGTGAACATACGTACGATGCTCACGAGGACGTCACTTCTGGTGTAAACAACGCATACCAACCGTAAAGTTTGCAAAATTTCAGTATCATCCGACTAATAGTTTCCTCGGCAGACCGTTGAAAACATGGCGGGTGTGATACGGAATCTGCTCAGAGTTGATCAGCGAGCGGTGATTCGGTTTCTAACAGCTGAAGGATGTCGACCAGTTAACATTCATCGCAGAATACAGGCAGTGTATGGTGAATAGAAGTGGTGTCAAAGACAACGATGAAGAGCTGGACAACGATATTTAAAGAATGACGTGAGTTAACACAACAATATGCGCCTGACCTGGTCTCGGAAGATATTTCGTTAACTCACGTCCTTCTTTAAACATCGTTGTCCAGCTCTTCATCGTTGTCTTTGACACCACTTCTATTCACCATACACTGCCTGCATTCTGCGATGAATGTCAACTGGTCGACATCCTTCAGCTGTTAGAAACCGAACCACCGCTCGCTGATCAACTCTGGTTGGATTCCTTATCACACCCGCCATGTTTTCAACGGTCTGCTGAGGAAACTATGAGTCGGAGGATAATGACATTTTGCAAACTTGACGGTTGGTATGTGCTTTTTACACCAGAAGGGACATCATCATGAGCATCGTACGTATGTTCACTTGTTGCAGTTTGGTCCGGTCTCATTTGAACACGCCTAGTACATTACGACCAAAAAAACCTTCACCAGGGACATAGAACAACACAGCTGACGACTAACAGATAACAACAATAATAATGAACAATGATAAGAACTTATCAGAATAGTGTCGCATGTAGTGGCATTGAGAATAGGCTCTGAAACCCAACTAAATACTGCTATGGCGACCTCCTCATGTGCTCTCTGACAGGAGAGTCCGATACCTAGTCTTCACGTAACAGTGACAGATCTGTTTCTGCAGAGAAGGTGCGAAAAGGAGCAGAGAAGGTGCAAAAAAGGTGCAGAGAAAGTGCAGAAACGTTCACACACAAAAAAAACAACCACATGCTTGCGTAGTTTATGTTCTTATTCGAAGCTACTAGTGCTGACTGAGTTCATTCTTTGGTATCGGGTTACAGTGGCTTCTTTTTACATCTCTGGGCGTACCTGAAAAGGTAGAACTTGGTCCTCCTGCCTATAGTGCAATGCGAGGCTTCTGTCCAAGCTCACTTAACTTGATGGCATTAAACTAGTTTAGAAGACTGCAGAATCTGTATGTCACCGGTTTATTCTGCTTCTTGTATGTAACCCCATCAGGTCGTAGGAGTATTACTCAGCGTCTAAGCTACGTGCCTGGACAGGACTATCCCGGGAGATGTATCCGTCCATTATTGGTCTACGTGTATATTTCCTAGGCATACCGAAAACCGGCACTATTAACATATAAAGCAAAGGGCACCAATCTCGCGAAGTTTAGCTGTCTACACTGGACAGTGGAAGTACAACACAGGGTAACCGAAATTCTATTTCAAATAGCCGATGACTATGCAAGGATAGTCGGAGAGGAAAACAACGAAATGAACGAACTAATCCAAATAGAAGATCGCAACACGTTTCCGTGGACACAAGTACGTCTTGGCTAGCGTGAATTCCAGTCAAATCCGAGGCCTGGCGGCATCCATTGATGGACTAAAACACGAAGGCAAAATTAGACCCACAAGCAGTTGACCGCCGCCTGTTCTGCTCTCGTTGGCCAGGCTGATTCCAAGAACACAAACAGTGATACGAGTTGGGGTCTTGATTAGTTTCACCTGACCCTACCATGGGGTCGGGGTCTTGATCAGTATGTTTCACCTGACCCAAGCGTTAGGTCGGGGTCTTGATCAGTATGTTTCACCTGACCCTACCATGGGGTCGGGATCTTGATCAGTATGTTTCACCTGATCCTACCACGGGGACTTGATCAGTATGTTTCACCTGACCCTACGATGGGGTCGGGGTCTTTGTCAATATGTTTCACCTTACTCTACCGTGAGATATGTATTTTGGTCAGTATGTTTCACCTGACCCTACCATGGGGTCGGGGTCTTGATCAGTATGTTTCACCTGACCCTACCGTGAGATAGGGGTCTTGATCAGTATGTTTCACCTGACCCAACTGTGATAGGGGTCTTGATCAGTATGTTTCACCCGACCCAACCGTGAGGTCGGGGTCTTGATCAGTATGTTTCACCTGACCCTACCATGGGGTCGGGGTCTTGATCAGTATGTTTCACCTGACCCTACCGTGAGATAGGGGTCTTGATCAATATGTTTCACCTGACCCTACCATGGGGTCGGGGTCTTGATCAGTATGTTTCACCTGACCCTACCGTGAGATAGGGGTCTTGGTCAGTATGTTTCACCTGACCCTACCGTGAGATAGGGGTCTTGATCAGTATGTTTCACCTGACCCTACCTTGGGGTCGGGGTCTTGATCAGTATGTTTCACCTGACCCTATCGTGAGATAGGGGTCTTGGTCAGTATGTTTCACCTGACCCTACCGTGAGATAGGGGTCTTGGTCAGTATACCTGACCAGAAAGACTGATCGTTGAGGACAAATAAAAGTCGGATTGTAAACCTCCTCCTGTCTTGCAGATGCTTTAAACTGGCCTATCAAAGGCAAGCAGAGAAACAAAAATATGAAGACAACTTGAGCATTGACCATTTAGCACGGAAGCAGCTTAGCTAAGAGAATGATGACCTACTGAACATCACTCGATGCCTTACAGGTAGGCTGTGGACAGCCAAAGGAGATGTGGGGGACGGGGGGTGGTCTTCTAACATCGACAAAAAGTACAGCAGGTATACGAACCGAGACATGCAGATATCGCAGTAAAGCCGTCTTGTATCAGTTGGTTCACCTCTGTGCTGCATACGACTTGTATAGCTTTCTTTTCTCAAACGGACAAGACTACTCGAGGTTTCTGGTCTGTATGAATGGTGGGGTGTAAAGTCTTCTACTGTTGAGGATGGGTTGAGGGGGGGGGGGGGGGGGGGGGGTGGTGTGCTATGTCATAAGAACAGGGTTAAAACAGAAGAAGAGAAACAGAGAAGGTACTCAACAGTTTAACATGGTGGCATGAGGGTCAGCAATACCATGTGATGGACATTTGCGTGGCCAGGGATATTGTCTCCAGTGGCTTTGATCAGTCAGTGTGGCAGGCGAGGAAACTGACGAAACCGTTTGTTGTGGAACAAGGACAATGACCTTCACACACAATACACAATGTAAGTCTCTAGCCATTACTGCGGGACCTCCAGCGTCTTGAGGCCTTCCACTGCGAAACCAGAGGCGCATCCCCGGGGTCCAATCTCACGACATGATTTCCAACAGTGAAATAGTTCGACGTACTCAACTTGCAGGCATTATCTCAACGATTAATCGCCATTGCGTCAGGTTGTTAGCCTTTCCCGGGAAGTCCAAACCCCGCGATGATCCGGCAGGCTTTGGGAATGAGGGACGGGAAGAGGCGCTCTCGGGGCCGCCCTCGTAACACCTGGCTAAAACAGCTCCCTAACAGAACTGCAGGCCGCCTGGGACGCGACCATTAGACGTGGTCATAGATATGGTCATTCGATGCGACTGGTCCAGGTCGCCTGGGATGCGACCATTAGACGTGGTCATAGATATGGTCATTCGATGCGACAGGTCCAGGTCGCCTGGGACGCGACCATTAGACGTGGTCATAGATATGGTCATTTGATGCGACAGGTCCAGGTCGCCTGAGACGCGACCATTAGACGTGGTCATTCGATGCGACAGGTCCAGGTCGCCTGGGACGCGACCATTAGACGTGGTCATAGATATGGTCATTCGACGCGACGGGCCCTGGTCACCTAAACGTACTATTGATTAATTGATTGTAGCCAATATGCAAAAAACATTATAGATAATAAATCGATATAGAAACGACTAATTCAAAAACGTACAAAGAGCCTGGCTCTGTAATCTGTAAATAGCGTGCAGTAATACTTCCCCTATACTTCAAAAGAGAAAAAACAAAAGCAAAAAAAGGAAACAATAAATGTAAGAAGAGCCGGACAACATCACAGCAGACAGGAATCCCTTCCGCTCACCAAATTACTAAAATTAGACACACAAAGGTGTTCAGGCGTGTGGGAGACAAAACAAACATTACAACACGTTCTCGGTGTCTTGTCAGCTCAATAAAGTGACAGCAGACTCCTCCCCAACCGAATTGGCGAGAACACAAAAAACTGACAACAGAGGCCTGTCTACCGCCAAGCAGGCGAGATAAACAGGCGTCAATGTAGGATTATTTCTGAGCAATCATCTGGAAGAGGATAGCACTTGTTCATACTCCACTGTTTAGTCTTGTCTTCGTTCGCCTTGTTTCCTAAGGCGGAGTGCGTTGTGCTGTGCTTGCATCAGGGCTAATGATCCATAACTGACCAAGAACCTATTCCGCCTCCAAGTGACAGCCCTTGAAACAGACTGCAACCATGCAGCCTGACTAAAAGATTAGGGATCGAAGAGCTAAGGCAAGCTCGGTTCTCAAAATGTCCTACTGAAATCTGATACGTCGAGTCAGAAGGTGCAGATATCACAGCCTCGCTGTAAACTACGAGTCGACGTCACAAACGTACTCTCCAGGACGAACCAGAAAAAATAAGTTGTCACAATCTGTTTTCATCTTTAAAACACCAAATGGGAAGCCGAAGAGGCAGCACAGGGAATCAGCTAACATCAGCCAACGACTCATCCCTGGCTGATTGCATCAGGGTCAGCTGGTGGAAGTTAACGACTCATCCCTGGCTGATTGCATCAGGGTCAGCTGGTGGAAGTTAACGACTCATCCCTGGCTGATTGCATCAGGGTCAGCTGGTGGAAGTTAACGACTCATCCCTGGCTGATTACATCAGGGTCAGCTGGTGGAAGTTAACGACTCATCCCTGACTGATTACATCAGGGTCAGCTGGTGGAAGTTAACGACTCATCCCTGACTGATTACATCAGGGTCAGCTGGTGGAAGTTAACGACTCATCCCTAGCTGATTACACCAGGGTCAGCTGGTGGAAGTTAACGACTCATCCCTGGCTGATTGCATCAGGGTCAGCTGGTGGAAGTTAACGACTCATCCCTGACTGATTACATCAGGGTCAGCTGGTGGAAGTTAACGACTCATCCCTGACTGATTACATCAGGGTCAGCTGGTGGAAGTTAACGACTCCTGGCTGATTACATCAGGGTCAGCTGGTGGAAGTTAACGACTCATCCCTGACTGATTACATCAGGGTCAGCTGGTGGAAGTTAACGACTCATCCCTGACTGATTACATCAGGGTCAGCTGGTGGAAGTTAACGACTCATCCCTAGCTGATTACATCAGGGTCAGCTGGTGGAAGTTAACGACTCATCCCTGGCTGATTACATCAGGGTCAGCTGGTGGAAGTTAACGACTCCTGGCTGATTACATCAGGGTCAGCTGGTGGAAGTTAACGACTCATCCCTGACTGATTACATCAGGGTCAGCTGGTGGAAGTTAACGACTCCTGGCTGATTACATCAGGGTCAGCTGGTGGAAGTTAACGACTCATCCCTGACTGATTACATCAGGGTCAGCTGGTGGAAGTTAACGACTCATCCCTGGCTGATTACATCAGGGTCAGCTGGTGGAAGTTAACGACTCATCCCTGGCTGATTACATCAGGGTCAGCTGGTGGAAGTTAACGACTCATCCCTGACTGATTACATCAGGGTCAGCTGGTGGAAGTTAACGACTCATCCCTAGCTGATTACATCAGGGTCAGCTGGTGGAAGTTAACGACTCATCCCTGGCTGATTACATCAGGGTCAGCTGGTGGAAGTTAACGACTCCTGGCTGATTACATCAGGGTCAGCTGGTGGAAGTTAGCGACTCATCCCTGGCTGATTACATCAGGATCAGCTGGTGGAAGTTAACGACTCATCCCTAGCTGATTACATCAGGGTCAGTTGGTGGAAGTTACGTTTGGAGACAACGTCAGTGCAGTCATTCATTCTTGTCAAGGTCGCATCTGGTTTTTAAAAAAAAATATCCATCTGTGACATATTTACTGACGTCCTTAAACCAAATCTTTTGTGAGAGGAGGGCTATGAAGATGAATAAAAATATTTAAAATATGCATCTCCTCCACCACGATAAAGTTAGTGCTTCATTTCTCATCAGCACCAACTGCTTGCTTATTATCAAATTATTGATTGCGTCGTTTTCATTTTTTTTTTGTTATCATGGCATGGACCAGGTGCAAAGTCCACGTACTTAGAAGGCCGATTTCTAAGCGCCATTTTGTTTATTGACCCCGCCGCGTTCACTGCCTTTTTAAAACCCTACAACACAGTGGAGTGGCCTAGTTGGTAGTCACTGGATGGTCGTGGTAAAAGCTTCATGGTTCATTGGTTTTATAGTTAACTTCTTTGCTGTGAGCTTTTTTAAGCTGCCCATGAATGTGAGGAATTCCGTACACAATAACGACTTTGGTTGATCATTGAACCATTTGGTCACTGCTGGCATGACAGACATCTGCATTGAAGTGTCCCTTTAGATATTTTTTTGGTTAATGTTCCAAGCAAATACCAGACAGACCAGACAGCTATGTATAAACCGTCATCTTGATCAGAACACTTTTAGTCAGAATGCATTATGACCGGCCTGCTGTAACATCATATCAAATGTAAGTCTCCGGGCCAGTGCGAGGGGCCACCTAGGTCAAGTTTCCGGTCCAGTGCAAGGAGCCATCTAAATCAGGTTTCCTGTCTAGTGCAAGGGGCCACCTAGGTCAGGTTTCCGGTCCAGTGCAAGGGGCCACCTAGGTCAGGTTTCCGGTCCAGTGCGAGGGGCCACCTAGGTCATATTTCCGGTCCAGTGCAAGGGGCCACCTGGGTCAGGTTTCCGGTCCCTTGCAAGGGGCCCCCTGGGTCAGGTTTCCGGTCCAGTGCAAGGGGCCACCTAGGTCAGGTCTCCACGCCAGTGCAATGGCCCACCTAGGTCAGGTTTCCGGTCCAGTGCAAGGAGCCCACCTAGGTCAGGTCTCCGGGCCAGTGCAAGGTCCTAGGTCGAGGTGTTTCTAAAACCTCCGGAAGTTACACCCAACAACAGAACACACCTCCCACCGGACAAGAAACCTACGCGTCCCACTTCTCTGCGACACCTCATGACAAGGACAATAGGACAAAATAAGAAGAAAACTAACATTTTTTTAAAAATCAACACACGTGTGCGTCATTAGTGTGTTCTTTCTGCTCTGCTGTTTAACATCAACATGGACACAATTAAAATTTTAAAAAAAACACAATATGAACACCGGAAGCAGATCCTACACGGACTACTCTATGCTGACAACCAGTGCCTAATGTATGAAGATGTGTTAGTTTTTTTTTCGTTCGCCTTATTTATATATTTCTAAAGGCGGTGTGCGTTGCACTGTAGTTTTTATTTTGCGCGTGTCGGCCCAGTGCATTTAACAATAAAAAAATAATATTTTACGTGTTTGCCTCACTAGTTTCTGGCGGAGGCGCGCCTATTCCACCCCAGACCGTAGTCAATTAGGCGATTTTAAGACGCATAAAGCAGTGCTTGGATATGTGTGTGTGTGTCTGTATGTACCTATGCTACGTTTGTGCGCTCTCAGAAGGCAGCCTAACCAATGTGCAATGGAAGGGTCTCACCCTGAGGGCGCGTGTGAAAGTTGTGCAAGAGTGAGTTTGTAGGACAGAGTCAAATGAAACAGAGTGAGGTAAGGAGAGTCCAAGGCCAGCTCTTAGGCCAGTGCATCCGACTTCAGCATGCGTTTTATGTAACGGTCTGCTTCCTCCTGCATATTCTAAGGATTTGCTTCCCCGGGGTAACGGCCGGTGCTATGATGAGGATGGAACCCAGCACCTTCGGTTCTGAGCCGTTTCACTGAACCACTAGCCCACGCTGTCCCCAATGTACGAAGATGAAAATAAACTGCGATTTCACGGGAACGCGCTTGTCGCTACATATGCAAAATATAACATGAAAATGGAGGAGACGAAGAGAGAAGCTATGAAGATTATCAGTACACCTGGTCCGCTCAAATGGAGGAGACGAAGAGAGAAGCTATGAAGATTATCAGTACAACGGGTCCCCTCAATTGGAGGAGACGAAGAGAGAAGCTATGAAGATTATCAGTACACCTGGTCCCCTCAAATGGAGGAGACGAAGAGAGAAGCTATGAAGATTATCAGTACAACTGGTCCCTTCAACGTGCGTGCAGTCGATATTACACTTTAACTAGCCTGTGAGTTCAGATATGGCCATCTGTAATAGACAGATGGCCATGGTTCAGGTATCTGGACGGAATTGTTTCAGCAGACTGAAGACGTGATAGGGGAATTCGTGACTAGTTTTCAGAACACATCTGGGGATGATGTGGACAACTGGTCGACACCCTTCAGCTGTTAGAAACCGAATCACCGCTCACTGATCATCGCTGGACGGATTCCGTATTACATCCGCCATGTTTTCAACGGTCTACTGAGGAAACTATGAGTCGGAGGATACTGAAATTTTGCAGACTTGACCGCTGGTATGTGCTGTTTACATCCATAAGTGATGGCATCATGCGCATCGTACGTATGTTCACTTGTTGCAGTTCGGTCCGGATTCATTTGAACGCGCCTCGTATATGAAGCGTTCCGCTTGTTCAACTGAATGTGCCGTGGAGTATGTACGCTTGAGAACACCCGGTTCTGATTCAAGAATTCTGATCAAATGACGTGTTTCCGTTCACGACTATCGCACAACGCTGCCACAAGACTGTATCATGTTTACACGAAGATTGTTTGAAACGTTCATTCCCTTTTAGGGTGTAGTCGCACGCGCTATTAGCGAGCGGGGTAGCGTTTGTAACCGCTTGATGACACTACACAAGTGATGTGTACTCAGACAGGCCAGTAGTACGGCAGTAATAGTGGTAGAGAAATCTGTGGTGTCTTGAGTGCACGGAGTTCGGACTGGAGAAGGGCATAATCAGTCTTGAATATGATGTGGCAGTTGTCCGAGATTGGGAACATAATTAGAGATGTACAGACCTGGTGAATTAATGGTCAACTATTTCTGGAGTTTAGTGAGATGCTGAACGAGGATGGCAACATCATTATGCCAAACTAATTGCCACAGATGGATCAATGCAGGAGCATGTAAGGGGATTTTGAAGTTGACGTCCAGTTGGGCGTCGTCTACTTCGGAAGGCCAGGTTGTCGTCGAGTGACAGAAAGATGCCAAGCACCCGAGTAAAGAGTGGTTCGGGAGCTTGCTTCTTGTTGCAAGGGTTCAATCCCAGATCTCTACGTGCTGTAGGTTATCCAATTGTAAATAGGTGCCTACCTTACTTTTAGGAAAGATAAGGCAGATAGGAAGGGAGCTAAGTTACCCCAGCTTGCGAAAACTGAGACCTAGTACAATGACATTTAACACTGCACCCCTGATGGCAGTGTCTGATGTGGGGCCAACGAACTAGAACAGGGTCTCTAACACTCCATTCCCGACAGCAGTGTCTGCTTTGAGGCCAACTTGACCTTGAACACTCCATCCCTGACGGCAGTATCTGCTGTGAGGCTAGCTTGAAACAGAACAGGGCCTCCAACACCCCATCCCAGTCGGCAGTGTCTGCTGTGGGGCCAACTCGACCTAGAGCGGGGTCTCCAACACTTTATCCCTGACGGCAGTGTCTGCTGTGAGGTTAGCTTGAACTAGCTAGTACGAGGACCACCTCGCATACCTGTTTCCGGGTCAAAGCTATCAAATCAGGTTGATAAACGAATGGATAATATTATGTATGTTGATCTTGCATGAGTGGAAAATCAGCTGATACGACTGAAAACAAAAGATAAATGGAACAATTACTTAGAAAGGATTCCACATGTTAAACCTTATCAAACGCAGTGACGTAAGAGTAAGCTATTCATTTAAAAAGAAATTAATGTTAATGAATCGAATGTACCTGGTATCAAGAAACTGCAGCGATCAGTAACTCAAAGCTGACTGCTATATTAAGGGACAGCGAACCAGAGCTTAAAATACCCTTCTTCTTCACGAGGTGTTCCTGAATAGCACGCAGCAACAGAACAGAATGGTTAAGGAGAAAGGATCGAAGAGGGAAGGCTAACCATGTACTCAAAAATTCCTGCTGAAGGCGGATATGCTGGACAGATAGGTGTAAATATTGCAGTCAAGCTGTAAACTACGACACAGCGCATTCTGTTCTCCAGGAAACATATTTGAAAAGCCGTTTACGGGGCTTGGTAGCGGGAGTTTGAGCCGTTTACGGGTCTTGGTAGCGGGAGTTTGAGCCGTTTACGGGGCTTGGTAGCGGGAGTTTGAGCCGTTTACGGGGCTTGGTAGCGGGAGTTTGAGCCGTTTACGGGGCTTGGTAGCGGGAGTTTGAGCCGTTTACGGGGCTTGGTAGCGGGAGTTTGAGCCGTTTACGGGGCTTGGTAGCGGGAGTTTGAGCGTTTACGGGGCTTGGTAGCGGGAGTTTGAGAATGTTCAGGACTTGGTAGCGGGAGTTTAAGAACAGAGATTATTGAAACTTATATTTACCTGAAATGAGAATTTGCGCAAGTTTATGGCACACAATAAGTAAAGATAAACACACCGCGCAAAACATGAAGGTTCATTATGAACCCACCACCTCAGACAAAGCTGGACCCGCCACCACCTCAGACACCGCTGGGCCCACCACCTCAGACACAGCTGGGCCCATTATCTCAGACACAGCTGGGCCCACCACCGCCTCAGACACAGCTGGACCCACCATCTCAGACACAGCTGGACCCACCATCTCAGACACAGCTGGACCCACCACCGCCTCAGACACAGCTTGACCCACCACCTCAGACAAAACTGGACCCACCACCTCAGACACAGCTGGACCCACCACTATCTCAGACACAGCTGAACCCACCACCTCAGACACAGCTGGACGCACCATCTCAGACAAAGCTGGACCCACCACCTCAGACAACAGCTGGACCCACCACCTCAGACACAGCTGGACCCACCACCTCAGACACAGCTGGACCCACCACCTCAGACACAGCTGGACCCACCACCTCAGACAGAGCTGAACCCACCACCTCAGACACAGCTGAACCCACCACCTCAGACACAGCTGGACCCACCACCTCAGACACAGCTGAACCCACCACCTCAGACACAGCTGAACCCACCACCTCAGACACAGCTGGACCCACCATCTCAGACAAAGCTGGACCCACCATCTCAGACAAAGCTGGACCCACCACCTCAAACAACAGCTGGACCCACCACCTCAGATAACAGCTGGACCCACCACCTCAGACACAGCTGGACCCACCACCTCAGACACAGCTGAAACCACCACCTCAGACACAGCTGGGCCCACCATATCAGACAACAGCTGGACCCACCACCATCTCAGACAACAGCTGGACCCACCACCACCTCAGACACAGCTGGACCCACCACCTCAGACACAGCTGGACCCACCACCATCTCAGACACAGCTAGACCCACCATCTCAGACAAAGCTAGACCCACCATCTCAGACAACAGCTGGACCCACCACCACCTCAGACAACAGCTGGACCCACCACCATCTCAGACAACAGCTGGACCCACCACCATCTCAAACAAAGCTAGACCCACCATCTCAGACAACAGCTGGACCCACGACCACCTCAGACAACAGCTGGACCCACCACCATCTCAGACAACAGCTGGACCCACCACCATCTCAAACAAAGCTAGACCCACCACCATCTCAAACAAAGCTAGAGCCACCATCTCAGACAACAGCTGGACCCACCATCTCAGACAACAGCTCATACCTAACAGAATAACACCTCAAATACTATCACCCGATGGCTGTGTTTGTCATTATATCTTTTCAAAAAATAGAGGTTACATTCGAGAGAGAGAGAGAGAGAGAGAGAGAGAGAGAGAGAGATGACGTAATCAACTTCGACCTTTCCCTTGTGCATTGCTTCTCTCTATCCATTAAAACACATTTTATATTTTGAACAATGTTCTCATTTAGATCAACGAGGCGTCAGTTATGTTTGTCCTTTTATTCTGTCTTTATAATTAGCTTAACGTCTTTATTCTGGTTTAGAAGATTCTGCAGTCTGCATACAACCAGCTTCATTTATATTTCCTTGCTCTAAAAGCTAGACGCATCCACTCCATTTTTAAATGCATCAATTGTCCCTGCCTCCACCACTTCCTGTGGCAATGCGTTCTAAGCATTCACCACCATCTGACTAAAGATATTTCCTAATATCTAATCTGGTCCTTTCTTTAGTTAATTTGAAGCTATGCCCTCTTGTTCTTGTTTGTGGCTGGTTGTATTTTAAAGAGAAAAAACAACTTGTTATAGGCTAATATATCCATTCCTTTGATTATCTTATAAACCTGTCTTAAGTCATCTCAAATTACACAATGTGTACACATTACTCCAATAGGTCGAACTAATACTTTATACAGTTTAACCATCAGTAACTTTGCTGCAATGTTTAATATTTCTTTTTATCATACCTAACATTGCATTTGTCTTTTTCACTGCTACATTGACTTGCTCACTCACCTTACCTGTAGGATCTAGTATGACCCCTGGGTCCCTTTCCTTTTCTATCATTCTAATATTGTTCTCGCTTATTCTGTAATTATGTTTCATATTGGATCTACACATGTGGATGACTGTACATTTATCTACATTAAATTCTATTTACCACTTCACAGACTATTCTCGAATTTTATTTAAATCTGACCTCAATACATTCACTTCTTCTATAGGTGAGGCACTACTGCATAGTTTTTGTGTCGTCCGCGAATTTTACAACCATATATCCCATATCAATGCCCAAATCGTTTATGTATATTAAGAACAAAATTGGTCCTGAAACTGAGCCATGTAGTACTCCACTCTTCACTTCACACCACTCAGAGTACTCTTTATTTATGCCCACTCTCTGCCTTCTTCCTATTAACCAGTTTTCAATCCATTTGTCAACTTACCCTCCTTTTCCATGTGATTTTAACTTTCGAAATAATCTTTGATGAGGTACTCTATCAAAGGCCTTTGCAAAATCCAGATAACTAACACTGGCTACCCCTTTCCCCCCCCCCCCACCCCACCCCCTTTTTATCTATAATTTTGGTAACCTCCTCCATGAATTCCAATAGATTTGTTAAGCACGATCTCCCTCTAGTAAACCCATGCTGACTATTTCTGATTAGATTAAACTGGTCTAAATACATTACAATGTTTTCTTTGATTATTGACTCTAACAATTTACAGACTATGCTCGTTAGACTCGCCGGTCTATA
This sequence comes from Ariolimax columbianus, assembly GCA_036924085.1. NCBI lineage: Eukaryota > Metazoa > Mollusca > Gastropoda > Stylommatophora > Arionidae > Ariolimax > Ariolimax columbianus. The sequence goes on along the minus strand of JAVGWX010000015.1, from coordinate 62,595,859 downwards.
ATTTGCTGGATCTGATTTTTTTGCTCTTTTTGAATAAGGGGATCACTCCCGCATCTTTCCAATCCCCTGGAACAATCCCTTTGCAAGTGATTGAGAACATAATATAGCCAATAGTTTTAATGGCAGGTCTCTGATTTTCAAACAACAATTTTATATGAATACCATCTTGACCTGGACATGTATCCACATTTAACCCCTCCAATTAAAAAAAAAAACAATTTTCTCTTTTTAATACAGATTAATCTTAATTCTTCTGTTTCATATCTCTTTGGAAAATATCTATAGGCTCTGGGATTTTGGAGCAGTCTTCTTTTGTGTAGACTATATCAAAATACTGATTGAGTAGATTAGCTGCCTCCCTGCTCTCACTTATTATTTTTACCTGTGCTATCTTTGAGAGGGCCTACTTTGTCTTTTGTTCTTTATTTCTAACAAGACAAGAAGCTTTTACTATCACTCTTGATCCTATGAAAAAGTTTTTTTTTCGAAGTCTATTTTTGCTACTTTATTCACTTTCTGAGCTATGTTTTGCTTGTCCAAATATTTTAAATGTTTCTTTTGATTTACCTGCCCCTATATTTTTGTCCATGCTTTATTTTTAGCTTTTCTACAATTAACTACAAATCTAGTTATCCACTTTTTACGCTTGTAGTTAACGTCCATACATGGAACATTCCTCTTTTAGCTTTTCTAGAACTCTTTTAAACTCTTCCACCCTTGTTCAACATGCGTTCCTCCGATAATATCTTTCCAGATTATGTGCCACGCTGCCTCTTTCATCTATCTTAGAGTAGTTATGTGTTCGCGTGTTTATGTTTACTTTTTGTCTTGCTATAAGATCCCAACGAATGATCTAATGATCACCTGGGCTAAACAGTTCCCCAACGCTAACGCTTTCAATCATATTTTCCTCTGTAATATATACTAGGTCGAGTGTGTTTTTGCCTCTCGTAGTGCCTTCTACATGCTGAATCAGATAGGGTATACTGCGTCACTTCTGTTTGTGTCATTATTTGTGTTAATAACAATAAACTACAGACAACAAGACATAGGTATATCATCTACGTGTGCTGTAGAAACCACATGGCCTTGGATCGTGGCCAACATTCTGACTTGAAACAGCTGGCTCTCTCTAGCGGCTTAGACGAAGTGTGACCTAGATCCCCTATTCAATCAGAGTAAGACTCCAATCTCTAAGGACGGTTTTATTTTGAAGGGGGATAGCGATAACCTAATCCAGCTGCCTCTAAGGATGTCTGGCTTCGGGGTCACCAAGTTTGGGCAGAATTATGTTGGTTCCCAATTGAATGAATGGCGAATCTTCAGGCTGTAAGTTGTAGATCTGCTCTTCATCCAGGATTTCCCTCGTTTTTTGACTGCTGAAAACTGTTCAGTGTTTGTTTACCTAACCAAGTACGTGCTTCCACCTGTGTATCGTTGTGTTCGTTAAGAGGTAAGATAAAGACTAGTGTATCCTATTACGATTATCGTTACAGACGAAACCACTTTCTAATTCTCATGATAACTAGTTAATCGCTCCTTCATTTCTGTATTATACTTAATGAGGTGTCTTGATTTTTCAAAACATGTCTACTCCACATTCATCAGGCTATTTATTGGCGATCACCATGAGTTGGTGAGTCTTCTATCTACGTTAGATGGGGTTCATATTGGATCTCATGTCATACAGAATACTAAAAAAAAACACCATTGCATAATCCCATGAGAACTTGGCACTGGCTTCCTGTATAAAGTCAGCTGTGGCGGTGTCTAATGTGTCTATCAAAGCAGAAAGGCTGGATGAAGAAATGTTAAGATTGGTAGCATAGCAGTACTACATTTAGACATTCACCACAAAAATATAATCATGAATCAAGCATCGACACACATAGCATAAATAATACTATTGTTTTAGTGCTTGGAAAACAAACACACACAGCAGACAGCATAAAAGATGCACACCAGACAACAGAAAACATACATGCCAGACAGAAAACATACATGCCAGACAACAGAAAACATACATGCCAGACAACAGAAAACATACATGCCAGACAACAGAAAAGAATGTTAAATATTACGTAGGTGCTTTAATTGGCACTTTTTTACATGATGAGGTTGCCAGTCCCATGTACCACCTTTTCAATCGCTGTGTGCAGCTAACATATTAAGATACATTGGCCTTATTTAATCCTTTCTGCTCTTGGGACTAGTGTGGTTTCTTTTTGCACTAAATATTCAAATTGGCTTGACTTTTATGGACATATCTGCCATCATTTTCTTTTTGAGAGATGAGAGAGAGGGGGAGAGAGAGAGAAAGAGGGGAGCCTAGGGAGAAATGTGATGGAAGAAAGAGAGTCGAACTCTTGCTTCTTGAATGTTTAAATCAGTGGATCTCCATAAATATTCATATTTGCTTTACTTTTATGGACATATCTGCCAGCATGTTCCTGTTGAGAGAGAGAGAGAGAGAGAGAGAGAGAGAGAGAGAGAGAGAGAGAGAGAGATAGAGAGCGAGAGAAGCATAGGGAGAAATGTAATGGAAGAAAGAGAGTCGAACTCTTGCTTCTTGAATGTTTAAATCAATGGATCTCCATAAATATTCATATTTGCTTGACTTTAGCTTGAAGGACCATCTTCCTGGTAACTGTCTCAAAAACTCGTTCAGTGACCATGCCTGTCCTTACCCGCCGTGGTAAACATCACGTACTTGCCATCAGTCTGATGAAATATTTCTTGCACGTATTGCCTTCTCCTGTTGGCACAAATGCGAATTTGTTAACACTTGATGTCAGCCAACTAATTGCCACAGCGGTCGATGTTTGCAGTCGATAACTTAGTTTAGTTTGGGCTGCTCATATTTCCATCCTGATAAGAAGTAGAATAACTAGTTAATATCTTGCCTGGGATAATATTCTTCGCCATCAGCGTTCCTCATCAGACCTCCGCAAAAATGAATCTTAACAAAGGCGCAATGTTTCCGAGATTGTCAATCAGAATATCATGCTGGAACGGGTTTTTTGCCATTCTGTCCCTTCGTTAATTAGTGAATGTGGTTTAGGTGTTCAATAAGTGTTCGACTGGCATGTTAGTTTTGACTGACATAGCACTGCATTGCAGGTTGATACATCGGTTGTGTTCATCTTCAATCTTGGTAGAGGAGGCTAACGACTGATCAGGCACAACATATTGATCATACATGTTAGTCAGGGTCAGGCATAACATACTGGTTAGATATGTTAGTCAGGGTCAGGCAAAACATACTGGTTAGACATGTTAGACACGGTCAGGCAAAACATACTGGTTAGACATGTTAGTCACGGTCAGGCAAAACATACTGGCTAGACATGTTAGTCACGGTCAGGCAAAACATACTGGTTAGACATGTTAGTCAGGGTCAGGCAAAACATACTGGTTAGACATGTTAGTCAGGGTCAGACAAAACATACTGGTCAAACATGTTAGTAGCAATTTCAGAGCGGAGGCAGAGGCACTGAGGGCTGCAGTAGAAGAAATGGTGACAGGCAAAATAAATGAAAGCCATATAGTCCTGTTTACAGATGCCCTGGTCGTAGTCACAGCACTACAAAGTCAGAAAAATACTGAACTTAATGATTTGGGAGCAGTACTCTGTCAACTATGCCAGCAGTCTGCACCAAAAAGAGTAGTAGTACAGTGGGTTCCATCCCACTGTAACATCCAAGGCAACGAGGAGGCAGACAGACTGGCAAAAGATGGTGCAAGACTACCACAACCAGACCCTAGTGTAACCTACGAAGAGTCAAAAAGGCTTATTAGAGCTAGATACATGACCAAATGGGAAACAGAACATACTGGCTACACAAAAAACGATGCCTATTACCAGTTGAATAGAAGAGAGCAGGTCGTGGTCTTCAGACTGCGCACAGGCCACAATAGACTGAGGTACCACCTATTCAATAAATTGAAGATAGGTGGCACTGACGAATGCTTGTGTGGTACCGGGAAAATGACCGCTGAACATTTGCTGCAAAACCTGCCCAACATACGAGGATCAGAGAGAGCAGATGTGGCCATCACCAGTGGCAACACTAGACAAGCTCTATGGCAGTGTTGACAGTATCAGGATGACCGCTGCTTTTTTCGAAAAAATAAAGGTTGACGTCTGACAGCGTACGAAGAAGAAGAAGAAGAAGAAGAAGAAGACATGTTAGTCAGGGTCAGGCAAAACATACTGATCAGACATGTTAGTCAGGGTCAGGCAAAACATACTGGTCAGACATGTTAGTCAGGGTCAGGCAAAACATACTGATCAGACATGTTAGTCAGGGTCAGGCAAAACATACTGATCAGACATGTTAGTCAGGGTCAGGCAAAACATACTGATCAGACATGTTAGTCAGGGTCAGGCAAAACATACTGATCAGACATGTTAGTCAGGGTCAGGCAAAATATACTGGTCAGACATGTTAGTCAGGGAAAATATACTGACGAAGACTCCTTATTTAAACTTCTCCGTGGTTGCGACATGCAGACGGAGCCAAGCGTAGAAAAACCGCCTAAAGGACCAATGACGACCTTCATCAGCACTTTCGTAATATGAGGAAACATACTGCAGCCCACCACTTAACATTCTTGTCGGGGCGCTAAAGAGAGCGATCCTACCAATTGTTGGCATTCGTCTTCAACACCATCATGATGCTCAAATGATGGTACTCATTGAGGTATCTAAACTACATGTCAAGGTGGATACAAGGGGCTTGTCATAAGTCTTTACCCTGACCATAAAGGAGTAGGAGGAGAAAGTTAAAATTTGGCACAGGGCTTACTCCTTCTCAATGTAGCCACCACTTGAATTTATATATTTCTGCGTGTCCTTGAAAAGACCTTCAGAATGAAGTAAATTATTTTTCGAACTAAACCAGTTATTTTAAGCCAGTATGGCATCTTCGTCACTGTCAAAATAATTTCCTTTCAGTTTTTTAATTTTTTTTAGGAAAAGAAAAACAGTCTGATGGAGCTAAAATCCGGAAAATATGGTGGGTGTGGAAGAATTTCTTATTTCAAATCGTTGGCTGTTTGCAGCACAAACCTTGTTTTATAGGAGAACCCGTTGTCTCAAAGGAAAGGCAGAATTTTGCGTGCGCGCTATCCCTCGTTTTCTGGTCACAGTCTTTCTTAGTTTGGTGAGGAGATCTGCATAATATTGCCGATTAATCATGTTGCCATGAGGCATGTAATCTTTCAAAATGACACATTTGACGTCCCCAAAAAACAGTCAGCATCACTTTTCTTGCAGATTGATGTGCTCTTGGCTTGACATGTGTTGGTGAGCCCGGGGTTTTCCACTGCATGCTGTAAATTTTGGATTCTGGGTCATAATCGTGAACCCAAGTCTCATCTACTGTCACTATGGTTTTCGACCGATACATTTTGAGCAACTGGCTACAGCAATGAGCCGTCGTTTGTTTCTGTTCACATGTCAGCAGACGCGGGACCCAGCGGGAACATACTTTTCTCATGTTTAGTCTGTTGTGTAAAATTCTAAAAACTGTACTTTTATGATTCAGTTTCTGCTGACCTAGATATCTCTGCAATTGTCATTTTCTTATCCTGGTCAATGATTTTTTTTCACTCTTGCAGCATTTTCATCGCTGCACTCTGATGATGGTCTTCCTGATGTTGGAAGATCAGCAACATGGGAGCGGCTACACTTAAACTGCCTACATCATTTTTGTTTTTTACAGAAGCATACGAAGGACAGAATTCCTCAAACACTGGTTCTATCTCCCTGTAAATTTATGTAGGTGTTTTCCCGTTCATTATCAAGAATGTTATCACAGTTCTGGCCTCTGATTTCTCCATTGTTCTGACAAACTGTTAGAGTAGCAGATCCGGTGAATAAGATGCGTTGCGCCATGCACCATACTGGGTAAACCGGTCGAGGAGATAAATTCATACTTCTCAAGTCCAGTACAAATTGAATGAGCTACATATGTACCAAATTTCAACTTTCTCCTCCTATTCCTTCATAGTCCGGGTACAGACTTATGACAAGCCCCTTGCAACACGGCTAGATCTGGAGATACAATGTCCACACATAAATGGCTTAAACGAGAATATATAGGTTCTTAGTCGACCTGTACTTCTACAGGGGCAGATGCCTCTGTACAGGTTCCAGCCCTGGTATGAGCTGGATGTAGCCGGGAGTAGAGTTTCCTGCTTAGCGTGCCAGGCTTGAGCAGCTTAATACTCCGATGAGTTAGGACAAGCACTTACGGATGGTGGTTAACCGATGTGCGAGTCCATCGTAATAGACTCAAACACTAGAGCAAAGTAGACCCGCAGCCTGTTTGGTGCCACCTATGGTGCTCTAAAGAAACGACCTAACCATGGCCGGTGTTATGCCATGTCACACAGTTAGCAACCTATTACGACATGCTCTCTGTGAGGCAGTAGTGTTATTCTTGTCCTTGTCATACACAATTTCATCAGTATGTTATGCCTGACCCTGACTAACATGTCTGATCAGTATGTTATGCCTGACCCTGACTAACATGTCTGATCAGTATGTTATGCCTGACCCTGACTAACATGTCTGATCAGTATGTTATGCCTGACCCTGATTAACATGTATGATCAATATGTTGTGCCTGATCAGACGTTAGTCTCCTATCAAGATTGAAGATAAACGCAACCGATTTATCAACATGTAATGCAGTGCTATGTCAGTCAAAACTAACATGCCAGTCGAACACTTATTGAACACCTAATCCGGGATCAAGATGCTGAGCAGCACATGAGCTGCAGTGGTCAGCGACCCATAGCTGACTGCTAGCGTCAGCGCCAGCGAACCAGAGCTGCCAAGACCCTTCTACACCTCCACGCGGTGATCCTGGATAACAGGCTGCAAAAGGGCTGACTGGCTAAGGAGAAGGGATCGAAGAGATAATGCTAACCCGGTACTCAAAAAATGCTTGCTGCAGTCGGATGTGTTGGACCGAAAGGTACAAATATCGCAACCAAGCTGTAAACTACAACACAACGCATTCCGTTCTCTGGACTACATTCTGCTACTTACCCTTTCAGGGTTTGGTAGCGAGAGATTGAGAACGAACGAAGAAGAAGAAGAAGAAGAAAACCTAATCCACATTCACTAGTTAACGAAGGGACAGGATGGCAAAAACCCGTTCCAGGCATGATATTCTGCTTGGTAATCTCGGGAACATTGCGCAGACTAATGCTTTTGTTAAGATTCATTTTTGCGGAGGTCTGATGAGGAACGATGATGGCAAAGAATCTTATCCCAGGCAAGATATTAACTAGTTATTCTACTTCTTATCAAGGCGTTCATTGTTCACATTTCTTAGTGTTAACGAGTCCTTGGGAGATTCATGTTCCATGTGCTATATTCGTCTTCTCCTCGTCTTTTTTTCTTCTTTTTCTTATTCATGTTTTCTTTTTCTTCTTCTTTTCCTTTGTTTTCAACGTTTTTCTTCTTTTTTGTTTTTTAATCTGTTTTTGTTTTTCTTCTTCTTTTCTTTTTCACGTTTTAAATTTCTTGTTCTTCTCTTTTGTTCTTCTCCTTTGTTCTTCTTCGACGTTCTCCGAAAGTTTCCCTTGTGTCGTAGTGTACAGGGATATCTGTGCTGTCGTCCGACACATCTGGCTTCAACGCAGCTTTTTTGGTACCGGCTTTGCCTTCCATCCCAGGTTGCATGGTTGCTGCCTGTTTCCATGGACGCCGCCTATTTCCATGGACGCTGCCTGTTTCCATGGACGCCGCCTGTTTCCAAGGACGTGGCCTATTTCCATGTACGCCGCCTGTTTCTACGAACGCCGCCTGTTTCCACGAACGCCGCCTGTTTCCATGGACGCCGCCTGTTTCGATGGACGCCGCCTGTTTCCATGGACGCCGCCTGTTTCCATGGACGCCGCCTGTTTCCATGGATGCCGCCTGTTTCCATGGACGCCGCCTGTTTCCATAGACGCCGCCTGTTTCAATGAACGCCACTTGGAGGTGGTATAGAGTCTTGGCCAGAAGCAGTTCGCCGTCTGCTGTGAGCCCGATGTGTGTTGGTTGTCACGCCGATGACGGATGTGTCGGACCGAAAGGTGCAAATATCGCAGCCAAGCAAAAACTAGCGACACAACGCTTTCCGTTCTCCGGACTACATCCAGCTACTTGCAAATCCCTGTTCAGGGCTTGGTAGGCGGAGTTTAACAACGAACGTAGAAGAAAGGGAAAAACTCGCCAGGTACAATCCTAACGTTCCGGGTTCGATTCCCATTTGTGTCCAGTTTGGCAGACACTGGGATTTTTTTCTCTCGGGCTAATGCTCTTCCACGTACACAAAGTAATGGCAACCTACCGTACTGCGCACTTGCCAAGAAACTTATAACAGCCAAATATGTGGCGGTTGTAAGAAGCTACGTTCTGTAAAAGGACATGCAACTTACTAGTGTGAGTGGTATTGTAGTTAGGGCACTTTCTCTCGCGGGAAGGGTAACGGGTTTCGATCTCTCCAGTGTAGAAGTCTTCCAATTTAAAAATAAAAGTAGATACTGTTGTCAGTGTGACCAAGTCCCTTCCTTGTTGTCTTCCGCTCCCTAACACATTAAGCCAGGTTACATCGGCTAGATCTTGTCGCTAGGGGGCGGGGGGGGGGGGGGAAATATCAAACCCACCGCTTTTGCTATGAGAATTGAATGCTATACTACAGCCGCCCCAATCTACCCAACTGTATATGGGTACCTATATTACTGTTCGGTAATGGAAAGCAGTGAGGAAAGAAATTGGCCAGATTGAGATCAAGTAAAGTGTAGCCTATCAGACTTTACTCGCGTCGGCAGAGTCGGCTACAAGAAGACCTTGACCTTGTATCTTTATTAGTTTGAACTTGTCATAGACGGCCTGCCAGAGTTAGAGATAACAGCTCTGTGCTGACATGACACGGGACTGCTTGTTACAGTCAAGGTGACACCAACACTCTCAATTAGTAGTAGATAACATCAGACACATGTCCTCTACCTTAGCTAGTGGTAGACAGACAGCAGACACATGTCCTCTACCTTAGCTAGTGGTAGACAGACAGCAGACACATGTCCTCTACCTTAGCTAGTGGTAGACAGACAGCAGACACATGTCCTCTACCTTAGCTAGTGGTAGACAGACAGCAGACACATGTCCTCTACCTTAGCTAGTGGTAGACAGACAGCAGACACATGTCCTCTACCTTAGCTAGTGGTAGACAGACAGCAGACACATGTCCTCTACCTTAGCTAGTGGTAGACAGACAGCAGACACATGTCCTCTACCTTAGCTAGTGGTAGACAGACAGCAGACACATGTCCTCTACCTTAGCTAGTGGTAGACAGACAGCAGACACATGTCCTCTACCTTAGCTAGTGGTAGACAGACAGCAGACACATGTCCTCTACCTTAGCTAGTGGTAGACAGACAGCAGACACATGTCCTCTACCTTAGCTAGTGGTAGACAGACAGCAGACACATGTCCTCTACCTTAGCTAGTGGTAGACAGACAGCAGACACATGTCCTCTACCTTAGCTAGTGGTAGACAGACAGCAGACACATGTCCTCTACCTTAGCTAGTGGTAGACAGACAGCAGACACATGTCCTCTACCTTAGCTAGTGGTAGACAGACAGCAGACACATGTCCTCTACCTTAGTTAGTGGTAGACAGACAGCAGACACATGTCCTCTACCTTAGCTAGTGGTAGACAGACAGCAGACACATGTCCTCTACCTTAGCTAGTGGTAGACAGACAGCAGACACATGTCCTCTACCTTAGCTAGTGGTAGACAGACAGCAGACACATGTCCTCTACCTTAGCTAGTGGTAGACAGACAGCAGACACATTTCGACTGCCTTAGCTAACAGTAACCTGCTTTTCATAACCCGGACGCACGCGGTTCGAATCCCTCCGTGTCCAGTTTGGCAGACACGTGGGTTTTATTGGTGCAATCGCCCCCTACCTACGGAGAGTAATGTAAACCTACCTTACCGTACACCTGCCACCTACCTTACCGTACACCTGCCACCTACCTTACCGTACACCTGCCAAGAAGTCTATAACGGTTCTAAGAAGCGACGTTCTGCAAAGGACATACTACTTACATTATTTAGCTAGCAGTTGCTGACACGACGTCAGAGACATTTCTGATTCTCTCAGCTAGCAGTACACAGTCATGAGACATTTCCTCTGCTTTGGCTAGCCGTAGCTGATGCGACGTCAGACACATTTCATGTGCTATCAGCTAGCAGTAGACAGACATGAGACATTTCGTCTGCCTTAGCTAGCCGAAGCTGACACGACGCCACACACATTTCGTGTGCTCTCAGCTAGCAGTAGACAGACAGCAGACATTTCCTCTGCTTTGGCTAGCCGTAGCTGATGCGACGTCAGACACATTTCATGTGTTCTCAGCTAGCAGTAGACATACAGCAGACACATTACGTTTGCCTTCAGCTTCGAACCGTCGCTCCCTTCTCAAATGATCACAATGACACCTCTCCGCCTCAGGCGTTTCTCTTCACTGTAGAGTATATACCCTCGACGACTATTTGAACCCTGGGAAGACGAAGCTGTTGACCCCACCAAATGGACACGTTTCCTGCGGCACCTTCTCAAATTGAACGAAGAGAGACTATTACAACACAAAGAGAAAAGGAAATGTAGAAAATACAAAAAAATATCACCTCAAGGCCGCATCATCCAAAAGACAGTAATGACTGAAGGAAGTTATTTATTCCTTCGCATGTACCTCCTTCGGTACTCACAAATAGAGTTCCCCGAGTTGCCGTCCTACGCTACCAGACATTCTATTTCTTGATTAAGGGAGGACTGGTCGATATAATTTTATTTTAAATAAATGAGTAAAATCTTAGGTAAAGACGGAAGTGTAGAAAAGATTATTGTATCTAGTGTTGCGAAGCGTTAGGTTTAGGATTAGATAACCGGGTTGTTATCACATCGCCAGACAGCATGGATATTGCCAAATCAAGAAATCCGTTGCAAAGACGGCAGGAGTACGCGGCAACAAACATTCTCGTCTATTCTCGCAGAATGACACCCCCAACCGTTTAAAAATTGGACTATTCTGTGACGCCACTACCTCAAATTTGGTTCTAAAAATATGTATTTCTTTTGTTTGGGGTGAACTAAGACGCAAGTACCATTCCTTCATAAACTTAGCCTTCCACCTTAGACCCTTGTCCCCAGACAGTTTATCTATCATCAGGAATTGAGTTGGTTATACAGTGATTCTGTTCCACATAGACTAACGACATACTACGACAACTTGTGACGGTGTTGGTCTGACCCTCCGGCACCAGACGCATGTCTGTATGTCTCACGTGTTATTTAAGGGGTCATATGTCGGTGTACCGGAACTGTCGTCGTCCGCTACAGGAGAAGGACAACTGAAATCACCCTCGCATACGAGGGCTACCACGAGTGGAAGTTACGACTTTCGTAAGAATGGTGTCCTAGCAGGATTTCCAGAGCTACGCCCTCCCCTGGCAAGGAGGGCATGGGGACGACGCAAATGGAAAATAAATTAATAGAGTAAGGCTTCTCAACGAGTTTTCCTGAGATACATTGAGGTCTGCTAATACGCTAGAGTTCCCCCTAAATGTCGCTAGAGGTTCCCCTAAATGTCGCTAAAGGTTCCGCTAAGTGTCATTATTGGTTCCGCTAAAGGTTCCGCTAAATGTCATTATGGGGTCCGCTAAATGTCGTTATGGTCACCTCTAATTGTCGCTATTTGTTTGGTTAAACGTCGCTAGAGTTTTATATTGGTTAAAGTAACAGTCGATTTTTTAAATGCATTTGTTAACACTGACTGAGGGGGACTATATTGTCTTTCTATACCAAATACTTTCTCTTGTTCCATGTCACCCTCTCACTTTTCTCTGGTCCTATGTCGATCTATCAGTTGTTGTACTCGTCCCCCGTCAGTCTATCAGTTGATGTACTCGTCCCTCGTCAGTCTATCAGTTGTTGTAGTCGTCCCTCGTCAGTCTATCAGTTGCTGTATATAAATATAGCAACCACACGCTGCTACCAGGAGAAATCCGCAAAGAGGGACCAGACCAACCAACTCAGCCACGTTTAAACCTAAAGAGAAGCATCCATTCGAAACGCTGTCCCTAACATAGTTGACCCATTTTCTATCATGGTTTCAGTCACAGGTAGACGTGCTGGGACACTTACAAACCAGGTTGGGTCACTGTCCTCTTGTGCAACTGTCCTCACAATCTTGTTTGTATTTCAACCCGTTGTTGGGACTGAGTTGACCGGCATTCTCTCGCAATACATTCTACATAGCACACAAAGACAAGATGCAAACGAGAAATATAAAGACCCGGGAGAAAGGTGTGTATGTGGCAGTGACATAAACAGAGACGGAATTATGCTGAAAGGATGAAGGGAGTTATGAGAAGCATTTAATGATAATGCCGAGGAAAAGTTCTGAGCAAAGTACCACCCTAATAGTCCCTGGACATTTGACGGATATGGACATATAACGTGTAGAGGGTGGTTTGTCGGGGAAAGGACAAGGGGGATCTATAGTAGACACTGCCGTTGGGGATCAAGTGTTGGAGGCTTCAGTGTATTCTTCTTCGTCAGTATGTTGTTGCTTTGGAAGCATAGGGTTGACAGAAGGCCTTTACAGAGAGCCTGGGATAGAGCATTTTGTTGAATGTCTGTGTATGCGGTGATGTCTGTGTAGTGCTGATGAATGTGTAGTGCTGATGGTGGTACACTGGTGATGTCTGAATAGTGGTGATGTATGTGTAGTGATGACGTCTGTGTAATGGTGACGGCAGTGTATTTGTAATGAAAGGGCTGGGGTTCTATGTTGGGGTAGTAGTGGTGTCTCTGTAGTGACCCGTATGTGCGCCACCCCCCCCCCCCCTCCCAAATGAAGGTCCGAGAGTCCACGCAGAGGTTATAATATTTTGTGGTATCTCTAATGTCACGTGGGATAACACTTTCCTTTCCTCTCTGCCTTCCCTAACTTTTACTCATTTAGCCATTTTTCGAAGATTTTGGAGATTGGAGATCGATCTTGCCTTCATAGACACTGACTCTAACTTACCTACCACTCAGACCGTCTGAGAACTACAATCCTTAGACGTGACACCAACCATTATAACCGAGCGTGACACCAATGAGTCTAACCTACCTACCACTCAGACCGTCTGAGAACCAACTACAAGATGAAACGTGACACCAACAAGTCTAACCAAACGTGGCCTCAACCAGTTTAACCTAACCTGACGTCAACCATCAACCAGTCAAACTAAACGTGACGTCAACCAGTCTAACATTACGTGACCCCAACCAGTCTAACCAAACGTGGCCCAACCAGTCTAACCAAACGTGACCTAACCAGTCTAACCTTACGTGACACCAACCAGTGTAACCTTACGTGACACCAACCAGTCTAACCTTACGTGACACCAACCAGTCTAACCTACCAACCTCTCAGACCGTCTGACAGCCATGAAAAGTTACCCAAAACAAACACACTGTTTGCATGAATTCAGCACACAACAAAAGTGGCACGCGCCCACAGGGACCTTGACCTCATACATAAACATTTAATTGGTTGTAATTTATGCCGCAACTATTTATGGCTTATTGTATTCTGCAGCACCGCGCGCATTTTAAGCTGTGTATCGTCATTTTTGGCGCGATCACCCGGCAGCCTGGATATGAGTTTTAAATATCCTTTCACCCGCATTTATAAATATAATATACAGCCAGTCTAAGCTGGCGACCTCACACATACCACAAACAGTTATCTCACCAGAAACTGTAATATGTTTAGCTTGTACACAAAATATGTTCTAGTTATTCCTTATCATTATTATACTTCCGTTTAGGGATCAAGATGCAGGGCATTGCATGAGCTGCAGAGGCCAGCGTCAAGGCCAGCGACCCATGCTGCAGAGGCCAGCGTCAAGGCCAGCGACCCAGAGCTGCAGAGGCCAGCGCCAAGGCCAGCGACCCATGCTGCAGAGGCCAGCGTCAAGGCCAGCGACCTAGAGCTGCAGAGGCCAGCGTCAAGGCCAGCGATCCAGAACTGCAGAGGCCAGCGTCAAGGCCAGCGACCCAGAGCTGCAGAGGCCAGCGTCAAGGCCAGCGACCTAGAACTGCAGAGGCCAGCGACCCAGAACTGCAGAGGCCAGCGACCCAGAACTGCAGAGGCCAGCGACCCAGAACTGCAGAGGCCAGCGTCAAGGCCAGCGACCCAGAGCTGCAGAGGCCAGCGTCAAGCCCAGCGACCCAGAACTGCAGAGGCCAGCGTCAAGGCCAGCGACACAGAGCTGCAGAGGCCAGCGACCCAGAGCTGCAGAGGCCAGCGACCCAGAGCTGCAGAGGCCAGCGACCCAGAGCTGCAGAGGCCAGCGACCCAGAGCTGCAGAGGCCAGTGACCCAGAGCTGCAGAGGCCAGCGACCCAGAACTGCAGAGGCCAGCGTCAAGGCCAGCGACCCAGAGCTGCAGAGCTGCAGAGGCCAGCGTCAAGGCCAGCGACCCGTGCTGCAGAGGCCAGCGTCAAGGCCAGCGACCCATGCTGCAGAGGCCAGCGTCAAGGCCAGCGACCCAGAACTGCAGAGGCCAGCGTCAAGGCCAGCGACCCATGCTGCAGAGGCCAGCGTCAAGGCCAGCGACCCATGCTGCAGAGGCCAGCGACCCAGAACTGCAGAGGCCAGCGTCAAGGCCAGCGACCCAGAACTGCAAAGGCCAGTGACCCAGAACTGCAGAGGCCAGCGTCAAGGCCAGCGACCCAGAGATTCCAAGAACTCTTCTACACCTCCGCGTGGTGATCCTCGATAACAGGCTGCAACAGGCAGACTAGCTAAGTAGAAGGGGTCGAAGAGGGGAAGGCTAGCCCGGTGTCCAAAGATTCCTGCTAAAGTCGGATGTGTCGGACCGAAAGGTGCAAATATCGCAGTCAAGATGTAAACTACGACACAGCGCATTCC
This sequence comes from Ariolimax columbianus, assembly GCA_036924085.1. NCBI lineage: Eukaryota > Metazoa > Mollusca > Gastropoda > Stylommatophora > Arionidae > Ariolimax > Ariolimax columbianus. The sequence continues at coordinate 62,580,857 of JAVGWX010000015.1, read as the reverse complement.
GTTCTCCGTACAACATCGTGCTATTTGCAAAGCCCTTTTCATGGCATGGTAGCGGAAGATTGAGAACGAACGTCTTAGAAACACTAGTTGTCTGGGGGAGGGGGGGGGGGGTGGGGGTTGACGTGCTTAAGACCTCATTGTACATGTCTGTTATAAGATAAGCTGCTCAGTTCCCTTCCTCGTCGCCTTATCGTCTATAACTGGAGCTAGGTACTTATTTACAACTGGCGTAATTGTATTGCTGATTCTTCCTCCGCCAACAGCTCGGGACAATGAAGGTGCCCCCTATGACTGGACCAATATTCCACCATCATAAGAAGTGACTGGACCAATATTCCACCATCATAAGAAGTGACTGGACCAATATTCCATCATCATCATAAGTAACTGGACCAATCATTAATCATTAATCTTACTCCACTCATTAATTTAGTATTGATAATTAATCTTACAAAACACACTCAATAATTTAGTTACGGTAATTAACTGCCATTTCGAAGTAGACATTATGATACAAGCTGCTAGCCGATGTCGCACACAGCGGGGGTCGACCTTATATTCACAATTATAAACACTGGTTATCAGACGTAACATCTGAGCAAAGTGCAACTGAAATGTCAGTTTGTCATAACCTGCTTTATAGCTATAACTGAACCGTGTGTCAATAAATAATTCACTTAACGGTTTCTACCATTAACACAAAGTTTGATAACGCTCAGGACGGGTGGTTGCAGTAACGTCCCTTAATGATGAAGTGGAGGCCACTTAATTGTAACAGTTTCAGCTTGCTTGTGTATGTGGTTGTGGTTGGTTCACTTGTTTGTTGCCTTGCTTTCCATAAATCTGAATTAGTCAGGTGCCGAGTAGACTGGAGCGAATAGGGTATTGCAAGTTGTGCACGTATTAGCATGCAATCATTTCTATATTGCTTGACTAAACACAAATGTACAGCTTTTCTAGTTTTACAGAACAATCTAGCTGGTTTTACAGTACAATCTAGCTGGTTTTATAGTACAATATATCTGGATTTCCTGGAAAGACTAGCTTGTTTTACTGAAGAATTTGCCTCGACATACAGTACAATATATCTCGATTTACAATACAGTCTAGTGGTCTTACAGATAATTTCCCTGACTAACTTACACTAGATTTCTAGTCAAACCTATCTGGTTGTACAGTACAACCTATGGGCTTGACAGTACAGCCACCTCACGTCAGGGCCAGGTGAAACATGCTGACTAGGACCAGGCCGCAAGTCAGGGTCAGGTTAAACATGCTGACTAGGACCAGGCCTCAAGTCAGGGCCAGGTGAAACATGCTGACTAGGACCAGGACCAGGTGAAACATGCTGACCAGGACCAGGCCTCTTGTCAGGGCCAGGTGAAACATGCTGACCAGGACCAGGCCTCTTGTCAGGGCCAGGTGAAACATGCTGACCAGGACCAGGCCTCTTGTCAGGGCCAGGTGAAACATGCTGACCAGAAGCCTACCTCTAGTCAGGGCCAGGTGAAACATGCTGACCAGAAGCCCACCTCGAGTCAGGGCCAGGTGAAACATGCTGACCAGGACCAGGCCTCAAGTCAGGGTCAGGGGAAACATGCTGACTAGGACCAGGCCTCTAGTCAGGGTCTGGTGAAACATGCTGACTAGGACCAGGCCTCTAGTCAGGGCCAGGTGAAACATGCTGACTAGGACCAGGCCTCTAGTCAGGGTCTGGTGAAACATGCTGACTAGGACCAGGCCTCTAGTCAGGGCCAGGTGAAACATGCTGACCAGAAGCCTACCTCTAGTCAGGGTCAGGTGAAACATGCTGACCAGAAGCCCACCTCTAGTCAGGGCCAGGTGAAACATGCTGACCAGGACCAGGCCTCAAGTCAGGGTCAGGGGAAACATGCTGACTAGGACCAGGCCTCTAGTCAGGGTCTGGTGAAACATGCTGACTAGGACCAGGCCTCAAGTCAGGGCCAGGTGAAACATGCTGACCAGGACCAGGCTTCAAGTCAGGGCCAGGTGAAACATGCTGACCAGAAGCCCACCTCTAATCAGGGCCAGGTGAAACAGGCTGACCAGAAGCCCACCTCACGTCAGGGCCAGGTGAAACATGCTGGCCAGGCCCACACACGTCATTGGATGGGTCTTCTGCCTTAAAGCTATTTCCAAGGTATCCTTATTTTATATTCGCAAAGTGGTAATTCAGGAAGGAAGATTTCCCCGAGTTATAGTAACAGTCACATTTAGGAAGGAAGATTTCCCCGAGTTATAGTAACAGTCACATTTAGGAAGGAAGATTTCCCCGAGTTATAGTAACAGTCACATTTAGGAAGGAAGATTTCTCCGAGTTATAGTAACAGTCACATTTTGGAAGAAAGATTTCCCCGAGTTATAGTAACAGTCACATTTAGGAAGGAAGATTTCCCCGAGTTATAGTAACAGTCACATTTAGGAAGGAAGATTTCCCCGAGTTATAGTAACAGTCACATTTAGGAAGGAAGATTTCCCCGAGTTATAGTAACAGTCACATTTAGGAAGGAAGATTTCCCCGAGTTATAGTAACACTCACATTTAGGAAGAAAGATTTCCCCGAGTTATAGTAACAGTCACATTTAGGAAGGAAGATTTCCCTGAGTTATAGTAAAAGTCACATTTAGGAATGATATTATTCTCGGGTAATGGTAAAATTGGCCGCATGTTGAACACTGCCGTTGGGGATGTTGCGTTAAAGGATATTCTCGACTAGGTCTTAGCTTTTTATTTACTTGATATGGCAAGTTATCTTACCCCGTGCTTTGACCTTCCTAGCCGTAAGGTACAATCTTACAACTGGGTAGATTGCAACGTGTTCCTTGATTTCACCATAGTACATTTGATGCCAAAAGCAAGCCCTCTAACCACCTTACTGTTGTGTCTCTAGTAGCTACTCGTGCTGAGTTCTTCACTCTTGACGATGTTTCTTTGTTAACAGGTTGCAGTTTCTCTTCTTGTATCACCTGGAGTGCTGATGAGGGTGAACCTGAGTCTTCTTGTTTGTAGTGCAGTGCTTCCCAAACTGAACTTAACTTAACATCTTTATACTGGTTTAGAAGATCCTGCAGAGTCTGTATACAACCAGTTTCATTTACATCACCTTGGTCTAAAAGCTATGCGCATCCAATTTATTCTTAAATGCATTAACAGTCCCTGCCTCCACTATCTCATGTGGCAATGTTTTCCAAGCATTCACCCCTCTCTGACTAAAAAAATATTTCCTAATATCTAATCTGGAACTCTCTTTAGTCAACTTGTAGCTATGCCCTCTTGTGCTTGTAGGTGGTTGTATTTTTAAAAACGTGTCGCTATAGAACGGACGGACCTTCAGAAATGTGCCCTTTGTAGCGGGAAGCGCTGCTTCATTTGTGATCACCTTCAATTTGGATTAAATGTGTTTTTATATGATACATATGGCGGGTTTCATGTTTTGATCGAGAGAAAGTCGTGTTTTGTTTTGTTGTTTTTGTGTGTGTGTTAAAATCGTGTTTTTTGTTGAAGTTCAAAGCCAAGACTTAAGAGAAAGTCGTGTTTTATTTTTTTACTTTGTTTTATTAAGAGAGGAAGCGGTGTTTATTTGTTCAGATCGTTCAAAGCCAAGACAAGATAAGATCGTGGTTTGTTATTGTTGTTTTGTTTTTGTTAAACCGTCGAAAACCTTGACAAGAGAGGAAGCATTTTTGTTCAGATCGTTCAAAGCCAAGACAAGATAAGATCGTGGTTTGTTATTGTTTTGTTTGTTTTGTTAAACCGTCGAAAACCTTGACAAGAGAGGAAGCATTTTTGTTCAGATCGTTCAGTCCAAACTTAAAGGAAATATGTAAATATGTTACCAATTTATTAACGCTTTTTTGCGCACTGACGCTGAATGCTGACGCACCGACGGATATCACTTTGAGAAGAATTACTGTAGTGCAGTGCGAAGTTTCCTAGTGGTTCACTACTATGGGGGTTGATAGTGTCGTTTGCCAGGCTCTTCTAACACAACCCTGTCCAGTAACATGAGAACTACGTCGGGTGGAGTCTCTGTCAGTATGTTTCACCTGAACCTGACACTCCTTGGCTCTTTTTTCTCTCGCTAAATGCTTGATCTCCTTGTTAAATCCAAAGCCACACACGTCAGCTTCCCGTCAGGCCCTTGAACAGTTCTGTTACCCCATCTCGTGCCTGCCATTCATTGCAAGCCGTCCCGTCATCCAGGTTTGACCTCGACTGTCAGTGACATGTTGAGTTGACAATCCTGGCTGGCGTGGTCTAGTGTCTCCTTGACTGCCACTTCAATTCAAATGGAATGGCAATTTTTTGTTCTGTGTCAATATTGTTTGGTGTCTTACTTATTGTGTTTCCTACATGCCGTGGTATTCGTGAAGGCTGCTTTGCGTTTATATGTTTGATTTGTAAATATATTTTATTAGTGACCTAGCGAATATTTGGAGGGAGTGTCCTCAGTGAAGAAAGATATGTTTTTTAGTATGTCATAGCAAAAAGGTGTGATCAGGCGTGAAGGTAATGTTATGCGAAGAGAGGGGGGGGGGGGGGTGTGGGGTGAGTGAATTAGGTGGTATTTTAGGTTTGTATTTACAATATTCAAAGAGACGGACTGTGTAACATAAAAATTGTAATATATTTCCATTATTGAAATTCAGCTGCTGAACGCAATAAACACGCTCAGAAAGAGAGAGAGAGAGAGAGTACTCGTAATATTACAATATTCAACAACAGACACTCTAATGAAAAATATACCATTCAAAAAGAGAGTGAGTGAGTGAAACTAATATAAATATGATTGAGAAAGACATTAATATAAATACATTGAGAGATTATTTAATATAAACATAGTATTGAGAGTTTGATTAATATAAATACAATATTGAGAGATTATTTAATATAAATACAATATTGAGAGATTAATTAATATAGATGCAATATTGAGAGATTATTTAATATAAATACAATAATGTGTGTGTGTGAGAGAGAGAGAGAGAGAGAGAGAGAGAGAAAGAGAGAGAAAGAAAGAAGGGAAGAAAGAGTAGGTAATATGACGACAATAATACAGATATAGAGAGAGCACACCTGAGTATGATGCAAAGAGAGTTTGAGCCGGTGGCTTTTCGTACGAAGACCGAGGACATGTACCTCTCCAGACATGCACCACAGATATATTAAACATCTTCCTTGCTTCTGTTGGTGAATTCGCTGATGATATTTTTTATCTCAATTTTTTTGGTTATATTTTTTTTTTCCTTTTTCTTACATGACTCTTCGACTTACATTTTCGCTTTGCTCATTGTGCCTTCCACCACTATCTTCCTTTTCCTCTCATATATGCTGCTCAAAATAATTCGTCACTTACCAAATCGTTCTCTATTAACAATAAGTAGTTTTTTTTTCTTCTTCTTCTTCTTCTTCTTCTTCTTCTTCTTCTTCTTCTTCTTCTTCGTACGCTGTCAGACGTCAACTTGAATTTGTTCGAAGAAGGCAGCTGTCATACTGAGGCTGTCGACGCTGCCATAGAGCTTGTCTAGTGTTGGCACTGGTGATGGCCACATGTGCTTTCTCTGGTCCTCGTATGTCGGGCAATTTTGCAGCAGATGTTCAGCGGTCATTTTTCCTGTACCACACGAGCATTCGTCAGTGCCACCTATCTTCAGTTTATTGAATAGGTGGTACCTCAGTCTGTTGTGGCCTGTGCGGAGTCTGAAGACCACGAACTGCTCTCTTCTGTTCAACTGGTAATATGCATCACTTTTTGTGTAGCCAGTATGTTCTGTTTCCCATTTGGTCATGCATCTGGCCCTAATAAACCTTTTGGACTCTTAGTAGGTCATACTAGAATCTGGTTGTGGTAGTCTTGCACCTTCTTTTGCCAGTCTGTCTGCCTCCTCGTTGCCCTAGCTGTTACAGTGGGATAGAACCCACTGTACCACTACTCTTTTTGGTGCGAACTGCTGGCATAGTTGACAGAGTACTGCTCTTAAATCATTGTTCAGTATTTTTCGGGTTTTTTAGTGCTGTGACTACACAATCAATAGTTTGAATATTTACTACTCAAGTTGTTTATTTGGTCAGTTTTGGTAGATACACTTAAGTTATTTTGAATAGTATATTTGTCCAACTGTTTATCAAGGCTGATGGACATCAGACGAAGCCTTGTTCAGACCAACACGGACACCATTTTTCAACACACATCAGTCCTCATTACGGTTAAACTAAATATGTCAAACCTCATTACGGCTAAACTAAATCTGACAAACCTCATTACGGCTAAACTAAATCTGTCAAACCTCATTACGGCCAAACTAAGTCTGTCAAACCTCATTACGGCTAAACTAAATCTGTCAAACCTCATTACGGCCAAACTAAGTCTGTCAAACCTCATTACGGCTAAACTAAATCTGTAAAACCTCAATACGGCTCAACTAAATCAGTCAAACAACATCACAACAAAAATGTGCTGCTATAGCTTAAAGAATGGTGTATGTGGTAGTGGTAGAAAAAGTGTACCCGCATCATAATCAAGATCAACATTGAATAAATCAGCATACGATTGAGCAAACAGCTGATTGACTACAGCTGAATCTTTCTCTTTCTTTGTTTCAGTCTTTCCAAGGCAGCCAAGGGCGTGCATACCTCTTCAACTCTGTGTAAGTACAAGTTGTTGTTTTTGTAGTAGTAGCAGTAGTAGTAGTAGTAGTAGTAGTAGCAGTAGTAATTTTAGCAGTAGTAGTAGTAGCAGTAGTAGTAGTAGTAGTAGTAGTAGTAGTAGCAGTAGTAATTTTAGCAGTAGTAGTAGCAGTAGTAGTAGTAGTAGCAGTAGTAATTTTAGCAGTAGTAGTAGTAGTAGTAGTAGCAGTGGTAGTAGTAGTAGTAGTAGCAGTAATAGCAGTAGCGGTAGTAGTAGTAGTAGTAGCAGTAGTAGTAGTAGTAGTAGCAGTAGTAATTTTAGCAGTAGTAGTAGCAGTAGTAATTTTAGCAGTAGTAGTAGTAGTAGTAGCAGTGGTAGTAGTAGTAATAGCAGTAGCGGTAGTAGTAGTAGTAGTAGCAGTAGTAGTAGTAGTAGTAGTAGTAGCAGTAGTAGTAGTAACAGTAGTAATGTTAGCAGTAGTAGTAGTATTAGCAGTAGTAATTGTAGCAGTAGTAGTAGTAGCAGTGGTAGTGGTAGTAGTAGTAGTAGCAGTAATAGCAGTAGTAGTAGCAGTAGTAGTAGCATTAGTAGTAGTAGTAGTAGCAGTAATAGCAGTAGTAGTAGTAGTAGCAGTAGTAGTAGTAGTAGCAGTAGTAGTAGTAGTAGCAGTAGTAATAGTAGTAGTAGCAGTAATAGAAGTAGTAGTAGCAGTAATAGCAGTAGTAGTAGTAGTAGTAGCAGTAGTAACAGTAGTAATAGTAGTAGTAGTAGTAGTAGTAGTACCAGTAATAGCAGTAGCAGTAGTAATAGTAGTAGTAGTAGCAGTAGTAGTTTGTCTTAGTTGACATGTACTTCTACAGTAGCCTAAGTCCCTGTGAAGGTCCATCTATGGTATGAGCTGGATGTAGCCAGGATCAAAGCAATTTATTACTCCACTATGGAGAGTGGTTAATTGATGTGTGAATCCATCTTAATAGATTCAAACATTATAGCAAAGTAGATCCGCAGCCTGTTAGACGCCATAAATGCTGCTCTTAACAAACCACCTAACCAAGGCCGGTTTTATGCCATGTCACACAGTTAGTTGCCTCTTACGACATGCTCTCTGTGTGGCAGTGGTGCTATTATTGTCCTTGTCATACACATAGACCCCGGCAGACCACTCGGGAAATAGTAGTAGTAATAGTTGTAGAAATGTTAGTAGTAGTAATAGATGTAGTAATGTTAGTAGTAGTAATAGTTGTAGTAATGTTAGTAGTAGTAATAGTTGTAGTAATGTTAGTAGTAGTAATAGTTGTAGTAATGGTAGTAATCGTTGTAGTAATGGTAGCAGTAGCAGCAGATATACTGATTATGTGGAAACCAAGTAGCAGAAGAAAGTGGGACACGCTAAGAGAGATAGTAGGCAGGACAATCACTAGGGAGGGCACCACGGTGGTACTCTAAAACACACAGGCGCTACAGCCAGAGTATTGTGTTCGGCCTTATATGCCGTAGGTGGATGGATGGATGGTATATTACATTAGATTACTAAAGATTTGATTAGTATAGATTTAATTAGTATAGATTTGATTAGTATAGATGATATTAGATTAGTAAAGATTAGATTAGTATAGTTGGGGGTCTCTGTGTCGAAGTGGTCAAGCCGTTTGCCTCGTGTTCAGACGGTCGGGGTTCGATTTCGAGACGGTCGGTCCATGATGTCAATTTTTTCCGGAGATCCTTGGATTCATCAATGGAGCTACGTAGTTCGTGCTTTGTGCGATGCTCTCGACAGAAGGGGTACCCATCTGCCGAGAGAGACCGAGCTAAAATGGGGGGAAAAAACCCGAGGCAATGAAGTCGAGCCCCCGCTTTAAGTTTAAGTTTAGTATAGTTTAGATTAGATTCGATTTTGTAAAACCACTTTGTATCAACCCACAATGCTCCATACTAGGTTCAGAGGTATATGGTTTTATTGTGCTCATTATAAACATCAACTAAACAGGGTTGAACATGTGACTGCCAACCTCACGCAAAATTAAGTGCTCCCGAAAGCACTTTTCTAAGAAAGTAATGATTTTACACAGACTTCCAGTAAGGAGGCCACCAGCTCTGATGCTTCTTCTACCGCCCCTCCTCTCCCCACCACCCCCTGACTGACAAAAGGCATACGGTAAGAAGGAAGAAGGATTTATAGATATCTCATTGCATTAAAATGTCACCCTATGTAATGCATTGTATTATATTTTACATTGTGTTTCATATCGTACACATACCGGTCCATATTACCTATTCGCTCCTCTTCTACCTTAGGGTGGACACGTTTGCCTGGACGAACGCCAGTCCATTATATGGGCCATCTCTTACTTAGCTGTTCGCTCCTCTTCTACCTTAGGGTGGACACGTTTGCCTGGACGAACGCCAGTCCATTATATGGGCCATCTCTTACTTAGCTATTCGCTGCTCTTCTACCTTAGGGTCGAGATGTTTGCCTGGACGATTGCCATACTATTCTACGAGGGGAGGTCAGAACGTAATGTACCAAACTATTTTGATCCGAAACCGTTTATTCCGTTTAACCGTTTAAATGCAAGATATTTTGACTCAATGTTCAGGGATGTGCCATGTAAACATATTTATTACTCAACATAGTCCCCTTTCAATTTATACGACTTTACGTCAACGCGGAACAAGTGCGTGTATGCCTTGTCCGTACGGTTGTACTTCACCCCAAACAAGTGTGTGTATGCGTTACCCGTACGACTGTACTTCACCCCAAACAAGTGCGTGTATGCCTTGCCCGTACAGCTGTACTTCGCATAGAAACAAGTGCGTGTATGCCTTGCCCGTACGGCTGTACTTTCACCCCAAACAAGTGCGTGTATGCTTTGCCCGTACGACTGTACTTTCACCCCAAACAAGTGCGTGTATGCTTTGCCCGTACGACTGTACTTCACCCCAAACAAGTGTGTGTATGTCTTGCCCGTACGGCTCTACTTCACCCCAAACAAGTGCGTGTATGCCTTGCCCGTACGACTATACTTCACCCCAAACAAGTGCATGTATGCCTTGTCCGCCCAACCGGCCCACCCAAAACAAGTGCATGTATGCCTTGTCCGCCCGCCCGCCTGGCCCACCCAAACATGTGCATATATGCCTTGCCCGTACGGCTCTACTTCACCCCAAACAAGTGCATGTATGCCTTGTCCGCCCAACCGGCCCACCCAAAACAAGTGCATGTATGCCTTGTCCGCCCGCCCGCCTGGCCCACCCAAACAAGTGCATATATGCCTTGCCCGTACGGCTCTACTTCACCCCAAACAAGTGCATGTATGCCTTGCCCGTACGGCTCTACTTCAACCCAAACAAGTGCATGTATGCCTTGTCCGTACCAGTTTCTGTCCTGATCACGTAGCCATTACTTCGCTGACGAACTCTGTGGAACCGACGATTACGTTTGGTCAGTGTCTTGATGTAAGCTTGCGACATTGATTGAACACACCTTTACTGTCTCTTCTCTTGGCATCACATCCACAAGAATCACACCTTTATTGTCCCACAAGACTAATCATGACCTTTCCGGCGCTGAATGCGTTTTCTTGAATGACTTTCTTTGTGGTGAATGAATGTGATGCAACTCCGTTGATTGCCGCTTTGTCTGAGGCTCACCATGTTTCGTCACCTGTAGCAATCCTGGACAACAAGTTTTCTCCATTAGCATCGAAACATCCAGCAATTGAAAAGAAATGGTTTGGCTTTGCATTTTGTGTTGATTTGTGAGACCGAGAAACCCATCTTAAGCGAACCTTTGAAAATCCAGTTGTGATAATTTGAACTGCACTTCCCTTGGAGACTGAAAGCTGCAAGGCCAATTGTTTAATGGCGATTCGCCTATCACAGCAAATAATGACGTCAGCATGGTTCAACGTGTCTGTCCTGGGTGCTGAGGCAGGACGTCCAGACCGCTGCAGATCATGCAGCTACATCTCTCTACTTTGTGAAGTTTTAGTTGTCCGAGCCCTGGCTGTGCTCCTATCGACTGCACACCATCCATACACAGTACACAAGCGTTTGTGAATATTCACAAGTTTCTTTCTCTGCAACAAGGACTAATAAAACAATTCGCTGTTTGTAACGCATGTTATTCAGTGGCGCCAATTCAACGGTTTGTTGTGGCTGGTTTATGTGTCAGAATGCAATGTCATCGCGTACACACTATCAGCGCGAACCAAATTTGAGGTGTGCAAAATGTCATGTTTATGTCTTTATTATTAGCAAAAGTACATGATCAGCTGCATTATTTTCTGACCTCCCCTAGTATGTATGGCCAATTCTTACTTAATCACTTCTTTTCTACCTTAGGGTGGAGACGTGTCTGGAAGAACGCCAATCCATTCTGTTTCTTTCTCTTATCTTGCCTCTTGTCTATCAACGGTCTCTTATAGACGCGTCTCACGTCCTGTTATACCACATGTTATATTAGGTGCTTGTGTTAGAGGACATCTTATGGGGGCCTATCATGCCATTAGGTTCATTCGTCGGCCTACCATTCTTGTCTTGGGTCCCTTACTGGGGAGGACAGAATGGGACCACTGTACCTTCAGGAGTGTAATAAAAGGCGAACTCATAGTGCATAACAAATCGCTGCACTGCAAAAAACAAAACAACATAAAGGACTTTGGCGCAGGTTTCTTAAAAGAGAGCAAAGCTGTAGTGATGGCCTATACTTGGTTGAATTGGAAAATGACAAGAAGAAGAAGAAGAAAGTACAGATGATCTGATATCAGACAGTGCTGTTAGGGATGAAGTGTTTTGTGCTGTACCCAAGCTATTTGTGAGGTAGGCTGGCTAGTACCCTTCCGCGCTGTCTTTCCTTCTCTAGCATTATTACAAGTACCCATTTACATCTTAGTTAACTGGACCGTGTCGAAAACTAACCTTCTAGTATTACGCTAGTCAGTAATATGCATGCATGTGTGTGTGCGTGCGTTCGTGTGTATATCTTTTTCCTGTGTGTTCCCGTGACTCCTTGCTGTGGAAACAGTATGGATACTGCATCGTCATATATGTCGCAAAGGACGACTAAAGAGGGTTGTGTATGGGGCTAGCAATCTCGTCATGTAAAACATATTACTACATAAACCCTCACCGCAGGAGCAGACAACGTACTTTCACGCCGGCTTCCTGCAAGGAGCCATTTGTAATGGTGCCCCAATGCTTCGTAGGAGCCAAATTTAGAATAATAGAAGGTTAGTATGTAAGAGGAATGTGAATAGAGACCTCAGAAAACAGTAAAGAAGTTGTGTACTTCAGGTGTTATTTATTGTCAAATGTAAAAAACAATACATCCAGGAGTTTGATAACTCCAAAATAGCCTGCACGCGCAAGCTGCGCGTGTTTGTGAACGGTGGAGCTTATATCAATCAGATCTAGTTATGAGGATTAGGAAATTCTGTAGATGTTCCTATTTGTCCGAGTCTGTAATTCTATATGTGTATAGTGTTCATATTTGTCCGAGTCTGTAATTCTATATGTGTATGATGTTCCTATTTGTCCGAGTCTGTAATTCTGTATGTGTATGATGTTCCAATTTGTCCGAGTCTGTAATTATGTATGTGTATGATGTTCCTATTTGTCCGAGTCTGTAATTCTGTATGTGTATGATGTTCCTATTTGTCCGAGTCTGTAATTCTGTATGTGTATGATGTTCCTATTTGTCCGAGTCTGTAATTCTGTATGTGTATGATGTTCCTATTTGTCCGAGTCTGTAATTCTGTATGTGTATGATGTTCCTATTTGTCCGAGTCTGTAATTCTGTATGTGTATGATGTTCCTATTTGTCCGAGTCTGTAATTCTGTATGTGTATGATGTTCCTATTTGTCCGAATCTGTAGTAACAGTTGTAGATGATAATGATGTTGCTCGTTGACATTATGGAACTCGCACGCCTGAAAGGAAACCTTAGTAAAACTATCAACCTGCCAATCATTTCGTAAGAACGTGGTCGTACCGAGAGAATCCCCGACATGCCCAGTCAAAGCTGGACACGAGCGTGGCTCTTAGTCAGGCACACCTTTATACCTACAGATCGCCTGTAGCTAGGCTGATGTAAATAAGAGCTAATGCCAACCGTGCCCTTATTTATATATCACACACTGTCTCTCTCACCCACTGTCTCTCTAACCCACTGTCTCTCTCACCCACTGTCTCTCTCACCCAGTCTCATCCACTGTCTCTCTCACACACTGTCTCTCTCACACACTGTCTCTCTCACTCACTCTCTCACCCAGTCTCTCTCACCTACTGTCTCTCTCACCCACTGTCTCTCTCACCCACTGTCTCTCTCACCCACTGTCTCTCTCACACACTGTCTCTCTCACTCACTCTCTCACCCAATCTCTCTCACCTACTGTCTCTTTCACCCACTGTCTCTCTCACACACTGTCTCTCTCACTCACTCTCTCACCCAGTCTCTCTCACCTACTGTCTCTTTCACCCACTGTCTCTCTCACACACTGTCTCTCTCACTCACTCTCTCACCCAGTCTCTCTCACCTACTGTCTCTTTCACCCACTGTCTCTCTCACACACTGTCTCTCTCACTCACTCTCTCACCCAGTCTCTCTCACCTACTGTCTCTTTCACCCACTGTCTCTCTCACACACTGTCTCTCTCACTCACTCTCTCACCCAGTCTCTCTCACCTACTGTCTCTTTCACCCACTGTCTCTCTCACACACTGTCTCTCTCACTCACTCTCTCACCCAGTCTCTCTCACCTACTGTCTCTTTCACCCACTGTCTCTCTCACACACTGTCTCTCTCACTCACTCTCTCACCCAGTCTCTCTCACCTACTGTCTCTTTCACCCACTGTCACTCTACGGTTACATCAAGCTCTCATTAAAAACCAGCCACAGTCTTGTCATTGCGCTCTCTCTCCCTCCCGTCTGCTCCGTTACTGAGCTGCTCCACCAGGAGAACTTATAGCAAATACACTCAACCAATCAATACCTTTCAGACCCTTGTGGAGCACGTATCTACAACAACCTCACACGAACTCTTCATGCCCTCGTCCGTCCGCTCAGCTCTGTCCACGCCAACCTTGACCTCATTATGTTTGTCTGGATTCCTCTTCTCCATGATTATTTTGATCTGCCACTACTTCTCTTGCCATGTGCATTTCAGAACAGAGACTGTTGTGTAATGATGTAATTTCCTAAATGTATGTTCTATCGAACTCCAGAGCCGTTCCCTCCACTGGTGTGTGTCTGGTTCTTTCCAGCAGCAAACATAATTGCCAGAATAATATTTGTTATATATGATAGAGCACGCACGAAAAAAACCAAAGAAAAACGCCAAGCGAGGCTGGTTAATAACTTGTGCTCTCATTCCTTTTGCTCATTATCCAGAATGTTTCCTTGGGGAATGTGAGCGGGAATTCATCGTATGTGCATGCACGTGCAGTTATTACCTGTATTTTTAAATACGCACGCGCGGTTGCTGTAGCCTGTTTATAATACGTGATCCAGATGTATCTGTACAAGAATGAACACTTTGCTTACGTCTGCTTTGTGTGCATGTGTTACCGGGGCATGAACGGAGAGCAGGGAATAAGAACTGTAATCTGTCAGGCTTCTAGTAAGAAAGCTATCCTGCGGGAACTAAACGTCAGTAGATATGGACAGGTCAACCATCGGTGGCGGAACGTGTATGCGGTAGAGATTGTTCTGGGAGTGAAGGGTAATCAGGGTCAGGTGAAACATGCTGATCAATGGGGGAGAAAAGAGTAATCAGAGTCAGATGAAACATACTGATCAAGCAAAGATGGGAGCAGAGTAATTAGGTCTGTGGAAACATACTGATCAAGGTGGGAGCCACGAGTAACCAGGTTCAGGTGAAACATACTGATGAATGTGCAGGCAGAGAATAATCATGGCCAGGTGAAACATACTGATCAAGGTGGGAGCCACGAGTAACCAGGTTCAGGTGAAACATACTGATGAATGTGCAGGCAGAGAATAATCATGGCCAGGTGAAACATATTGATCAAGGTGGGAGCCACGAGTAACCAGGGTCAGGTGAAACATACTGATCAACGTGAGGACGAAGGGTAATCATAATCAGGTGAAACATACTGATCAATGTGCAGGCAGAGAATAATCATGGCCAGGTGAAACATACTGATCAAGGTGGGAGCCACGAGTAACCAGGTTCAGGTGAAACATACTGATGAATGTGCAGGCAGAGAATAATCATGGCCAGGTGAAACATATTGATCAAGGTGGAAGCCACGAGTAACCAGGGTCAGGTAAAACATACTGATCAACGTGAGAACGAAGGGTAATCATAATCAGGTGAAACATACTGATCAATGTGCAGGCAGAGAATAATCATGGCCAGGTGAAACACACTGACCAAGATCCCACGTCACGCCAGGTGACTGTCCAAGACTTCACCTCACGCCAGGTGACTGATCCAGACCCCACCTCACGCCAGGTGACTGATCCAGACCCCACCTCACGCCAGGTAACTGATCCAGACCCCACCTCACGCCATGTGACTAACTAAGACCCCACCTCACGCCAGGTGACTGACCAAGACTCCATCTCACGCCAGGTGACTAACCAAGACCCCACCTCACGCCAGGTGACTGACCAAGACTCCATCTCACGCCAGGTGACTAACCAAGACCCCACCTCACGCCAGGTGACTGACCAAGACTCCATCTTACGCCAGGTGACTAACCAAGACCCCACCTCACGCCAGGGGACTGACCAAGACCCCACCTCACGCCAGGTGACTGACCAAGATCCCACCTCACGCCAGGTGACTGACCAAGACCCCACCTCACGCCAGGTGACTGACCAAGACCCCACCTCACGCCAAGTGACTGACCAAGACCCCACCTCACGCCAGGTGACTGACCAAGACCCCACCTCACGCCAGGTGACTGACCAAGACCCCACCTCACGCCAGGTGACTGACCAAGACCCCACCTCACGCCAGGTGACTGACCAAGACCCAACCTCACGCCAGGTGACTGACCAAGACCCCACCTCAGCCAGGTGACTGACCAAGATCCCACCTCACGCCAGGTGACTGATCCAGACCCCACCTCACGCCAGGTGACTGATCCAGACCCCACCTCACGCCAGGTAACTGATCCAGACCCCACCTCACGCCATGTGACTAACTAAGACCCCACCTCACGCCAGGTGACTGACCAAGACTCCATCTCACGCCAGGTGACTAACCAAGACCCCACCTCACGCCAGGTGACTGACCAAGACTCCATCTCACGCCAGGTGACTAACCAAGACCCCACCTCACGCCAGGTGACTGACCAAGACTCCATCTTACGCCAGGTGACTAACCAAGACCCCACCTCACGCCAGGGGACTGACCAAGACCCCACCTCACGCCAGGTGACTGACCAAGATCCCACCTCACGCCAGGTGACTGACCAAGACCCCACCTCACGCCAGGTGACTGACCAAGACCCCACCTCACGCCAGGTGACTGACCAAGACCCCACCTCACGCCAGGTGACTGACCAAGACCCCACCTCACGCCAGGTGACTGACCAAGACCCCACCTCACGCCAGGTGACTGACCAAGACCCCACCTCACGCCAGGTGACTGACCAAGACCCAACCTCACGCCAGGTGACTGACCAAGACCCCACCTCAGCCAGGTGACTGACCAAGATCCCACCTCACGCCAGGTGACTGACCAAGACCCCACCTCACGCCAGGTGACTGACCAAGACCCCACCTCACGCCAGGTGACTGACCAAGACCCCACTTCACGCCAGGTGACTGACCAAGACCCAACCTCACGCCAGGTGACTGACCAAGACCCCACCTCAGCCAGGTGACTGACCAAGACCCCACCTCACGCCAGGTGACTGACCAAAACCCCACCTCACGCCAGGTGACTGACCAAAACCCCACCTCACGCCAGGTGACTGACCAAGACCCCACCTCACGCCAGGTGACTAACCAAGACCCCACCTCACGCCAGGTGACTAACCAAGACCCCACCTCACGCCAGGTGACTAACCAAGACCCCATTTCACGCCAGGTGACTAACCAAGACCCCACCTCACGCCAGGTGACTAACAAAGACCCCCACCTTACGCCAGGTGACTAACCAAGACCCCACCTCACGCCATGTGACTGACCAAGACCCCACCTCACGCCAGGTGACTGACAAAGACCCAACCTCACGCCAGCAGACTGACCAAGACCCCACCTCAGCCAGGTGACTGACCAAGACCCCACCTCACGCCAGGTGACTGACCAAAACCCCACCTCACGCCAGGTGACTGACCAAAACCCCACCTCACGCCAGGTGACTGACCAAGACCCCACCTCACGCCAGGTGACTAACCAAGACCCCACCTCACGCCAGGTGACTAACCAAGACCCCACCTCACGCCAGGTGACTAACCAAGACCCCACTTCACGCCAGATGACTAACCAAGACCCCACCTCACGCCAGGTGACTAACAAAGACCCCCACCTTACGCCAGGTGACTAACCAAGACCCCCACCTCACGCTAGGTTACTAACCAAGACCCCACCTCACGCCAGGTGACTGACCAAGACCCCACCTCACGCCAGGTGACTGACCAAGACCCCACCTCACGCCAGGTGACTAACCAAGACCCCACCTCACGCCAGGTGACTAACCAAGACCCCACCTCACGCCAGGTGACTGACCAAGACTCCACCTCACGCCAGGTGACTGACCAAGACCCCACCTCACGCCAGGTGACTGACCAAGACCCCACCTCACGCCAGGTGACTGACCAAGACCCCCACCTCACGCCAGGTGACTAACCAAGACCCCACCTCACGCCAGGTGACTGACCAAGACCCCACCTCACGCCAGGTGACTAACCAAGACCCCACCTCACGCCAGGTGACTAACCAAGACCCCACCTCACGCCAAGTGACTGACCAAGACCCCACCTCACGCCAGGTGACTGACCAAGACCCCACCTCACGCCAGGTGACTGACCAAGACCCCACCTCACGCCAGGTGACTGACCAAGACCCCACCTCACGCCAGGTGACTAACCAAGACACAACCTCACGCCAGGTGACTGACCAAGACCCCACCTCACGCCAGGTGACTGACCAAGACCCCACCTCACGCCATAAGACTGACCAAGACCCCACCTCACGCCAGGTGACTAACCAAGACCCCACCTCACGCCAGGTGACTAACCAAGACCCCACCTCACGCCAAGTGACTGACCAAGACCCCACCTCACGCCAGGTGACTGACCAAGACCCCACCTCACGCCAGGTGACTGACCAAGACCCCACCTCACGCCAGGTGACTGACCAAGACCCCACCTCACGCCAGGTGACTAACCAAGACACAACCTCACGCCAGGTGACTGACCAAGACCCCACCTCACGCCATAAGACTGACCAAGACCCCACCTCACGCCAGGTGACTGACCAAGACTCCACCTCACGCCAGGTGACTGACCAAGACTCCACCTCACGCCAGGTGACTGACCAAGACTCCACCTCACGCCAGGTGACTGACCAAGACCCCACCTCACGCCAGGTGACTAACCAAGACCCCACCTCACGCCAGGTGACTAACCAAGACCCCACCTCACGCCAGGTGACTAACCAAGACCCCACTTCACGCCAGGTGACTAACCAAGACCCCACCTCACGCCAGGTGACTAACAAAGACCCCCACCTTACGCCAGGTGACTAACCAAGACCCCACCTCACGCCATGTGACTGACCAAGACCCCACCTCACGCCAGGTGACTGACAAAGACCCAACCTCACGCCAGCAGACTGACCAAGACCCCACCTCAGCCAGGTGACTGACCAAGACCCCACCTCACGCCAGGTGACTGACCAAAACCCCACCTCACGCCAGGTGACTGACCAAAACCCCACCTCACGCCAGGTGACTGACCAAGACCCCACCTCACGCCAGGTGACTAACCAAGACCCCACCTCACGCCAGGTGACTAACCAAGACCCCACCTCACGCCAGGTGACTAACCAAGACCCCACTTCACGCCAGATCACTAACCAAGACCCCACCTCACGCCAGGTGACTAACAAAGACCCCCACCTTACGCCAGGTGACTAACCAAGACCCCCACCTCACGCTAGGTTACTAACCAAGACCCCACCTCACGCCAGGTGACTGACCAAGACCCCACCTCACGCCAGGTGACTGACCAAGACCCCACCTCACGCCAGGTGACTAACCAAGACCCCACCTCACGCCAGGTGACTAACCAAGACCCCACCTCACGCCAGGTGACTGACCAAGACTCCACCTCACGCCAGGTGACTGACCAAGACCCCACCTCACGCCAGGTGACTGACCAAGACCCCACCTCACGCCAGGTGACTGACCAAGACCCCCACCTCACGCCAGGTGACTAACCAAGACCCCACCTCACGCCAGGTGACTGACCAAGACCCCACCTCACGCCAGGTGACTAACCAAGACCCCACCTCACGCCAGGTGACTAACCAAGACCCCACCTCACGCCAAGTGACTGACCAAGACCCCACATCACGCCAGGTGACTGACCAAGACACCACCTCACGCCAGGTGACTGACCAAGACCCCACCTCACGCCAGGTGACTGACCAAGACCCCACCTCACGCCAGGTGACTAACCAAGACACAACCTCACGCCAGGTGACTGACCAAGACCCCACCTCACGCCATAAGACTGACCAAGACCCCACCTCACGCCAGGTGACTGACCAAGACTCCACCTCACGCCAGGTGACTGACCAAGACTCCACCTCACGCCAGGTGACTGACCAAGACTCCACCTCACGGCAGGTGACTGACCAAGACTCCACCTCACGCCAGGTGGCTGACCAAGACCCCACCTCACGCCAGGTGACTGACCAAGACCCCACCTCACGCCAGGTGACTGACCAAGACCCCACCTCACGCCAGGTGACTGACCAAGACCAATACAAGGTTGCGCATACTTATCATGTGGGTGGGTCTCGTAGATACTATTTTCTGTGGGAGGGAAGGGAGGGGTTTCTTGCATATAGACGTTTCCTGTTGGTGAGTTGCTAAAATATACTTTTTCTGTGGGTTTGGTGAGTTGCTTAGATATAGACTTTTCTTGTGGGTGGGTTGCTTAAATACAAATTTTTCATTTTTGTGGATTGCTTATATAATACTGTCCCTGTGGGTGAGTTGCTTAAATACATACATTTCTTGTGGGTGGTTTGCTTAGATATATACTGTCTGTGTGTGGGTTGCCTGCTTAGATATATACTGTCTGTGTGTGGGTTGCCTGCTTAGATATACACTGTCTGTGTGTGGGTTGCCTGCTTAGATACATACTGTCTGTGTGTGGGTTGCCTGCTTAGATATATACTGTCTGTGTGTGGGTTGCAGTGGAGGATGCATATTCTAAATGGATCGAAAAGACAAACTGAATTATAATAGCATTTATCCCGTCTCTAATCATGTACGTTTTACAATATCAATCACAATTTTTTTTTATTGCACCGATCCGGATTCTAATTAACGACTTAAGCGAATTTCTTAATTTGCCCACTACCACCTGAGCTATTGCGGGTCATACAAATAGTTCTGGATTTGTTCTACTTGTATGTTTCTGGTGTATTGTGAAAGTACGTGGATGTTTGGTTGGTCTCTCCCGTGACGTCAAACCTCGTCAGGTCAGAGGCTACGTGTTCTCGGTGCTGGTTTTTTAGGGAAGATGATGCTGACTTGATTTATTTGGGAATATATTTTCGTCTCACAGAAAACTTTAGCATGTTTTGAAAACAGATTTAGCATAAATTAAAAAGTCTTGCCTGTATTTATAGTAAATGCCATTGTAAACGTCAATAAGACATTGTTGTCAGCATATAACATATTTGGTTTCAATTTTGGTACTCAGACCCCGAATTTTGACTGTTTTAGCACATTGACCACATACAGCTAAACCACACGGACGGTCAAACCATGCGGACGGACAAACGGCAAGAATTATGAGTATTGATGATTGTTTTCATTGCTTCTCAGCTTTAGGGCAATGTAAAGTGTACATTTGTTATAAGTTGTAGAGATTACATTTCTTGCTCTTTGCATTATTTTCTTTCAGATAGTGTCTTCTTCCCCAATTATTCTGTATTAAGCAGTTTTGATTTTCTGTTATCAATGTCTACTGTGTGAGGGATTTGTTTAACGTACACATTATAACGAAACTCTGTTCCCGCTGCAAATCGTGTTTGCTAATCTGTTTTATGCCGCATTTTCCAGAACCGTGTTATTTATTTTTTGTAACAATTATGTTCAGACTATTTGTCTTCATATTACTCCTGCGCTCTGCTAATTTCAGCATAATCAAAAAGAGCGTAGTTAACTGCCATGTTAATCACAGATGTCGTCCCGGTGTCAACATGAAACCTCATCCAGAATTAACTTTGCGACATTCACATACCGGTACACACTTATCGTGATACCTCTCTGTCAGATAAGACTAACTTTAGTGTGAAACATTGCTTTCCCCTTCTCTCTTTCCCCTTCTCTCTCTCCCTTTTTCTCTCTGGCAGATAATTTACTTTAGTGTGAAACATTATGAAACGATGTATTGGCAGGCACAGAGAGGGAACTCCAGGAGTTGATTGGCAGATTGGATAGAACGGTCCTGAGTTTTGGTATGGAAATAAATGCTGATAAAACAAAGCTCATGACCAATAACGTTGCAGGGTTTCAATCTGTCATAGATGCAAATGGGCAGGAACTTGAGGTGGTGAAACGTTTAAAATATCTTGGATCGTTGATCAGCGAAGAGGGTTCGAAGTCAGAGGTAATTGCAAGAATAGCACAAACAACAGCGGAGCTGACTCGGCTGAAACCTAAATGACAAGACAAGCGGCTCGCCCTAGGCATAAAAGTCAGACTACTGCGCTCTTTGGTGCTTCAATATTTCTGTATGCCTGCGAGACCTGGACCATTACAGCAGATATCCAGGGCAGAATAAGTGCAATGGAAATGCGGTGCTATAGAAAACTCCTAAATGTTAAATATAAGGATCGTGTCACGAACGTAGACATCCGTCAGAGAGTTGAAGACGCTATTGGTCCTTTTGAAGATCTGTTCACAACTATCAACAGACGAAAGATGGCCTGGTGCGGGTACGTCGCGAGGTCCAACGTAATTCCCAACTCGATACTCTTTGGATCCGTACCGGGACAGAGAGGGCGAGGACGTCCAAGGAAGAGATGGGTGGACAACATCGCTGAGTGGTCAGGCCTTCGTCACGGCGAGATACGTCAGGCGGCGACAGACAGAGAGAGCTGGCGTGGGATTTGCATGTCTTTATGTGTGCCCCAACGACCTGTTGGGTTACGGGATGAACTGAACTGAAACATTATTCTCCCATCTCTCTCTCTCTCTCTCCTTTTCTCTCTCTGTCAAATAAGACTTACTTTAGTGTGAAACATTACTTCTCTCTTCTCTATCTCTCTCTTTCTCTCTCTCCTTCTATCTCTCTCTCTCTCTATATATATATATATATATATATATATATATATATACATACATATATATATATATATGCAGAAAGTCATTTTACCCCAAAGACAAACAAACAAACGCACAATAACACGATGTTCTTTGGTTGTACACTCTTGTGAGCACGGGTGCTATTTGCACTTAAACTGCGCATGTACATGCGACACCTAGCGTCAGTTACACACAGTCATCACAAAGCTGGATGCTGCTGGCACATAATGAAACATTTAGAAACTATCATGTACATTTGTTAGCCAGCCCATTTCAGTTGTGACCTATTTAATGACTAACTTTATAACTATAGAAATAACTTAGTCCGGAGACTGGTCTTGACGTCGTCTGATCTTGTCACGCCACTGTCCTCTGTTACAACATATCACTTCAACTGCATATATATATATATATAATGAATCCTGTCTGCATATCTATCTATCATCTGTCTGCCTGTCTCCCGTATCTGCCTCTCTCTTGACCTCTCCCAATCACGCACACATTTGTACACGTGATCGTCTCTGGTTCAGCTGATGTAAAATAGAGCTCATGTCAACGACTTCCATTATATGTGTACGTGTGTGTATCACTGCCTCTCTCTCTCCCTTTCTTCCACTCGTTCCCTCTCTCTCTCCCCTCTCTCACTCTCTTTCTCCCCCTCTCTCTCTCTCTCTCTCTCCCTCTCTCTCACAGTTTTTCCCCCTCTCTCACCCTCTCTCTCTCACTCTTTTTCTCCCCTGTCTCCCTCTCTCTCTCACCCTCTCTCTCCCCCACTCCTTCTCTCTCTCCCTCCCCCACTCCTTCCCCCTCTCTCACCCTCTCTCTCCCTCTCTCTCTCACTCTCTTTCTCCCCTCTCTCCCCCTCTCTCTCTCACCCTCTCTCTCTCACCCTCTCTCTCCCCCACTCCTTCTCTCTCTCCCTCTCCCACTCCTTCCCTCTCTCCCTCTCTCTCTCCCTCTCTCTCTCCCCTCTCTCTCTCCCTTTCTCCCACTCATTCCCCCTCTCTCTCCCTCCCCCACTCCTTCCCTCTCTCTCTCTCCCACTCATTCCCCCTGTCTCCCCCCTCTCTCTCCCTTTCTCCCACTCATTCCCCCTCTCTCTCCCCCCTCTCTCTCTCTCTCCCCCACTCCTTCCCTCTCTCTCCCTCTCTCCCACTCATTCCCTCTCTCTCTCTCTCTCCCACCCCTTCCCCCTCTCCCACCCTCTCTCTCCCCCATTCCTTCCCTCTCTCTCCCTCTCTCCCACTCCTTCCCTCTCTCTCTCCCTCTCCTTCACCCTCTCTCTCCCCCCTCTCTCTCTCTCTCCCTCCCCCTCCCTCTCTCCTCTCACACACCCCCCCCCCCCCCACTCTCACACGTCCCCATACCCAGATCATTGTTAGTTTAGCGGACATCAGAACTACTGCAATGGCAGCAGCTTACGTGTCGTTAATTTTGGTTTCTCGCTTCCTCCTCTCGCTTGTCTACCCACTTCTCTCTCTCTCCCACACTCTCTCCCTTCCTGCCCCCCTCTCCCCATCTCTCCCATTCTCCTGATCTCCTCTCTTTCCAACCAACTCTCTTTCCTCCCTCTATTCTTCTCTCCAACCCCCCTTTAACCACTTGCCTCCCACTTGTAACCCTAAACTGACGCCTCCCACATGTTTTACTTTCACCTTCACTCTCAATGATCTTCACTGACTCACGAACGGCACCACCACCTATACGCATCTCCATGCATCCCGTGTACTGTCATCAGTGGTACTCCAAGACCAGGGTCAAGGACCAGCAGTAAATGACCCCATATGGGGTGAATATGAACATTATAGGGGCAATAAAGGTTCAACTAAAACAGAGGTAACTATAGAACAATTAGTTTACCTTTTGACTTCTAGTTTGTTGTGAGGATTTGAGAAAACAACAGCAGTAGTGTTTTCTGTTCTTGTTTTTCTTCTTCGTCGTTCGTTCTCTCACTCCCGCTACCAAGCCCTGAACGTTCATAGTCTCCCGCTACCAAGCCCTGAACGTTCTCTCACTCCCGCTACCAAGCCCTGAACGTTCTCAAACCCCCGCTACAAAGCCCTGAACGTTCTCTCACTCCCGCTACCAAGCCCTGAACGTTCTCTCACTCCCGCTACCAAGCCCTGAACGTTCTCTCACTCCCGCTACCAAGCCCTGAACGTTCTCTCACTCCCGCTACCAAGCCCTGAACGTTCTCTCACTCACGCTACCAAGCCCTGAATGTTCTCTCACTCACGCTACCAAGCCCTGAATGTTCTCTCACTCACCCTCCAAGCCCTGAACGTTCTCTCACACTAAACGCTATCAAGCCCTGAACGTTCACTCACTCACGCTACCAAGCCCTGAACGTTCTCTCACACCAAACGCTATCATCCCCTGAACGTTCTCTAAGTTGGTTATCTTGGTTATGTGGCGCCTGACAGGCTGCGGGTCTATCTTGCTCTAATTTATGCTTCCATCACCACCAGTCCAAAAAATACGACATCGTATATTCCAGTGCATTGGCTAACCATGGCTTTGTTGGTAACATATATTGTGATTGACCTGGCAAGTCACCAGCGAATTTTTTGTGCGACCCATATTATAGACTTCCCATCAGGTTCAACCATGCCCATGTTCCCATCAGGTTCAACCATGCCCATGTTTCCACCATCTCAACCATGCCCATGTTCCCACCATCTCAACCATGTCCATGTTCCCACCATCCCCGTGTTCCCACGATCTCAACCATGCCCATGTTCCCACCATCTCAACCATGCCCATGTTCCCACCATCTCAACCATGCCCATGTTCCCATCAGGCCCAACCATGCCCATGCTCCCACCATCTCAACCATGCCCATGTTCCTATCAGGCCCAACCATGCCCATGTTCCCATCAGGCCCAACCATGCCCATGTTCCCATCAGGCCCAACCATGCCCATGTTCCCATCAGGCCCAACCATGCCCATGTTCCCATCAGACCCAACCATGCCCATGTTCCCATCAGGCCCAACCATGCCCATCCCTGTCACACTCCCAGTTCAAGTGCCATCTCCGCATCGAAGGTAGGTTGCAATCTCACAAGCTTTTTCCAGTCCGTCTCCTGATGTTATCTACCCACTTAAAACGGTGTCTGCCTCTTGAACGACTGCCTTCCACCCTACCCTCCAGTATGGACTTCAGCAACCAGGTATGTCTTGTTATATGACCAAAATAATGTAACTGTAACCCTGATATATGTCATTAATTCTCATTTCGCTCCAAACTTTTTCAATACCTCCAAATTTGTTTTTTTCTCTTTCCAAGAAATGCGACCCACTCTTCTATATACCCACGTTTCGAAGGCTTCAATACTCTTTTTCCAACATGTTATTCATTGTCCATGTTTCTGCGCCATAAAGTAGTGACGAGTATAAATAACACCTGACAATTCTCATTTTTTTCAAATTCTGATTTATCTGCTTGGATGTCAGTATGTGTCGCATGTTGCTGAATACCATCTTGACCATACCTATTCTCTTTCTAATTTCTTTATCACAGCTGCCTTCTTCCGTTATTATATGACCTAGGAGAAACTCTGTACCTGTCCCAGTAGTTGAACTTTTATTTTGATCTCCATACATGGTTTCTTGTCGCTTTATGTTTATGTCTAATCCAAACTCTTGACTTATTTTGTATATTGTTGTCACAAACTCTTGTCACATTTACGACATATTTAAAAGTCACAATATTGATCCGTTAGTTTAGTAACGCTCGAACCTAGGGTATCGATCCTATTTATGGTTCCTGGGGTTCACTAAAATGTTCGTACTATGTCTTTTCAGTTCTCTCTTCAGTAGCGCCGCTTGCTCAGATCTTTGGCATTGCAAGATATTTACTATCTTGTAGCTGTAACATGTATCTTCTTCTTCATTCATCCACAAATCAAGGTAACGGTTTCACTTACAAGTAACACCGTTGTTTATAAGGCTTCTTTTTTTTTTAAATCTCCATACAGCTTTTGTTTGTGTCATACCTGTCTGGCGAGGTATGGTTTGTGGAATTTTCATTAAACGACAGAAGACTAGTCATTGCAGTCTTTGCTGTTCAATGTGAATGATGATACATGGATATCAATGAGTTGTAGAGTCTTCATCTCTAATAGTTAACTATTGCCCTGTGCCTTTCCGCAGCGGAATATGCAGCCCCAGTCTGGAAAAACTCCGCCCATGCAAAACAAGTTGATACAGCAGTGAACGAGATGGGCAGGATAGTGTCGGGGTGCCTTAAACCTACCCCCACAAACAAAATATATCCCTTAATTGGCATTGCACCACCTGATATAAGAAGAGGTGTAGCTGCGGAAATCGAACGAGGGACACAGGAAAACGACCATAGACACCCGATGTTTGGCCATCTGGAACAAGCCACAAGACTTAAATCAAGACACAGTTTCTTAAAATTGACAGAGACCATCCAGACAAGCCCGGAAGGTCGACGCATCGAGAGGTGGCGCGAAACAATGCAGGATCCATGGATAGAGCTCAAGGAAGAAGCTGCGCTTGGACACCACCTGCCCTATGCTGTGTGGAAGGCAATGAAAAGACTTCGAACTGGTGTCTCAAGATGCAGAGTGAACTTGAAGAAATGGGGATACTCAGATGTCGACACATGTGAATCCGGCGCAGTTCAGGACCAAGATCATCTGATGTCCTGCCCCCAACCTCCATGAAACCTATGACATGAACGACATGATAGAGGCGAACGACAAGGCAGTTCAAGTTGCTGAATACTGGACGGATGCTGTGTGACATGTTGTTTGGACACGGAAAGTAAGTAAGTATAGTTAACTATGCAATCATTATAACAACGTAATCTTTTGAGTTCTCATATTCTCTCGTCAAATTTCCGACGGTGTATCAGTTATGTGCGAGGGAATGTACGAGAGAGAGACATCTGTTGTCAAGCACGCGCAGAAAAGTGTAGTTGGAGACTCGAGTTCGCGCACAGAGCACATCAGGAAGTGGATGTGCTTGTTTCTAATACAGTGAGTGTCATGGATGCGCTGGGGTATATGTCAAGGTCATGTTCTGTGTTTAGAATCTGTCGGAGAATATTGCTGTTTGTCCCATTACATCAGTGATTCTCTCAATGTGCGAACGATGACCCACCAGTTGCACGGGACTCCAACATGTAGAGAGAAAACAATACAACAATTGGTTCATTATCGTCTTAACAGTTGATCAGTGACTTTCTAGTCTAACATGTGGTCAAGATTCCGTCTAAGAGTTGGTCATTGCCTGTCTAGTCTAACATGGGGTCAAGATTCCTTCTAACAGTTCGTCAGTGGTCATCTAAAAGGTGACCAGCGAGACGGCTCTAACAATTGACCAGTGACCTTCCAACATTGTCATTATGAACTGGTTTCCCAGATCTGTTCTAACCAACATCCGTGCAGTCTTTTTGCGACACGTATAACTGTTATCAGTAATGTACTTAATTAAACACTACAAATACAGCACCGGGTTCGAATCACGCTCGGGTCCAGTTTGGCAGACATGGTTTCTTGTTCTGCTTGCTCTGAATTCGCTGTGTCACTTAGGGACAGCTCAGATGATGGTTGGCCAGAAACTGAAGTGTCGGTACCCATTGTCGGCACCTCCCGATACTTGAGTTTCTGGCTAACCGCCATTTGAACTGTCCGTATATATACAGGTATTTATCTTGTGACCTAGTCCAACCACACAACACACACCCGGGTGGAAGGGATGCCAACCAACCACACAACATACACCCGGGTGGAGGGGATGTCCAATCAACCACACAACACACACACGGGTGAAGGGGGTGTCCAATCAACCACACAACACACACCCGGGTGGAGGGGATGCCCAACCAACCACACAAGACACACCCGGGTGGAGGGGATATCCAGTCAACCACACAACACACACCCGGGTGGAGGGGATGTCCAATCAACCACACAACACAGACACTGGTGGAGGGGATGTCCAATCAACCACACAACACACACCCGGGTGGATGGGATGTTTAATCAACCACACAACACACACCCGGGTGGAGGGGATGTCCAGTCAACCACACAACACAGACCCAGGTGGAGGGAATGTCCAACCAACCACACCCGGGTGGAGGGGATGTCCAATCAACCACACAACACAGACCCAGGTGGAGGGGATGTCCAATCAACCACACAACACACACCCGGATGGAGGGGATGTTCAATCAACCACACAATACACACCCAGGTGGAGGGGATGTCCAGTCAACCATACAACACACACCCGGGTGGAGGGGATGTCCAATCAACCACACAAAACAGACCCAGGTGGAGGGGATTTCCAACCAACCACACAACACACACCCGGGTGGAGGGGATGTCCAATCAACCACACAAGACACACCCGGGTGGAGGGTATGTCCAACCAACCACACAACACACACCCGGGTGGAGGGGATGTCCAATCAACCACACAACACACACCCGGGTGGAGGGGATGTCCAATCAACCACACAACACACACCCGGGTGGAGGGGATGTCCAATCAACCACACAACACACACCCGGGTGGAGGGGATGTCCAACCAACCACACAACACACACCCGGGTGGAGGGGATGTCCAATCAACCACACAACACACACCCGGGTGGAGGGGATGTCCAATCAACCACACAACACACACCCGGGTGGAGGGGATGTCCAATCAACCACACAACACACACCCGGGTGGAGGGGATGTCCAACCAACCACACAACACACACCCGGGTGGAGGGGATGTCCAACCAACCACACAACACACACCCTGGTGGAGGGGATGTCCAATCAACCACACAACACACACCCGGGTGGAGGGGATGTCCAACCAACCACACAACACACACCCGGGTGGAGGGGATGTCCAACCAACCACACAACACACACCCGGGTGGAGGGGATGTCCATGCAACCACACAATACACACCAGAGTGGGAGAATGCGGAGTGAAATGAATAGGACCACCGTCACCTTGCGTGCGTGTTGCTAAAGGCAGCTGAAGAATGTTGAACATGCTAGCAACTTCGTTATGTAAAACCACCACTACTATTAAAACTGCCGCTGTAAATGCCTCTGTACAGGCTTCCTGTGTAGTTGTGGAGCACTGGACGCAAGAAGGCGAACGTTAAAGATAAAGTAGTAGGCCAGGTTATAGACAAAACACACCATAAAAACAATAGGGGTATAGAGCTGAACTCCAACGCTGGAAAGCACTTAGTACTGACTGATGAATGAACCCAGATCGAATCCAGACAGTATGAGACTAGTATGGCGCTCAGCTACTGCTCCTGTTATTTCTTGTGGATCGTCCTCTGTCCTCTAGGCACACTCCAGGCGCAGGTAAATAAGAGAGACGTAGAAGAATACAAGAGATTAGAGAAAATAGAATTGTCTACGTGGTGGGGATGAAGTGAAAGAAACGACGTTTGTGCTAGTCAGCTCGGAGACTAGATTTAGGTTAGGCCAGGCCGATAGAGTGAACCCACCGACCGAGATTCGACAGTCTCTGCTCTTAGATTAGGAACTGATGTCGTGGATACATTTAGCGTCAGTGATATCAAGTGCGATAGGAAGGGCCGAGTTTTCCACGTTCTGTGGATTATTGTTTGCAATAACGTAAGCCTGGATGCACCGACCAGCTGTAGCTGTCTGAAGACCAGTCGTTTAGTAGTTTAAGGATGCAAGCGTAATCTTGAGATAAGACAATCGCTTAGTCGTAAGAAATAGAGAGGGGGGAGAGAGAGCGGATTGAGGGTTTGTTGTGAAGTCAGTCTCAGCAATTCTATATAGTACGAGATGAACGTTTCCACTCTTCGTGATTATGTGGAGTGTGGAATAGCCTCCAGAGCTCGACGGAGCGACAATAAGACAATAACGCAAATTATTGTGATTATCCGGTCAGGTTTTTACCTATAGATTGTAAACCCTCAAACCCATTACCTTTCACACCACAGAGGTAGGCTCCTGGGTTTGACAGCGGTCTGTGGACAAAGATGCGCCAGTCATTGTGGTGACAGCAGTCAGCGGCTTATTACTGGCTGCTTGCATCAGGGTCAGACCGAGACTCTGTTCCGTCTCCAAGCGGCGGCCATGGTAACAGACTGCAACCATGCAGACTGGCTAAGGGATCACGTATCTAAGATGGAAGGTAAAACCGGTTCCCAAAATACTGTGCTGAAATCGAATGTGTCTTACCGAAGAACGCAGATATCACAGCTTCACTGTAAGTAATTATCACAATCATAAATGTTTTTGGGGATCAAGATTCTGACCAGCGCATGAGCTGAAGTGGTCAGCGACCCATAGCTGACTGCTAGCGTCAGGGCCAGCGAACCAGAGCTGCCAAGACCCTTCTACACCTCCACGCCGTGATCCTGGATAACAAGCTGCAGCAGGGCAGACTGGCTAAGGAGAAGGGATCGAAGAGGGAATGCTAACCCGGTACTCAAATAATGCTTGCTGAAGTCGGATGTGTTGGACCGAAAGGTGCAAATATCGCAGTCAAGCTGTAAACTACGACACAACGTATTCCGTTCTCTGGACTAATTCTGCTACTTAAGCCCTTTCATGTTTTGGTAGCGAGAGATTGAGAACGAACCAAGCCAAAGCCAAGCCATAAATGTCTTTTTCATAACGAACGAACGAAGAAGAAGGGAGAAGACAGAAGACTATACATTCTCTGGATAGTCGGTCCATGAATTGTAGTGTCATCATCCGAGAAGCGATTGTTGATCAACTTGAAAACATCACCTCAATCCATTTTGAATGTCCCAACTACCAGTGCGCTTTATGTCCGGGTGTGAGCACTTTTATTGCCGCAAACAATAGCATGGCCAGGACAGTGGATTCACACGAGATCTCTAAGGTTAGAAACTCACCAGGAATACAGACACATTAGAAACAAGAACAATAGACCCAAATACATACAGCCTATACCAGAGAAGAAATAATCACAATAAAATCATTGTCGAACGTTCCGTAATATTGTTGCTGTTGCTGATGATGCTGCTGTTGTTAAGGTTGTTGTTGTTGTTTAATTACCACAACGAGTATGTTAACTCTTGTGCGCCCTGAAAATGTGTTTTAAGTGCCGGATTGCAGTACCTTTCATCACATCCCGAGCGTGATGTTGAAGGCGGTTGTGCTACGCTTGGCTTCATCTGCGTCTCGATCACTACTACGAGGATCACGTCGATCCAATACCTCGTTAGGCGGACTGCCATAGCACGAACCACGTGGTTGTGAGGCGTAGTCTTGGTCGGTGTTCATCTTACCCTGTCTAACATTGTCCAATCAGTGTGTCTCACCTGGCGCTTACCCTGTCTAACATTGTCCAATCAGTGTGTCTCACCTGGCGCTTACCCTGACTAACATTGTCCAATCAGTGTGTCTCACCTGGCCCTTACCCTAACTAACATTGTCCGATCAGTGTCTCATCTGGCCCTTACCTTGTTTAACATTGTCCGATCAGTGGGTCTCACCTGGGCCTTACCTTGTAAAACATTGTCCGATCAGTGTGTCTCACCTGGCTCTTACCCTGTCTAACATTGTCCGATCAGTGTGTCTCACCTGGCCCTTACCTTGTCTAACATTGTCCGATCAGTGGGTCTCACCTGGGCCTTACCTTGTAAAACATTGTCCGATCAGTGTGTCTCACCTGGCCCTTGCCTTGTATAACATTGTCCGATCAGTGTGTCTCATCTGGCCCTTACTTTGTAAAACATTGTCCTTCTTCTTCTTCTTCTTCTTCTTCTGCGTACACAGTCAGACAGTAACCATTATTTTTTCTAAAAAAGCGGCGGTCATCCTGAGGCTCTCGCCACTGCCATAGAGCTTGTCTTGCAGTTCCACTGGTAATGGCCACATCTGCTCTCTCTGATCCTCGTATGTCGGGCAGTTCTGCAGCAGATGTTCAGTGGTCATTTTACCAGTACCGCACGGGCATTCGTCGGTACACCCTATCTTCAATTTGTTGAATAGGTGGTACCTCAGTCTGTTGTGGCCAGTGCGAAGTAGACCTGCTCTCTTCGGTTCAACTGGTAATAGGCATCGTTTTTGGTGTAACCAGTATGTTCGGTTTCCCATTTGGTCATATATCTAGCTTTGATAAGCCGTTTTGACTCTTCGTACGTCATACTGGTATCTGTTTGTGGTAGTCTTGCACCTTCTTTTGCCAGTCTGTCTGCCTCCTCGTTGCCTTGGATGTTGCAGTGTGATGGGACCCACTGTACCACTACCCTTTTTGGTGCGGACTGCTGGCACAGTTTGCAGAGTGCTGCTCTTAAGTCATTAAGCTCAGTGTTTTTCTGGCTTTTTAGCGCTGTGACTACGGCGAAAGCATCTGTCAGCAGGACTATATGGCTCTCATTTTCACTGTGTGTCACCATTTCTTCCACTGCCGCCCTCAGTGCCTCTGCCTCCGCTCTGAAATTGCTTGTGTACTTACCAGTAGCGAATGACAGTGTTATTTTTCTGCCATTTGGTAGGTTCAGGAATGCTCCTGCCCCTCCGTTCTGTGTAGTGTTTGTTACAGAACCGTCGGTGTATGCATGGGTCCAGTCTATGCTTGGGTAGCTTTTCGTTATGAAGCTTAGGGTAGTGTCTCTCCTTTCTTTTTCAGTCTGGCAGTTTTTGTTTGCAATACCTGGTATATTTTCTACCACCTCTGGAAATATATCCTGCCTCCAGGTAGGTTTTCGTACAGTAGTGATGGGTTTTGGTGTTGTTAGCGTGTTTATGGGATTTTCGTGCATCTTTGCTTTGGCTATTTCTGCAAAGTTTCTCCGCTTTAGTGTCCCATTTCCCAAATTGTTTAGTCTCTGGTACATTGGATGGTCCGTCAGTCTTCGGAGTTTCTCTGACTGCAGCTGGGCTCTGCAGTCTCTTCTATCGGTCATGGATTGCAGTTTTGTAATCTTTTCAAGTTCTACAATTGGCGTTGACTTCATGCCACCTGTTATAATTCTCATGGCTTGGTTTTGAAGTTTGTTAACTTTATCGAAGTTCGCCTTCGCTGCTGTTGTCCATGCCGCTATGCCATACTCGAGAACTGGTCTCACTCTTCCAGTGTACAGTTTCTTTAGTATGCCTTCGTCTGCTCCCTAGCTTGTGCCAGCAAGTTTCCTCATGATTGCCATTCTTTCTCTGGCTTTCATTCGGTTTCTCTCAATCTGACTTTTCCATGTCATGCGCCGATCAAATGTGACTCCCAGATAGGTTGGGTTGTCGTTTGGCTGCAGGATTTTGCCATTTAGACTTAATTTGGTACGTTGGGGTTTTAATGAAAGCGAGAATATTGTGCATGTGGTTTTCTCCTCGTTTATTTTGACCAGCCATGAGTTCGCCCACTCTTCCAGCGATGTTAGGGCCGTCTGCATCCGATTTCTTGCTATGGTGAGATTCTTTTCAGAGGTCCACATAGCCAGATCGTCTGCAAACATTGAGCTATGGACTCTTCTTGGTATATTCTCTGTAATATCGTTTATATATACCAGGAAGAGTGTGGGTGACAGTACTCCCCCTTGGGGTACTCCCTGCTCGAGTGTCACCTTCTTGCTCATCTGCCCTTGTACTTGGACTCTGGCCGCTCTTTGTTTGAGGTAGTGGTTGATCCACTTGTACATCTTCCCACAGACATCACTTCTCCTTAGCTTGACTCTAAGTCCATCTTTCCAGACTTTGTCAAATGCCTTTTCCAGATCCACCCAAACAGCTACTGTGTGTTTCTGTGCCTGGTAGGCATCTTCTATCTCTTGGGCTATGAGGATGACCTGGTCCTCAGTGGATCTGTGCTGTCTAAAGCCGGCTTGCTGTGGAATTAGTATTCGTTTTTCTTCCAGATGCCACATCAGTCTGGTGTTTATCATCCGTTCCATCAGCTTGCCGACACAGCTCAGTAGGCTTATGGGCCTGTATCCATTTGGATCTGTTTTGTCCTTTCCTGTTTTTGGTACTGGTACCAGTATTGCATCCTTCCATGCCTGTGGTACAATTCCCCTTTTCCAGCTTTGGTTCAGAACCGATAGCAGTTTCTTCTTCGCTGTTTGGCCCAGCCCCATCAGCATTTCGTTTGTTATCCCGTCTTTTCCGGGAGATTTCCTTTTCTTTAGTGTTCTCATAGCCTCTTCCATTTAAAACATTGTCCGATCAGTGTGTCTCACCTTGCCCTTACTTTGTAAAACATTATCCGATCAGTGTGTCTCACATGGCCCTTATACTGTCTAACATTGTCTGATATGTTGCCCCCCTGTCCCCTCCCGGTGCCGTAATATAAAGCACATATTAACATACGGGGTAGGCCTATCCACAACAGGCAAAATATCGCAAGGTAAAATAAACGTCCAAACTTATAACGTACACGTCCTTGAACCCCGATATTCTTGTTTGGAATATCTTCATTATTTTTCTCTCCAGGTTGATAAATGAAGGCCGAACTCAGCGTAGATTAACAGCCCGTCTTGTTAACAATGGCCGCCCGCATTATGTCGTTAAGCGTCGTCCAATGGCGGCAATGGATATAAATAAAGTTAGAACATACCCGAGCCCAAAAATAGAATGTATCTGGTTTCTTTAAACTCTAGTCTAGGTCTCAGCTGGTTGCTGGGGTAGTCTAGGTCTCAGCTGGTGGCTGGGGTAGTCTAGGTCTCAGCTGGTGGCTGGGATAGTCTAGGTCTCAGCTGGTGGCTGGGATAGTCTAGGTCTCAGCTGGTGGCTGGGATAGTCTAGGTCTCAGCTGCTGGCTCGGATAGTCTAGATCTCAGCTGGTGGCTGGGATAGTTTAGGTCTCAGCTGGTGGCTGGGATAGTCTAGGTCTCAGCTGGTGGCTGGGATAGTCTAGATCTCAGCTGGTGGCTGGGATAGTCTAGGTCTCAGCTGGTGGCTGGGATAGTCTAGGTCTCAGCTGGTGGCTGGGGTAGTCTAGGTCTCAGCTGGTGGCTGGGATAGTCTATGTCTCAGCTGGTGGCTGGGATAGTCTAGGTCTCAGCTGGTGGCTGGGATAGTCTAGGTCTCAGCTGGTGGCTGGGATAGTCTAGGTCTCAGCTGGTGGCTGGGATAGTCTAGGTCTCAGCTGGTGGCTGGGATAGTCTAGGTCTCAGCTGGTGGCTGGGATAGTCTAGGTCTCAGCTGGTGGCTGGGGTAGTCTAGGTCTCAGCTGGTGACTGGGATAGTCTATGTCTCAGCTGGTGGCTGGGATAGTCTAGGTCTCAGCTGGTGGCTGGGGTAGTCTAGGTCTCAGCTGGTGGCTGGGATAGTCTAGGTCTCAGCTGGTGGCTGTGGTAGTCTAGGTCTCAGCTGGTGGCTGGGATAGTCTAGGTCTCAGCTGGTGGCTGTGGTAGTATAGGTCTCAGCTGGTGGCTGTGGTAGTATAGGTCTCAGCTGGTAGCTGTGGTAGTATAGGTCTCAGCTGGTGGCTGTGGTAGTCTAGGTCTCAGCTGGTGTCTGGGAAAGTCTAGGTCTCAGCTGGTGGCTGGGATAGTCTAGGTCTCAGCCGGTGTCTGGGATAGTCTAGGTCTCAGCTGGTGGCTGGAATAGTCTAGGTCTCAGCTGGTGTCTGGGATAGTCTAGGTCTCAGTTTTTGGCTGGGATAGTCTAGGTCTCAACTGGTGGCTGGGATAGTCTAAGTCTCGGCTGGGATAGTCTAAGTCTCAGCTGGTGGCTGGGATAGTCTAGGTCTCGGCTGGTGGCTTGGATAGTCTAGGTCTCGGCTGGGATAGTCTAAGTCTCAGCTGGTGGCTGGGATAGTCTAGGTCTCGGCTGGGATAGTCTAGGTCTCAGCTAGTGGCTGGGGTAGTCTAGGTCTCAGCTGGTGGCTGGGATAGTCTAGGTCTCGGCTGGGATAGTCTAGGTCTCAGCTGGTGGCTGTGGTAGTCTAGGTCTCAGCTGGGGGCTGGGATAGTCTAGGTCTCCCCAACCCGACCACCACTCCTCAACCCGACCACCACTCCTCAACCTGACCACCACTCCTCAATCCGACCACCACTCCTCAACCCGACCACCACTCCTCAACCCGACCACCACTCCTCAACCCGACCATGCTGATCCAACGGGTCGCCTCGGGAGCACGTGACCCAGGTGTTGTTCCCAACGCCAAAGTACCAGGTTCAGATTCTGTCTTTCTTGGATTGACAGACTGAGAATGTCGGTTTTTGTCACGGTATTACAGCCTTTCGCAGTTGACCCAACTGTAAATGGGTACCTGACGACGTCATGGAAAGTTTTGGGGCCACCGTGAGAGTTCGGGCTTTATCGTTGGTACTTCAGCCATGAATGTACTGAGCACAAATGACCAAAATAACATTGTCTAACCCCGGTTTCGGTCAATAATTCTCTTTTCCCCCCCCAACTCTCAATACCTCCACATTTGTTTTCTTCTCTTTCCAAGAAATGCGACCCAATCTTCTATAGACACACATTTACAAGACTGCAATACTCTTTAACAACTTGTTAATTCAGTGTCCATGTTTCTGTTCCATAAAGTAGTGACGAATGCACATAGCACCTGACAATTTTCAATGTATGGTTTATCTGTTTGGATGTCAGTATAGGGTGTATCTGTTTGGGTATCAGTATGTTTTATCTCTTTGGGTATCAGTATGTTTTATCTGTTTGGATATCAGTATGTTTTATCTGTTTGGATATCAGTATGTTTTATCTGTTTGGATGTCAGTATGGTTTAACTGTTTGGGTGTCAGTATGTTTTATCTGTTTGGATGTCAGTATGGTTTAACTGTTTGGGTGTCAGTATGTTTTATCTGTTTGGATATCAGTATGTTTTATCTGTTTGGATATCAGTATATTTTATCTGTTTGGATGTCAGTATGGTTTAACTGTTTGGATGTCAGTATATTTTATCTGTTTGGATGTCAGTATGGTTTAACTGTTTGGATGTCAGTATGTGTTATCTGTTTGGATATCAGTATATTTTATCTGTTTGGATATCAGTATATTTTATCTGTTTGGATATCAGTATGTTTTATCTGTTTGGATATCAGTATATTTTATCTGTTTGGATGTCAGTATGGTTTAACTGTTTGGGTGTCAGTATGTTTTATCTGTTTGGATATCAGTATGTTTTATCTGTTTGGATATCAGTATGTTTTTTCTGTTTGGATGTCAGTATGGTTTAACTGTTTGGGTGTCAGTATGTTTTATCTGTTTGGATATCAGTATATTTTATCTGTTTGGATATCAGTATGTTTTATCTGTTTGGATGTCAGTATGGTTTAACTGTTTGGGTGTCAGTATGTTTTATCTGTTTGGATATCAGTATGTTTTATCTGTTTGGATATCAGTATATTTTATCTGTTTGGATGTCAGTATGGTTTAACTGTTTGGATGTCAGTATATTTTATCTGTTTGGATGTCAGTATGGTTTAACTGTTTGGATGTCAGTATGTTTTATCTGTTTGGATATCAGTATGTTTTATCTGTTTGGATATCAGTATATTTTATCTGTTTGGATATCAGTATATTTTATCTGTTTGGATATCAGTATGTTTTATCTGTTTGGATATCAGTATATTTTATATGTTTGGATGTCAGTATGGTTTAACTGTTTGGGTGTCAGTATGTTTTATCTGTTTGGATATCAGTATGTTTTATCTGTTTGGATGTCAGTATGGTTTAACTGTTTGGATGTCAGTATATTTTATCTGTTTGGATGTCAGTATGGTTTAACTGTTTGGATGTCAGTATATTTTATCTGTTTGGATGTCAGTATGGTTTAACTGTTTGGATGTCAGTATATTTTATCTGTTTGGATGTCAGTATTGTTTAACTGTTTGGATGTCAGTATATTTTATCTGTTTGGATGTCAGTATGGTTTAACTGTTTGGATGTCAGTATATTTTATCTGTTTGGATGTCAGTATGGTTTAACTGTTTGGATGTCAGTATGGTTTAACTGTTTGGATGTCAGTATGGTTTAACTGTTTGGATGTCAGTATATTTTATCTGTTTGGATGTCAGTATGGTTTAACTGTTTGGATGTCAGTATGTTTTATCTGTTTGGATATCAGTATATTTTATCTGTTTGGATATCAGTATATTTTATCTGTTTGGATATCAGTATGTTTTATCTGTTTGGATATCAGTATATTTTATCTGTTTGGATGTCAGTATGGTTTAACTGTTTGGGTGTCAGTATGTTTTATGTTTGGATATCAGTATGTTTTATCTGTTTGGATATCAGTATATTTTATCTGTTTGGATGTCAGTATGGTTTAACTGTTTGGATGTCAGTATATTTTATCTGTTTGGATGTCAGTATGGTTTAACTGTTTGGATGTCAGTATATTTTATCTGTTTGGATGTCAGTATGGTTTAACTGTTTGGATGTCAGTATGGTTTAACTGTTTGGATGTCAGTATGGTTTAACTGTTTGGATGTCAGTATGTTTCGCCTGTTGATGAATACCATGTTAGTCATACCTATTCTCTTTCTGGTTGCTTTTTCACAATTGTCTTCTTCCTTTTTTATATGACCTAGATAGGATAAACTCTGTACCTGTTCAAGTAGTTGATGTTCTATTTGTATCTGCATACATGGACCTTGTCACTTTTCCCAAGTATCCAAGTCTTTGTTTTCCTGGTGCAATGGAGTCGGTATTATGAGCCATTTTACAGAATCTCTTACGCCTCTCAACCTACTCACCTGTTACCTAAACAACATACCAACCTATCCTGTTGATCTCTTACGCCTCTCAACCTACTCACCTGTTACCTAAACAGCCTACCAACCTATCCTGTTGATCTCTTACGCCTCTCAACCTACTCACCTGTTACCTAAACAGCCTACCAACCTATCCTGTTGACCTCTTACGCCTCTCAACCTACTCACCTGTTACCTAAACAACCTACCAACCTATCCTGTTGATCTCTTACGCCTCTCAACCTACTCACCTGTTACCTAAACAGCCTACCAACCTATCCTGTTGATCTCTTACGCCTCTCAACCTACTCACCTGTTACCTAAACAACCTACCAACCTATCCTGTTGATCTCTTACGCCTCTCAACCTACTCACCTGTTACCTAAACAGCCTACCAACCTACCCTGTTGATCTCTTACGCCTCTCAACCTACTCACCTGTTACCTAAACAACCTACCAACCTATCCTGTTGATCTCTTACGCCTCTCAACCTACTCACCTGTTACCTAAACAACCTACCAACCTACCCTGTTGATCTCCTCACACCTCAACCCGCTCATCTCCCAAGTCCTCAACCCACTCATCTTCCAAGTCCTCAACCCACCATCTTCTCCCATTCATCTCTCTCAACCATCTAAGACAGAAGCAGGTTTTATGTATCAAGAAATGATGCGATACAATGAAAGCCGCAAGGAATCTCCCGCGCAGATGCGCTGCGCAGTATACTTCAAACCAAACAAATTGTGTTATGGGCTCACATTTCATATGCATCCATGCTGCCTTTATTAATTAACATTTTTTTTAAATCTCTAATTGTCCTTTTCTATTCAATGATACTCGGAGGTTGCGTGGCCTAGGGGTGAAGCGTTCGTTTCACAATGACAACCCACCCGATTCTAATAATGCTCGTGTCCAGTTTAACAGACGTGGCTTTTTATTCGCCCCTCTATGTACGGAATAATGACATCCTATCGTACTGCATACTTTTCCAAAAAAACTTATAACAACCAAACAGGTTGGCGGTTGTAAGAAACAACGTTCTGAAAAGGGCATGCTATTTACTTACTTATCCAGTGATGGGGCCCAAATGTCACGCAGCCTGTAATGTTCTAAGGGTCCTGAAAGGTAATTATACCAAATTTGGTTGAGATGGGGAAAATTGGTTATGTTGTTTAGAATGGTAAAGTACTTCTTCTTATTCTTCTTCTTCTTTACCTTCTTATTCTTCTTCTTCTTCATCTTATGGATGACAGATAAAGGTGAAAAGGATTTTGGTAGCTCTGGTTCGCCGGCCCTAACGATAGCAGTCAGCTATTGGTCGCTGACCACTGCAGCTCATGCGCTGCTCGGCTCTGGTTCGCTGGCCCTAACGATAGCAGTCAGCTATGGGTCGCTGACCACTGCAGCTCATGCGCCGCTCGGCTCTGGTTCGCCGGCCCTGACCATAGCAGACACTGAGGATTTGCCAGTTTGTCCCATCCTTTCTTTCCGTAACAGTAATCCATGTACCCATTTACAGCTGGGTCGACTGAAAAATGTCAAAAACAGCTTTCAAAATATAAGTAATGTATTCACGTTGTCTTAAATTGGTCAGTGGATGTGAGTGTGGTGTTGGTGAGGTTTGCCAGTTAGATTGAAATTATATGTCAATATTTAAGGAAAAGTCATGGTTTGTTCAAGAGGTTGCGGTACACAAAAGGTGTGATTATGCGTTTATGCTTTGGGTAGTTTGGGAATTGGGAGTTTGAGGGGGTCGTGAGAGAGATGCACCGTAGACATACCAGTTGTCAATAAGACCAGGGAGAGGACGCGACTGATGGAAAATGCAAATAGCGGACGATGTTATCATACAGACTAGAAGAGCAAGCGACAAGAGTAAACATGGGCACTGGCCACGAGACTGGTTGGATGTGGTCAGCGGGTAGACATGGGCACTGGCCACGAGACTGGTTGGATGTGGGCAGCGGGTAGACATGGGCACTGGCCACGAGACTGGTTGGATGTGGGCAGCGGGTAGACATGGGCACTGACCACGAGACTGGTTGGATGTGGGCAGCAGCACGCTTCTTTCGCCTTAACGCTCCATGCTAAGCATGGGACCACAACTACAGAACGCTACCTTACACGAGGAATGTATCCGAGTGCATGCGTGGTGGTTTGAATGTTTTACACCTTGAAACTGCAAGCCCCATGTACAACTTTCAATCGCCGTCCTTTAGGAAACTACAGTGGTCCTATTTTTCCACCAAGGGAGGAAATCGCTCCAGAGCAATGCCAATAAAGAATACACGCGAAACAGACTTAAATAAACTACACATTCATTTTAAAAGCTGTAGGTTATCAAACCCGGAACATTGACCCGTTCGTGCGGATCTACTATCCGTCCACCAGACATCTGTATTCCAAACGATGTCCCATAGGCACGTTCATGTGTGTGTCCCGAGCTTGAGATTTATCTAAGTTCCGCTTCCTCAGTGCAGTACGTGTGATGCAGCGCTCATGATGGTATTGGTTAAATTAATTATGGACATCGCTGGGGTCACGACCTTGTACTTTGGGTCTGGGTGGGCTATTTAGGGGTCGTGACATCGGTTCTTTTTTTTTAATACGTTTTATATATTAGTGGTACGTGTAGCCTATTGGACAGTGAGATGGCTTGTGTAGCCTAGTGGACAGTGAGCTGGCTTGTGGAGCGTGTAGCCTAGTGGACAATGAGCTGGCTTGCTAAGGGGAACGTGTAGCCTAGTGGACAGTGAGCTGGCTTGTGGAGCGTGTAGCCTAGTGGACAGTGAGCTGGCTTGTGTAGCCTAGTGGACAGTGAGCTGGCTTGCTAAGGGGAGCGTGTAGCCTTGTCGACAGTGAGCTAGCTTGCTGAGGG
Organism: Ariolimax columbianus; assembly: GCA_036924085.1. NCBI lineage: Eukaryota > Metazoa > Mollusca > Gastropoda > Stylommatophora > Arionidae > Ariolimax > Ariolimax columbianus. The sequence continues at coordinate 62,539,137 of JAVGWX010000015.1, read as the reverse complement.
TAGTGTGTAGCCTAGTGGACAATGAGCTGGCTTGCTAAGGGTAGCGTGTAGCCTAGTAGACAGTGAGCTGACTTGCTAAGATTGGAATTTCACCATGCCATGATTCGAAATCACGGACGGACAGAAACAACAATTCCGGCGTGTTTCGTTCCTGGTACGACCGCTCCGCCAGTTAACCCAGCTGTAAATGGGCACTTGACTTATAAGTTGGAGAAGGTATAAACATCAAGGAAGGGAACTGCCATCCCACCTCACATAGGCTGCGGCTAAGTCCATTAAGAGTTATCTTCATTCCCAACGGCAACTGTTGCCATGGAAGCCACCTTGACCTTGACATACTATTGATAGCTAGACTAAGCCTTTTGGCTAAAGCAACTAATGTTCTCAACGGAAGATTCGCGCCTCCTTCGCGTGTACTTAAATAAAATTATAGATATTGCCACCACTTCCATGTATGTCCCAGGATGATTGCCACTTCCATGTATGTCCCAGGCAGTTGGGTCTGACATAGACTTGGTAGGCTTCCGTGATGCACATATTGTGAGCCCTTACACATATTCCCAACATCAATGTGTTTTAAATCCTGCAAATAATATCGATTTAAGAATATGTGTAGGCTACTCGCTAGCTGGCTGAAACTCTTGCTGACGGAGTCCCACAGCTGACAGAAGCTCGTAGCTGACAGATGCCCCCCACCTGACAGATGTCCTCTGTCTGACAGGTGCTCGTAGCTGACAGATGTCCTCTATCTGACAGATACCCCTTAGCTGACATATGCCCCCTAGCTGACATATGCCCCCTAGCTGACAGATGCTCCCTAGCTGACATATGCCCCCTAGCTGACAGGTGCCCCCTAGCTGACTGATACCCCTTAGCTGACAGATGTCTCCTAGTTGACAGATGCTCCCTAGCTGACAGATGCCCCCTTGCTGACAGATGCCACCTTGCTGACAGATGCCCCCTAGCTGACAGATGCCCCCTTGCTGACAGATGCCCCCTTGCTGACAGATGCCCCCTAGCTGACAGATGCCCCCTAGCTGACAGATGCCCCCCTATCTGACAGAGGCCCATGTGCTGGAGCCCCCAAACCGAATGCTCTAATCCGCCACTGCATACAGCTGTACAGATCATGGTCTACATAAAAGAACGCGCTACACAATGGCGCGTGGTGTGTCGCACTATAAAAACGGAAACAAACTGAAGGTCTAGGTTAAACTTTTAGATAATCCAATAGTAGTAGACCTGGGCTTATATATGCTGTCAGGTGGGTAGATTTCTTCGTCCTTGTCTTTAAATTCCTAACATAAACATGTATACATTTACAGCTGGGTCGCCTAGAACGTGCAAATAACGTGAGTAACTAGCAACTTTGCCGTAAAAATGCGCGCTCTCCCATTACTCTTAGCAGACTCTTGTGTAGATGTACCCAAAAAAATCCAGATGGAAATGAGGTCACTGGTCATCGGTGTAAATCGCTGGAAGTATCAATGTATTTATAGCAATTATCATCGTAACAACTACCTCTCCCGTGCTGATAACAACCTACACACACGTACACAGCAAATTAATTAAACCCTTCATCATCATCAGTCCCGTTACCTAGAAGGTCGTTGGGCAACCGTTATTGCAGTTTGTCGAACCAGTTCCCGCCACACGTCTCGATTTTTCGCCAAAACATTAGTTTCACCTATAGATCTTCCCGTCCACTCTTTTATATTGTCCTCCCATCTCTTTTTTGGTCTCCCTCTCCCACGCTTCCCCGACACATTGTCTTGCAGGACGGTCTTGATCAGCCCCACCGATCGTGAGACATGTCCATGCCATGTCAATTTTCGTGTTTTTACTATAGCCAATAGGTTTTTATACTGGCCTAACGCCTTCCTAACAATTACAAGAACTCTCATTTGTAACACGATCCAGATTTAAAATGCTCAGTTCTTCACAAGCATCTCATTTCCATTGCGCAAATTTTACGACACTAAATGGAACACCATGGTTTAATTAGATCAAAACATGGACTGCTCACAAAACACGGGGACTCAGTGCAAGGCTGGTGGGGTCAAAGATAACTTTTCTCGTTCTTTAGATAAAACATGGTCATGACAAATCCACGAAGGAAGATGAATCCTCTCAAATGTACTCAAATATTGACATGATACTAACCACGGGAATATACAGACTGTATCCCCAATCTCTTACCATCCCTTGTCTGTCATTTATATTGACCTCATTGACTGGAACCATGTCCCTTTGCATGAAAGACAAACAGCATATCGGCTCTACCACTGAGCCGCCCCGTTGCATAGACTCTATTTCACTCATTTTCTCTCTCCTTCTCTTTTTCTCTCTTTCTCTCCTCTCTGTCTGTCTCTATATCTCTCGCTCATTCTCTCAGTACGACACGCCGCCCCTCGCCTTAATACGAGGCGTGTTCAAATGAAACCGGACTAAACTGAAATGCAAGTGAATATACGTACGATGCGCATGATGACGTCACTGTATGGCGTAAACAACACATACCAACCGTCAAGTTTGCAAAATTTCATTATCCTCTGCAGTTTCCTCAGCAGAAAACATGGCGGGTGTGATACGGAATCCGTCCATAGTTGATCAGCGAGCGGTGATTCGGTTTCTAACAGCTGAAGGATGTCGACCAGTTGACATTCATCGCAGAATACAGACAGTGTATGGTGACAAAAGTGTGTCGAAGACAAAAAGTGGCGAACTGGCCAACGATGTTTAAAGAAGGACGCGGGTTAACGAAAGATCTTCCGAGACCAGGTCAGCGCACTTTTGTCACCACATAGTGCTTCCATCCTTCAGCTGTTAGAAATCGAGTCACCGCTTGCTGATCAATTCTGGGCGGATTCCGTATCACACCCGCCATGTTTTCAACGGTCTGCTGAGGAAACTATGAGTCGAAGGATAATGAAATGTTGCAAACTTGACGGTTGGTATGTGCTGTTTACACCATATAGTGATGTCATCATGCGCATCGTACGTATGGTACTTGGTGCAGTTTAGTTCGGTTTCATTTTGAACACACTTCGTATATTTGCCGTTTTTTGTTAGGCTAGTCCAGCCAGAACTCTGTAATGTGTTCAATGTGGCTTTAGGTTTCTGTTCCATCATTCACAGCGGGGATGTAGAGCTGATCTGAACGGAAACGATAGTGAGAAGTGAAGAAAGTGACAACGACACGAAGACAGAATTCATTGGTTTGGTTACGTGACAATGTCTCCGAAACTTTCCACCGCGAAAGCCTATTAATAACAAACAACAGAGCTTCGGGACAAGAGGAAGAGCAAGAAAATAAATTAAGATTGATGGTATAATGAAACATCAGAAGATTAACTGAAAAAAATCAGCGGTAACAAAGATGGCACACGGAATAAGATGTCACCTCCTCGCGAGGTGTACCGTGACGTAAGTGGACACATTAGACCAATAGCTGTGACTATATTGTGTGTTATACAACATAACATTTTTCAGTAGTATTGCGACGTCGGTTGAAAAATAAAACAAAACGAAAAAACGTATTTTGAATTCCCTTATACTTGCTTGTGGGATTTGTTTCTTTGATTTGCTCTTGTGATTTGTTTGTATAATTTGTTTGTATAATTTGTTTGTGTGATTTGTTTGTGTGATTTGCTTGGCGGATCTGTTGATTTATGGCACCCATCACATGGCAGTTGTCGCATTCGTAGAAGACCTGCCCAATACTCACTGGTCAAATGTAGTCCCCCTGGTCGCATCCTGTTTCCTCCTGCTTGAGAAACTGTACGACAGTGTTGGGAGTTTTGAGCTGACTGTTGTCTGTGTTAGGTTCGTTGATGGAGATAACGAATGAGAAAGAAAGAAGATGACCAATTATCTTTAAAAGGGTAAGAAGATGAACAAAAAAGTGATCGCCGCAGGAGTGGCATGCTCCAGTTTAGGAATGACTGTCACAGTCCATATTCTCTTACAACTATCTTCACTCTAGGACACAGATGACGAGTTAGACAGGAAAATAGCAAGTTGCCGCGGGCTTACAATTGAGTTTCTCTCGTTATTCAGTTCATGTGTGATTCATCTAGGCTGGTATGTTCATTAAAACTGTTCTACATACACACACACATGCACACATATATATTGAGCGTCTGGTTTGCAGGGAGGCATACATGTGTACATGGATTAACGATAGAGAACGAAAGGGAGGTAACTAGCCAGCGCTAACGTTCTAAAAGAAGAGGCATGGAAGAAGGAATAGAAGAAGGAATGGAAGAAGGAATGGAAGAAGGAATAGAAGAAGGAATAGAAGAAGGAATAGAAGAAGGAATGGAAGAAGGAATGAAGGAATGGAAGAAGGAATAGAAGAAGGTATAGAAGAAGGAATGGAAGAAGGAATGGAAGAAGGCATAGAAGAAGGCATAGAAGAAGGAATGGAAGAAGGAATGGAAGAAGGCATGGAAGAAGGAAGTGTCTAAGGACAGCAGTGATTGCTATGGACAAACTTAACCGTTGGTATACAAATAAGACCGCCCGTGCGAGAAAAGCGAGCCCACCACCTCAGATATCGACGTTTGATATTTGGCCTTTGCCATGTTCAAAACCATATTGAACTCTGGACTGGTCAGCATACTAAGTTAAGGATGTTCAGCTCGAATGTAGAGTCGCTTGTTTTCAATCAAACGCGAACATGGTGGATGACTAAACTCAATATTAGCAGATTACAGGGCGTTATCAATAAATACCTGAGACAAATTCTTGGCCTACAGTCGTTAGACGAAGTTACAGCGAAAGTTTATGTGAGAGAACAAGATAGAGACAGATGGATCAGAGCATTTAGAAGAAAAAAAAAGTGACCGTGGATTGGTCACACACTTCGAAAATTCCAAGTCAGTATAACCAGGCAATCTCCGTCATGGAAGCCACGGGGATATAAGCAACGGAAGCCTAAAGAACACACGGAGAAGAAACCTAGAGTCTTGATACAAGGAACCAAGGAGAAGAGACATAGAGGATTGATACAAGGAACCAAGGAGAGGAGACCTAGAGGCTTGATACAAGGAAACAATGACAAGAAACCTAGAGTCTTGAAACAAAGAGAAGAGACCTAGAGGCTTGATACAAGGAACCAAGGAGAAGAGACCTAGAGGCTTGATACAAGGAACCAAGGAGGAGAGACCTAGAGGCTTGATACAAGGAACCAAGGAGAAGAGACCTAGAGGATTGATACAAGGAACCAAGGAGGAGAGACCTAGAGGCTTGATACAAGGAACCAAGGAGGAGAGACCTAGAGGCTTGATACAAGGAACCAAGGAGAAGAGACCTAGAGGCTTGATACAAGGAACCAAGGAGGAGAGACCTAGAGGCTTGATACAAGGAACCAAGGAGAAGAGACCTAGAGGATTGATACAAGGAACCAAGGAGAAGAGACCTAGAGGCTTGATACAAGGAACCAAGGAGGAGAGACCTAGAGGCTTGATACAAGGAACCAAGGAGGAGAGACCTAGAGGCTTGATACAAGGAACCAAGGAGAAGAGACCTAGAGGCTTGATACAAGGAACCAAGGAGGAGAGACCTAGAGGCTTGATACAAGGAACCAAGGAGAAGAGACCTAGAGGCTTGATACAAGGAACCAAGGAGGAGAGACCTAGAGGCTTGATACAAGGAACCAAGGAGAAGCTGGAAAGAACTGGATGAAATAGCACAGGCCTGGTCTGCTTGGAGACAGGTGATGGTCTATACTCCTTAGTGTGATAAGGGTGAAGAAACATGTCTGATATGCACGTTTCAAACCAATACTGGCCACCAGGACAGTTCAAACAATAAGTGTGAGTCGTCCTTGCAGCTACACAGCTATGATTAGATGAGGCTATGATTAGATGAGGCTATGAGTAGATGAGGCTATGATTAGATGAGGAACTTAGGTGTTCGAATATTTAAAGGAGAGGTCTTCAGGCGTATGATAGAATCACACTTGTTGTACGAAAGGTATCATTACTGTATCTACGTAAACTGGCCTACAACCTGTGTGCTCTAGTATTCGCCACTGTTAGCCAGTTTGACTGTAATCCTTCCTATATCGTATTAACGTTCCATAGGAACAGGTGGCCGATCGGTTTGGGACCAGTCGCTTGATTAACGGCGTATGAGTTCAAAACGCCAGTAATGACTAAGTTGTGTGGGTTTTTTTTTCTATTGAGGGTAACATAAAAACATCCTACACTTTCAGCGGTCACTGCATGTGCAAACGGCCTTCATTCTCTCACGGTGTAAACCTCTTCAGCTGAGGTTCCCAGCAATGTGAGCACACGCTGCAGTGATACTGTGATGATAGATGTGCCTCTGAGCCGGGTTCATCTTCTTGTACTGTTTTCCAAGCGTCCCAATGCCACAAACCATTCGTCATCATCCGTTCTGTCCTTCCGTGTGTCGCTAACAGTAATTTCATTGGCTGTGAGAATCACGCAATGAGCGTATCACGTTATTCTCGATACTGATGCGAGAAAGATCAAGGTTCAAATCCTGGACGAATCCGAATATTGTTTTCCTTCTCATATTTTGTTTAACATCTGATCAATACATTGTATTCTGTTATGGCGTCGATAAGTAAATAGTTGAGATCAGGAAACAGCTGCGGTTTGTTTATGTTCCGGCTGTAAGCGATACCGATTTAACATAGTTGTAAAGCGAGCTTTAATTTTTCTGTTCAATAAAGCGAGATGATTTTTTTTACTAAGCGAAACGCTTTTGTCTGGCTGCGTAGTCAAACAAACCAGCACTATATGGCCCCTTTCAAACTGTTTAAGACGGTACGCTGTCTAGGGCTGTGATCCTTCATAGAGGTGTGATACTTCGTAGGGGTGTGATCTTTCATAGAGGTGTGATACTTTGTGGGGGTGTGATACTTTGTGGGGATGTGATACTTTGTAGAGGTGTGATTGTTCATAGGGGTGTGATCTTTCATAGGGGTGTGATACATTGTAGGGCTGTGATTTTTTATAGGGATGTGATGCTTCATATGGGTATGATACTTTGTAGGGTTGTGATACTTTGTGGGGGGGGGGGGTGATCTTTCATAGGGGTGTGATACTTTGTAGGGCTGTGATCTTTCATATGGGTGTGATACGTTGTAGGGCTCTAATCTTTAATAGGGGTGTGATACATTGTAGGGCTGTGATTTTTCATAGGGGTGTGATACATTGTAGGGCTGTAATATTTCATAGGGTTGTGATACATTTTAGGGCTGTGATCTTTCATAGGGGTGTGATACATTTTAGGGCTGTGATCTTTCATAGGGATATGATACATTGTATGGCTGTGATCTTTCATAGGGGTGTGACACTTTGTAGGGCAGTGGTCTTTCATAGGGGTGTGATACTTCATATGGCAGTGATCTTTCATAGGGGTCTGATACTTTGTAGAGGTGATACTTCGTAGGAATGTGATCTTTCATAGGAGTGTGATACTTTATAGGGCAGTGATCTTTCATAGGGATGTGATACTTTGTAGGGCAGTGATCTTTCAAAGGAGTGTGATACTTTGTAGGGCAGTGATCTTTCATAGAGGTTTGATACTTTGTAGGGCAGTGATCTTTCATAGGTGTGTGATACTTTGTAGGACAGTCATCTTTCATAGGGGTGTGATACTTTGTAGGGCTGTGATACTTTGTAGTAGTGCGATACTTTGTAGAGGTGTAATACTTCGTAGAGCTGTGATCTGTCATAGGGGTGTGATACTTCATATGGGTGTGACACTCCGCCGATGATGCTAGAGGTCTGTTGTTCAAATCCTAGACGATTCTTATGATATGTTTGCTGATCATTTCTGTTTAAAATCTCATTTTAACTGTTTTCAAAAGTAGATTCATGATAGCAGGCAGGTGTTCTACCCCCTTTTACTAGTGAACAAATGGTCGCCCGTTTCTAAATTCGCGTGTTCTCATTGTTTGTCCACGTGTCACTATTATGTCTGTCTGACTCGACTCGTCACTTGTTCTTGCAGACTCTGATTTGCTCACTTCACTTCACAGTTTTCGCTTCCAGTGAAGTATAGGTCCACCACTAAAGTTGGCTACTTCTCCCTTACATAAAGTCTATATCCGATGTAACAATGGCTTAACATAATGACTTTGCTATCACTATGCACAATCTTCTGTAATCGTATTCTACGACATCCTTGGAAGGGTAGAGTACCCCAGTTCTGGCCAGCCGATGTACTATTCGGGTGAGTACATGACAGAAACTTACTTATTTTCCGTGCCCGGCATCTTCCCAAAGTATTGGACTATAAAACAGCTGCCATGAGATCAGCCAAGGTTCGTGGTTCCTGCATTCTTGGGCGGTTGTACAGGTGTTTAGCGTTTTGGATGGCTTACGTTCACATACATCGTCGTCCACATATCCCCATGTTATTCAAGTTTGATCTACACCTGAACACTCCCGTTCTTAATTTGTTGAAGACTCTTTACACACGGCTTGGCGTGTTATGTCCTGTCGCAAGTTCTTCTTTGATGTCCATTCTTCTTCTTTTTCTTCTTTTTCTTCTTCTTCTTACGCTGTCAGACGTCAACCTTTATTTTTTCGAAAAAAGTAGCGGTCATCCTGAGGCTGTCGACACTGCCGTAGAGCTTGTCTAGTGTTGCCACTGGTGATGGTCACATCTGCTTTCTCTGATCCTCGTATGTCGGGCAGTTTTGCAGCAGATGTTCAACGGTCATTTTCCCAGTACCGCACATGCATTCGTCAGTGCCACCTATCTTCAATTTATTGAATAGGTGGTACCTCAGTCTATTGTGGCCAGTGCGGAGTCTGAAGACCACAACCTGCTCTCTTCTGTTCAACTGGTAATAGGCATCGTTTTTGGTGTAGCCAGTATGTTCGGTTTCCCATTTGGTCATGTATCTGGCTCTAATAAGCCTTTTTGACTCGTCGTATGTCATACTAGTATCTGGTTGTGGTAGTCTTGCACCTTCTTTTGCCAGTCTGTCTGTCTCCTCGTTGCCTTTGATGTTACAGTGGGATAGAACCCACTGTACCACTACTCTTTTTGGTGCGGACTGCTGGCATAGTTGACAGAGTACTGTTCTTAAGTCATTAAGTTCAGTATTTCTCTGGCTTGTCGGTGCTGTGATGTCCATTCATGATGTCCATTCAACCCTTACCTTATCCTTGACGCCATTTTTCAGTTCGATTCTGCTCATGTTTCTAGTTTGTTAACTGTACAGTTTGAAGGAAACTTTTCTTTTATTGTAGTCGTCCCTCTCCTGGATTATATCCAAAAAGGGGGTATTTCTGATCACAGGACTGCTTTTTTCTTTCGACTGATTTATCGTCGTGCGATGCCAGCGATTGCATAAACTATTGCCTTTGACGTTGACTTAGGCACCCTGTTACAATGCGACATGCCTCATTTACTGCCACATCGACGTGTCTCGTGTGTGCTGACTCGTGCGTGCTGACTCGTGCGTTCTGACTCGTGCGTTCTGACTCGTGCTGTACTGGCGCTGCAGAATTGCACAATGCGAGGGTCGATGTGCGCAACACCGATGGTGATGCTCCCCAAGCCGTGTTTGTTCCGTTACTCTGCTCGTTGTTTCTTGCGCTAACCTTTTATTTCACCTCTTTACAGTGTGCCTTGTAGGACAATGTGGTATCCATTGTCATTCCTAGGTACCTAAGTGCATCGTTACATTCAAGGTCACGTCCCTGTCAACTAATTTTGATTTTCTTCTCGCTTCTCTGTTCTTCGGGTGAAATACACATACCTGAATTTGTCTGGGGTTCATTTTGAGATGGTTATTCTCATAGTAGTCAGCCAATTTGTCAAGAGCTTTAGATGATTAGCAACGTTTATTTGACCTGCTCATGTCTCCATTGTTTTCCGTCCTCACTCACGACTTGTCATTTCTAATGTAAGGGCCCACATCTCATGAACCTGAATATGGGTACCGCCACATTGCTGCTCCAAGCTGGGGAAGACGTCACCGAGGAAGGGAACCATAATCAAAGATGAAGACCTCAAACAACATTCAATGCTTCCTCCCCATAGACCGGTCGGTAGTTGCCACAGGGCCACGTATCCACGTCCCGAGTTAAGTGTTTGCTGTCAATCACCATTCTAGGTGTCAAGGTTACTGATACTCTAATAGCCATCTCACCAGTAGGTCCGGGCTTAAGTTCGCCCGACCAATACTTTGGCTCTTATTATTTGACGTGTCATTTCTGTCCTACAATGTTTCTTTGTTTGTATATCCTTTGTGTTGGGGACGGTCCTTCCTTCTCTCTATTTTCTATGGGTTTTTTGGTTGTTGTCCTTCTTGTCCATATATTAGCTTGTGGGTTGTTGGATGTTTAAAATTGTTGTTTGGTCTTTTTTTTTTAAGGTGAGTGTTGAATGTTTTGTCCTCTCTGTGATCCCTGCCTACCCATGTGAGCGCAATCATCACCCACAACGTAAGATAACATCATTATCGTTAAAATCAGGACCACTCACGAAACCTCAAGCAAAGTCTGGCAGAAAACCTGTCAATCTTGGGGGCGGGGGGAGTTTTTGTTCCACAGCTAATATTTTAGATTGGATGTCCAGTTCTCTTCCATGTTCTAACTTAACGATAATCTAGGGGCCCATTTTTAGATTGGATGTCCAGTTCCCTTCCATGTTCCATGTTCTAACTTAACGATAATCTAGGGCCCATCTACTGTAGCATGCTGATAAGCGTTAGTGTGTCAGTTGTTTTTTTCTCCGCATTTGACATAGATGTTTACAACAGAGATAACGATTGTCTGTCTAGCATTTTTAAGTTGACAGATCTGGTCCACTCTATAGGTCCTCTCTCATGGTGTGTGTGGATGTATGCCTTCGGGTTCCCCTCGGAGTATACAGCAGCTCTTCTTCTTCTTTGCATTCAGGATCTTTTAGTCATGCTAAATTTGCAGGCCAGTCGCCATGATGAAGTCTGTAGTCTTCACCAGGTCGGAGCGGCTGCCCCACAGCTTTTGTCTCAGCTCCGCACCCTCTGGCCAGGTCTGATATTTCCTTTCTCTATAGATTGGGCATTTCTGTAGAATGTGTTCTGGGTTCTGGCCTCCATGCAGCAGTAAATATCCATCGATTCCTGTTTTGTTTTGATCGTCATCTTGAAACATCACTTTCACTTACTTAATCGCTGTTATTCCTAATGTGTTTTATTACGTCCTCGTCCGTTTTTCCCCTGTTGGTTCTGAGCCAACGCACTTATGGCTATATTATAAGGTTTCCTCTTGCGCGTGTCACATATTCATATCAACTTACTCCGCTTAATATGTCATTTTTTTGCCTTTTTGTTTCCTAATCGTCGGAACATACTTAATTATGTTCACTGCACAGATCATAACAGCAGACATATTTACTTTCACTGCATAAATCAATGGAACTGACATATTTACTGCACAAATCAATGTAACTGACCTATTTACTGCATAAACCAATGGAACTGACCTATTTACTGCATAAATAAATTGGAATTGACTTATTTACTTTACAAATCAATGGAATGGATTTTTTTTAATTTTGAAGATCAATTATATTGACGTATTTACTTCATAGACCAGTTCAATATATCTATTTACTTTCACTTGTATTCATCATTGTAACATACCACTTTATTGTAATGATTATCGCAACAGAATTTTACTGTATTGAGCAATGTAATAGACATATTGATTATAATGATCAATAGAAACTATCTATTTACTTTATTAATAAATATAACATATCTATTTATTTTTATTTTAAGGAGTCGACTTGCGTCAGGGTCAAGTGAAATACACTGACTAAGACTAGAGTCAGGGTCAGATGAAATATACTGACCAAGACTACATTCAGGGTCATGTGAAATGTATTACCAAGACTAGAGTCAGGGTCAGGTGAAATATACCGACCAAGACTAGAGTCCGGTGAAATATACTGACCAAGACTAGAGTCCGGTGAAATATACTGACCAAGACTAGAGTAAGGGTCAGGTGAAATATACTGACCAAGACTAGAGTAAGGGTCAGGTGAAATATACTGACCAAGACTAGAGTCAGGGTCAGATGAAAAATACTGACCAAGACTAGAGTTATGGTCACGTGAAGGATACTGACCAACACCCCTAAATCATGTCTTTGTCGTGGTTCTCTGACAAAGGCTGCGTCACGGCAGCCTGACGACGAGATGGGGATGGACACTGTGGTCCCGGTAATGGTGAGCTTACTCTAAGATTCAGAGCTGAGATGGTAACTATCACTCACCCAGTCTGTATCCAGAAACGTTTTACTGGAACAGAACTACGTACCTTACACGAAGTATCCACTCAAGCCACTGTTGATACCTGGTTGAACTCGTGTCCTGCAACCAAATCTTATTTTGGTATATGTGCGCAGTGGTAGTTGATCGTGTTCCATTCGCGTTAGATGACTGAACCATTGTATGGTATGTCTTGCTAGATCCGCGGTTTTGATACCGTCTGCCAGAATGGTATAGGGCGGGCTGGGTAGGAGATAGAGATAAGACCACAATCAGCACTGAGAGCATGTTGTAAGAGACTGCTCTTGTGGTATAACCCCTTCTATTGTAGAATACTCTCCAACTTATTCCTCTGCACACCAAGACATTCACAAAGGTCAGACGTTTACAACGTGTGGAGTAGCTTTCCGGATATCTAAGAAAGCTTTCCATAACGTGTTCCTTGTGTTGATCCTAATGCACATTATTTTGGGGATGCCAGATTAATGCCACGGCTCACTTCTGTACTAGTTGTAACAGACGACTAATGAAAGGGTTTGCATCCTCGTTATGTCATGGAGAGGAAACGAGAAGAAATGAAGTCTCATTTGTGTATCTCAAAAAGACGACTCAATAATAGGAATCAACTGCCAGGGTCCCTAAGTTCTGAAAGCAGCCTCATGAAAGAATTCTCCATTTGTATTGATATGTGCTGAAATAACATATATTTCTTTGCTCGTTCTCTCGTGGATCAGAAGAAGATGAACCAAAAAGATCGACATTACCACCACGGCATTACTCAACTAGGAGAAAAAAAACAACGTATATAATTGTATACCAAGAAGGGAAACAAGACGTATATAATTGTATATGAATGGGCTGTTGATCGTCAGTTTCATGGCACGTGATAGCAATGATTATAGACTTGACATGTGACACACAACACACTAGGACACACAATCACACCTTCCCTAGGCAAGTTTAAATGACCCAAATTTCGATTTCAGCCGTGTCCGTAAATCCATGTTCTTGTACAGGACGAGGCAGGAAGTAGAATCCAGGTCGATATTTGTTGTGCTGCCAGGTCGATCGATCTCCTTCAGCTATCCTCATCTCCTTCCTCCCTCTCATCTCCTTCCCCCTCTCATCTCCTCCATACAATGTTGATAAAAAGAGCCACTTGGACCACGATCAAATTCTATATTTAGCGTCTGAGATGCTGACGTAATCTTCACATGGCCATCTCTGAGATTCACGTTCCAGCATTCGTTTATTCGACACGAGTGGATCCAGGCGCCCTTCACTTGGGGAACAAGAATATGAGCCTCTGTACCTTAGTTAATGTCGTAAAAGGCAACTACAGAAAGTTGTGCATGGGTTTATTAGCGGATAAAACATATTGCTACACAAACTCCACCTGTTTGGAAAGTGCTTCCTCAAGTAGTAGAGTTAAAAGAAACAAGACAAGACATTGGTTTATTCAACAGTTTTACTACTGTAACATTCTAGGTGGGCTGTTGTTGTTGAATTCCCATAATGAGTAGGTTTACCCTTTTGTGCGCCCTGCAAAGGACGTTAGGTTGCAGTAGCTTGCCTCACATCCCGAGCGTGCTGATGAAGGTGAACCAGTATTCTCAAGACGGTTGTGCTATGCTTGGTTTCATCTCCGTGTTGCTCACTACTACGGGGATCCTTCGATCCCACATCTTTTTAACAAGGCTGTCGTGAAAACAGCCCGTTTCCAGGGAGGACTGTGAGGAAGTCAAGGCGAGGGTCTTGGCCAGTATGTTTTGCCTGACCAGACTTTAGTCTTTCTCCCAAAGTGTGCCCTCAAGGGCGATTGTTCATAGAGCTAGCAACCTCGTCATGTCAAAGCCATCACTACTATATATGCTTGTATACCGATGTTCAATATCAAGATTCCATCTGTAGTGGTGTCCCTAGGCTTGACCTGAACCCAAAAGTCGAATCAATCCTTTTTCTACGTCTGGCCTGAACGCAGAGCTATTCTTTGTCTGGTGACTTCCAACAGCAATGTCAAGCATTCCCATGCCCACCTTTAGTCGATTCTTACGACATTCCAGAGCAGTTATAGTGTGTCTTCCCAGGTGGGGGGGGGGGGGTGTTCCCGCACCAAGGAACAATTCCCGCCGACTCTCTTCTAGCCCCACCAGATGCAAACCAGCCGTGTTGGTGCAAGATCTAATTTGTACGGTCATATGACCCTAATGTGACCGATTCTGTTGATTAAAAACATAGATATCTATTTGTAGCGCTTTTATTTCAAAATGCACTAAGTGAATACAACAATTCAGTTCTACTATTTTAGCTTTACTTGTACGTCTCTATAGCAATCACTCATTATGTTTCATTATAAATATGGAATAATATGTGGGTTTTCATCTGGTTGGTGGAGTCGAGAGATGTGGGGAGTTATCCCTGGTTGATCAGAGTAGCTCCCCACGATCTGGGAAAGGTTACTCTCCCCGTCTTCTGAATTTTGTTCGCAGACTACCAGGTTGGAAACGACATTTTCATTGTGGGGTTGCCAGACACAAACATACTTAGTTGTCTTTTACGACATGAATAGTTTAGTGGAATGGTTGCATTCACTCCACCCAAATAAGAGAGCTCAAGGCCCACACACAGGTTAATTATTGAGGCATAGTTCCGTCTTATTGTTTACAGACTAAGTCTTGAAAGGGTTGCAGTCTGTGTACGTCCTAAACGGCAGACGTATCTATTGTTTTATTACCGGCAACCGTTCTCTAGTGTGGGAACCACTGAATGAAGTTGGTGACGTTTCTCACTCCTCCCGGCATAGACGGCACGTTACAAGTCATTGACTAGCGGCAGCACACTCGCTCTCGTAATATCTGCATGAATGATCAGCTCTTGTGTGTATGCTAGACTATCTGTGTAAGGGTGTCTGTGTCTGTCTGGGTGCCTGACGGTGTCTGTATGTATGCTAGACTATCTGTGTAAGGGTGGCTGTGTCTGTCTGGGTGCCTGAGGGTGTCTGTATGTATGCTAGACTATCTGTGTAAGCGTGTATGTGTATGTCTGGGTGCCTGAGGGTGTCTGTATGTATGCTAGACTATCTGTGTAAGGGTGTCTGTGTCTGTCTGGGTGCCTGAGGGTGTCTGTATGTATGTTAGACTGTCTGTGTAACGGTGTGTGTGTATGTGGGTATCTAAGGGTGTCTGTATGTGTGTGCGAGTATATGGATGTGTATCTCTGGGCATGCGTATGGGTGTGTGTGAGTGTCTGGATGTGTATGTGTGTCTTTATGTGTGTATAGCTGTGTGGATATGTTTGTGTGTATTTGGGTATATCTGCGTGTGTTTGTATATGAGGTTGTCTGTGTGTGTCTATATGAGTATGAGTGAGGGAAAGAGAATGTGTTCTCGTGTGCGGGAATGTTTGGGTGTGTGTGTGTGTATGTGTGTGTGTGCTTGTACATCCGTGCCGGTGAGTGTACGAGAGTGTGTGAACATTTGTCTGTGTAAGGGACTGTGTGAGGCAGATAGGGAGAAAGTTTGTATGTTCGCGTGTGTTTCCGCGTGTATGTGTGCGCACGTCCGAATGTGTGCGTGCGCGCTTCCGCATGAATTTGTGTTTGTGCGTCCGCTGAATGTGTGTGTATGTCTACGTACGGGTATGCGTGCACGTTCTTGTGTGTGTGTGTGTGTGTCTTCTTCTTCTGTTTTCAGGCTTTTTTAGTCATGCTAAATAGGAAATCCCGTGACTATGACGAAGTCCACAGTCATTTCCAGATCCAGATGGCAGCCCAAAAAGCCCCTGCGCCTTACCACTCCATATGGCCAGGTTTGGCATCCTAGGTCTCTGTATATTGGGCAGTCCTGTAGGATGTGTCCAGGGGTCTAGACTCCGGTTCCACATGGGCAGTCCTGTAGGATGTGTTCAGGGGTCTAGACTCCGGTTCCACGTGGACAGTCCTGTAGGATGTGTTCAGGTGTCTGGACTCCGGTTCCACATGGTCAGTCCTGTAGGATGTGTTCAGGTGTCTAGACTCCAGTTCCACGTGGTCAGTCCTGTAGGATGTGTTCAGGTGTCTGGACTCCGGTTCCACATGGGCAGTCATGTAGGATGTGTTCAGGGGTCTAGACTCTGGTTTCGCGTGGGCAGTCCTGTAGGATGTGTCAGGGGTCTAGACACCGGTTCCACATGGGCAGTCCTGTAGGATGTGTTCAGGTGTCTCGACTCCGGTTCCACATGGGCAGTCCTGTAGGATGTGTTCAGGTGTCTCGACTCCGGTTCCACATGGGCAGTCCTGTAGGATGTGTTCAGGTGTCTGGACTCCGGTTCCACGTGGGCAGTCCTGTAGGATGTGTTCATGGGTCTAGACTCCGGTTTCGCGTTGGCAGTCCTGTAAGATGTGTTCAGGAGTCTAGACTCCGGTTCCACGTGGGCAGTCCTGTAGGATGTGTTCAGGTGTCTGGTCGCGGTTTCGCGTGGGCAGTCCTATAGGATGTGTTCAGGGGTCTAGACTCCGGTTTCGCGTTGGCAGTCCTGTAAGATGTGTTCAGGAGTCTAAACTCCAGTTCCACGTGGTCAGTCCTGTAGGATGTGTTCATGTGTCTGGACTCCGGTTCCACATGGGCAGTCATGTAGGATGTGTTCAGGGGTCTAGACTCTGGTTTCGCGTGGGCAGTCCTGTAGGATGTGTCAGGGGTCTAGACACCGGTTCCACATGGGCAGTCCTGTAGGATGTGTTCAGGTGTCTCGACTCCGGTTCCACATGGGCAGTCCTGTAGGATGTGTTCAGGTGTCTCGACTCCGGTTCCACATGGGCAGTCCTGTAGGATGTGTTCAGGTGTCTGGACTCCGGTTCCACGTGGGCAGTCCTGTAGGATGTGTTCATGGGTCTAGACTCCGGTTTCGCGTTGGCAGTCCTGTAAGATGTGTTCAGGAGTCTAGACTCCGGTTCCACGTGGGCAGTCCTGTAGGATGTGTTCAGGTGTCTGGTCGCGGTTTCGCGTGGGCAGTCCTATAGGATGTGTTCAGGGGTCTAGACTCCGGTTCCACATGGGCAGTCCTGTAGGATGTGTTCAGGGGTCTGGACCCCGGTTCCACATGGGCAGTCCTGTAGGATGTGTTCAGGTGTCTGGACTCCAGTTCCACGTGGGCAGTCCTGTAGGATGTGTTCAGGTGTCTAGACTCAGGTTCCACATGGGCAGTCCTGTAGGATGTGTTCAGGGGTCTAGACTCCGGTTCCACGTGGACAGTCCTGTAGGATGTGTTCAGGTGTCTGGACTCCGGTTCCACATGGTCAGTCCTGTAGGATGTGTTCAGGGGTCTAGACTCCGGTTCCACGTGGACAGTCCTGTAAGATGTGTTCAGGTGTCTGGACTCCGGTTCCACATGGGCAGTCATGTAGGATGTGTTCAGGGGTCTAGACTCTGGTTTCGCGTGGGCAGTCCTGTAGGATGTGTCAGGGGTCTAGACACCGGTTCCACATGGGCAGTCCTGTAGGATGTGTTCAGGTGTCTCGACTCCGGTTCCACATGGGCAGTCCTGTAGGATGTGTTCAGGTGTCTCGACTCCGGTTCCACATGGGCAGTCCTGTAGGATGTGTTCAGGTGTCTGAACTCCGGTTCCACGTGGGCAGTCCTGTAGGATGTGTTCGTGGGTCTAGACTCCGGTTTCGCGTTGGCAGTCCTATAAGATGTGTTCAGGAGTCTAGACTCCGGTTCCACGTGGGCAGTCCTGTAGGATGTGTTCAGGTGTCTGGTCGCGGTTTCGCGTGGGCAGTCCTATAGGATGTGTTCAGGGGTCTAGACTCCGGTTTCGCGTTGGCAGTCCTGTAAGATGTGTTCAGGAGTCTAAACTCCAGTTCCACGTGGTCAGTCCTGTAGGATGTGTTCAGGTGTCTGGACTCCGGTTCCACATGGGCAGTCATGTAGGATGTGTTCAGGGGTCTAGACTCTGGTTTCGCGTGGGCAGTCCTGTAGGATGTGTCAGGGGTCTAGACACCGGTTCCACATGGGCAGTCCTGTAGGATGTGTTCAGGTGTCTCGACTCCGGTTCCACATGGGCAGTCCTGTAGGATGTGTTCAGGTGTCTCGACTCCGGTTCCACATGGGCAGTCCTGTAGGATGTGTTCAGGTGTCTGGACTCCGGTTCCACGTGGGCAGTCCTGTAGGATGTGTTCATGGGTCTAGACTCCGGTTTCGCGTTGGCAGTCCTGTAAGATGTGTTCAGGAGTCTAGACTCCGGTTCCACGTGGGCAGTCCTGTAGGATGTGTTCAGGTGTCTGGTCGCGGTTTCGCGTGGGCAGTCCTATAGGATGTGTTCAGGGGTCTAGACTCCGGTTCCACATGGGCAGTCCTGTAGGATGTGTTCAGGGGTCTGGACCCCGGTTCCACATGGGCAGTCCTGTAGGATGTGTTCAGGTGTCTGGACTCCAGTTCCACGTGGGCAGTCCTGTAGGATGTGTTCAGGTGTCTAGACTCAGGTTCCACATGGGCAGTCCTGTAGGATGTCTTTAGGGGTCTAGACTCCGGTTCCACATGGACACTCACGTGTGTGATATCTTGAGCCAGTTTACCCAATAGTGCTGTTGCTTGTTCTCAGACGAAAGATGGTGGCTTGGGTTAGGTCTGTTGTTCACTTCTATGTCTTTCCTGCATTTTGAATTGTACTGATTATGGGTGGTAGCTTTTGCCTCTCGGTAAAAAGCTGCCTAGATAAGTTGCTCCATCTTGCCACCTGCTATAGATAAGTGTTCGTCTGTATGTATGTAAGTAGATATATGTAGATGTAAGTAGATATATGTAGATGTAAGTAGATATATGTAGATGTAAGTAGATGTTGTCTTTCCTTGTGTAGTGTACTATGACTATTGTCTGTTTTGTACGTCTTGTCTATGAGCGTGTTGTCTGAATCTTGTCTGTATGTGTTTGGTGTGTACGTGGTGCATGTGTGTGTGTGACTTGCGTTTAGATTACATCTATGTCTGTGTAGTTTATGAGCATGTAAGGGGTAAGTCACGGAATAGACCAGTGATCTAATCCAGTTGCCTCACGCTGGAGTCTACCCAGGTGTAAATTGACACATGTCTCAATTAGTTATGGAATGGAAATCAGCGAGAGAGGAAACTGACTAAACTCACTCCACAACAACTGACACCTTGTATAATAATTACACTTTCTCAACTGTAGTAAATGTTGTTTGACCTCGTTTCAGATGTGTTATTTGTACTTGTAATAGCTAACGGTGTCCTGTGTTGTTTGTTTTACACGGCTGGAAGTTAATAAGTCAACTTAAGGTACTTGTCGGTTAAGGTCAACTTAAGGTACTTGTTGGTTAAGGTCAACTTAAGGTACTTGTCGGTTAAGATCAACTTAAGGTACTTGTCGGTTAAGGTCAACTTAAGGTACTTGTCGGTTAAGGTCAACTTAAGGTACTTGTCGGTTAAGGTCAACTTAAGGTACTTGTCGGTTAAGGTCAACTTAAGGTACTTGTCGGTTAAGGTCAACTTAAGGTACTTGTCGGTTAAGATCAACTTAAGGTACTTGTCGGTTAAGGTCAACTTAAGGTACTTGTCGGTTAAGATCAACTTAAGGTACTTGTCGGTTAAGGTCAACTTAAGGTACTTGTCGGTTAAGATCAACTTAAGGTACTTGTCGGTTAAGGTCAACTTAAGGTGGTTATCGGTTAAGATCAACTTAAGGTACTTGTCGTTTAATTCACCTGCATTTTTAGTTTTTTTTTAATTTTAATTTTAAAAACTACACTTGGAATTGTACACGTCAACATTAATTCGTCCGATTGGAAATGCAGATTTTTTTGTTAACGCATTTAACTCGCCGTGAGTCAAGCAATGCCTGGTAAAAGATTTTGGAGAAATAACACAAGGTTCAAAATAAATGTGAATGTGTGTGAATTAAACTACGATTACCAAACTTTAATATTTGCTAATAACAGAATATGTATTGTTATATTTGGAAATGGAGAATGACCCATAGAACCGATGTTTACCTGGGTGCTCCCGTGCGCCCTCAGTCCCTTCGTTGCTGTAAGTGTTGAGGAGAGAGCACGAACTCCGGAGCTGCCACGGCGGATCCGAATTTTCTTCAGACTTCGCCATGTTCCCATTTACAGCTGGGTCGACTGGAAGAAACAGTTATACCATTAAAAAAAACATCCGACATGCCCGGTCTGTCAAATCTGAGCACGACGTGAATCTGGAAGGTTGGGATTGTAAAGTGAGCTCACCATCGCTAGGCCACCGAATCTACTTCATAGATCATATGGTCCCGTGTTACCTGGCCTGAAGATTTATGGTCCCGTGTTACCTGGCCTGAAGATTTATGGTCCCGTGTTACCTGGCCTGAAGATTGATGGTCCCGTGTTACCTGGCCTGAAGATTTGTGGTCCCGTGTTACCTGGACTGAAGATTTATTGACATGTTATGACCACGTGTTACCTGGACTGAAGAATGTATGGCCAGGTTGTGCCAGCGTGATACCTGAGCTAAATATTTTGTATACTACCGCCCTGCAATGTTGTACACCTTTGATCGTATCACTTCCTTGTACTCATCCTAAACACCTTTGATTGTATCACTTCCTTGTACACACCCTAAACATATTTGATTGTATCACTTCTTTGTACTCATCTTGTACACATTTGATTGCATCACTTCCTTGTACACCTTTGATTATATCACTTCCTTGTACCCATCCTAAACACCTTTGATTGTATCACTTCCTTGTACCCATCCTAAACACCGTTGATTGGATCACTCCCTTGTACCCATCCTAAACAAAGTTTATTGTATCACTCCCTTGTACCTGTCCTAAACACCTTTGATTGTATCACTTCCTTGTACTCATCCTAAACAAAGTTTATTGTATCACTCCCTTGTACCCATCCTAAACACCTTTGATTGTATCACTTCCTTGTACCAATTCTAAACAAAGTTGATTGTATCACTTCCTTGTACTCATCCTAAACAAAGTTTATTGTATCACTCCTTTGTACCCATCCTAAACAAAGTTCATTGTATCACTCCCTTGTACCCATCCTAAACACCTTTGATTGTATCACTTCCTTGTACCCATCCTAAACAAAGTTTATTGTATCACTCCCTTGTACCCATCCTAAACACCTTTGATTGTCTCACTTCCTTGTACCCATCCTAAACACCTTTGATTGTATCACTTCCTTGTACCCATCCTAAACAAAGTTTATTGTATCACTCTCTTGTACCTATCCTAAACACCTTTGATTGTATCACTTCCTTGTACCCATCCTAAACAAAGTTTATTGTATCACTCCCTTGTACCTATCCTAAACACCTTTGATTGTATCACTTCCTTGTACCCATCCTAAACAAAGTTGATTGTATCACTTCCTTGTACCCATCCTAAACAAAGTTGATTGTATCACTTCCTTGTACTCATCCTCAATACCTCACCTTATATTAACCCCGTCCTTCTGCCTCCCCGTCACTCTTGTCTCTAGCATCTGACAAATAATCAATAATTTCTGGTATTGTCATACAACGATTGATTTTATTGGCTAAGATTCTAACCACTACATGACGCAGAAAGACGTTGATGTTGCGAAAGATCCGAATAAAGAACTGACAGCTCTACATTTTGTAAGCACGTGTTAACAGTTATTAGACATGTTTTACGATAAGTATTTTTTTTTAAATTGTTGATGAAAACCGCTAACGTCAAAAGTTGGATAACGTCATAGATATTGGGGTTGAATAGTGGATTATTGGATTGTATCGGGGGGGGGGGGGGGGGGGTGTCTGGTTGATTGATTGTTTGATTAATAACATGATTGATTGATTCGCCTTGTCTCTTCAACTGAAGAATATGGTAGATTCTAGTGTTACATGATGTGGTTGCAAGCCTCATGTACATCCCTCTAGTAACCCTCGAGGGTTACGGTCATTCAAGTTGTTCCTTTCCATCCGAGTAGCGCTTCTGGTGGGAAATGATATCTTCTCTTTCGCCTTCTATCACCCAGGGGTACATAGGCCATCAACCAAACCTCGCCAAGCAGCTCTGTCCTGTACAATCTTTTCCACTTCCTTCCAGCTTTTTCCTGTGTTCTTTTTTTCGCCTCCAGATCTCGTCTCCATGTCCTATTTGTGCATCGAAGTCTCCCATTAGTATGGTAATGTGACTCCTCCCTGTCTCCTCCACTAGTTGCCCTAGCCTCGTCATAGACCCGTCAGAGGGGACCTTTCCCTTCAAGGACGGCTTTTGGTTTGTTTTGGCTGTTGTTTTTGTAACAATTTGTTATTTCACGAGGGAGATAACTGGCCCACGCTGGACCTTCCTACTTTCTCATCCGCGGCTTAGGATAGGCCATTGCGAAGATGGGAAATGAGATAGGTATCCTTAATGGTAAACAGACTGTGTTCCCACACAATGATTGTGTCACTGGATACTCGCATACCCTTCTGTCCACCTATGATGCTAACGGTCTGATGTGTCCCCTCCTGGGCGCTTACCTGTCTGTCCCCTCCTGGCCTTACATGTCTGTTCACTTGTGTTGCTAAGAGTCTAACGTGGCCTCTTATGGGCTTACCTGTCTGTCCACCTATAAGGATAACGGTCTGTCTGTCCCTTCTTGGGCTTACCTGTCTCTTCTTGGGCTTACCTGTCTGTCCACCTATGATAATACGGTCTGTCGTAGCCCATCTTGGGCTTACCTGTCTGTCCACCTATGATGCTAACGGTCTGTCGTAGCCCATCTTGGGCTTACCTGTCTGTCCACCTATGATGCTAACGGTCTGTTGTGTCCCCTCTTGGGCTTACCTGTCTGTCCACCTATGATGATAACGGTATGTCGTAGCTCATCTTGGGCTTACCTGTCTGTCCACCTATGATGCTAACGGTATGTCGTAGCCCATCTTGGACTTACCTGTCTGTCCACCGATGATGCTAACGGTCTGTCGTAGCCCATCTTGGGCTTACCTGTCTGTCCACCTATGATGCTAATCGTCTATCGTGTCCCCTCTTGGGCTTACCTGTCTGACCATGATGCTAACGTATGTCGTAGCCCATCTTGGGCTTACCTGTCTGTCCACCTATGATGCTAACGGTATGTCGTAGCCCATCTTGGGCTTACCTGTCTGTCCACCTATGATGATAACGGTCTATCGTGCCCTCTATTGGGCCAAGTGCTCGAGACTACGCCTGTTGTTGACAAGCTTGAATTGTTGTAGGATTTTTACTTTTTTATTATCTATTCCATGGTGTCTGTGAAGAGTTTGGTGGTCCTCCAAGATTCATCGTGGGGGTCCTCCAAGAGTCATTGTAATGGTCCTCCAAGAGTCATTGTAATGGTCCTCCAAATGTCATTGTAATGGTCCTCCAAGAGTCACTGTAATGGTCCTCCAAGAGTCATTGTAATGGTCCTCCAAGAGTCATTGTAATGGTCCTCCAAGAGTCATTGTAATGGTCCTCCAAGAGTCATTGTAATGGTCCTCCAAGAGTCATTGTAATGGTCCTCCAAGAGTCATTGTAATGGTCCTCCAAGAGTCATAGTAATGGTCCTCCAAGAGTCATTGTAATGGTCTTCCAAGAGTCATTGAAATAAAAAGTCCTGTGGTGGTCCACAAATGAGATCTAGATATTTTAATAAGGCTTTTTGTTTGTAGGTTCTCTAGCTCCACTACTTGGGACGTGAGAGAGAACGGGACGTGAGAGAGTGGGACGTGAAAGAGAGCGGGATGTGAAAGAGAACGAGATGTGAGAGAGAACGGGTTCCCGAGAGGAATTATTATTAGCCTAACCGAATGAGTTCTGACTTTTGTCTTCATCGTGTCCCACAACCATATCTTCTCTTACCGAATGAGTTCTGACTTTTATCTTCATCGTGTCCCAGAACCATATCTTCTCTTACCGAATGAGTTCTGACTTTTATCTTCATCGTGTCCCAGAACCATATCTTCTCTTACCGAATGAGTTCTGACTTTTATCTTCATCGTGTCCCAGAACCATATCTTCTCTTACCGAATGAGTTCTGACTTTTATCTTCATCGTGTCCCAGAACC
Organism: Ariolimax columbianus; assembly: GCA_036924085.1. Classification (NCBI taxonomy): domain Eukaryota; kingdom Metazoa; phylum Mollusca; class Gastropoda; order Stylommatophora; family Arionidae; genus Ariolimax; species Ariolimax columbianus. Next base: position 62,514,854 of record JAVGWX010000015.1, on the reverse strand, counting down.
ATATCTTCTCTTACCGAATGAGTTCTGACTTTTATCTTCATCGTGTCCCAGAACCATATCTTCTCTTACCGAATGAGTTCTGACTTTTATCTTCATCGTGTCCCAGAACCATATCTTCTCTTACCGAATGAGTTCTGACTTTTATCTTCATCGTGTCCCAGAACCATATCTTCTCTTACCGAATGAGTTCTGACTTTTATCTTCATCGTGTCCCAGAACCATATCTTCTCTTACCGAATGAGTTCTGACTTTTATCTTCATCGTGTCCCAGAACCATATCTTCTCTTACCGAATGCGTGCAGTGGTAGTTAATGAGAGTCCATGCGCATGATACAGCTATATATCCCGCGCGGATTGTAGGTCCTACAATGTTTCAGATATCGTAACTTGTCTTTCTCTCCTCGTTTCATTAACCATTAATGATTGTTATCGGGCATTTCATTTCACAAGATGTCATTTTGTTGTTGGTTTTTTTAATTTTTTGGTTTCGTCAGCGCCATTAGAACTCACACATGATGATGGTGACCTGATGCAGTACTACTGTTCTTGCGTTGTCAATGTTATTGTGTATTTTAGAAAAGACATTATTTTAATGAGTCAGGTAACAATGTTGAGATTATAGCTCTCCGCGAGTATTTATCGTGTGTCAATGTGCTGCCATTTAATTACGTGGAATAATATTTACATCAGAGGCCGGCCTGAGTCCGTTCGTAAATATCCATTTATTTCCAAGCCGAACTGGATTCTGGGGTACCTGACTGGGGATGAAAGAATATGTCCATGCATGTTGTAAAAGGCGACCAAAGAGAGTTGTGCATGTGGCTATTATAGGAGGAAAGGGGGGGGGGGGGGTTGCTGCTCATAGATCACTAGGATCCTCGTGTCCATTCCAGGTTGACCGAAGTCTTTCTGGCTGTAGTGTAATGCGGGGCTACTCGAGAAGCTTAGCACTACGGGAATTTCAATGTCGATCCCCACCTCGTTGGCCAGACTGCCATGGCCACAGCCTGTTTCCAGGTACATGAACGCGAATCTCGATCTGTCTGTTTCACCTGCCCCTGATACCTTTGTACACCCCTTATTGTCAGACACATCGTGCCCTTTTCGACCAAGCACAACCTTGTATCGGCATGTCTTCATATTCAGGTCTCTGCCCCGGATTTAACTATTTTATTTACATCGCTCAAGTGCCACTGGCCTACCAGTTTGGATGTTGCCCTTCTAACCAGCAGGACTTTTGTTCAAAACCTATTACAATTTTCAATGTACCAGCTGCAATTTCAAATCAAACCTGGACTGACTCTGATTTGTTAAGGACGATGTTGCAGGTACTCTTTATAGAGCTGTTTTTCAAATGCTCGAATACAGATCATGAGCAGGTCTGTGCTTGTGTCATTGACGGGGTGTGCAGTCAGTACCATGTGCTGGAGATCCTACTACCATACAGTTGTTGGAACGAGCTTTGACTATCTTCCATCAGTGTTGCAGTGGCGATATTCTCGTCTTTTCGAATTTCGAGAAATGGATCTACTGCCCTGGTCATGCTGGGATTCAGGGAAACGAAGGAGCTGACATCTTAGCTTCACAAGCTCCATCATGGGCCGCACGTTGGTGATGGATAGGAGTGATATTTTGAAATCAATCAGTTGGATGAGGACACTGCAATCAATGAACCAGCAATCCACAGACTGCAAAGTTTCGACGTTAAACTAGGTTCTAGCGGAGTGGGACGCATGAGAGGACGGAGCAAGAGAGTGTTCAACCAGCGAGCTACAGGGACCATCAACATTCATACCCTGCGCCATTTGCTGAGAGAGACTAAGTACCTATGGGTATGCCTAGAGTGCAGTGACGTCGGTTCTTAGAAACAGAAACAGCATTCTCGTCTATCTTGTACGCAGAACCTTCCCATAATCCACGCAGAACCTTCCCATAATCCACGCAGAACCTTCCCATAATCCAGACAGAACCTTCCCATAATCCAACAGAGCCTTCCCGTAATCCACGCAGAACCTTCCCATAATCCAGACAGAACCTTCCCGGGTGTACCTAAGACATGGGCACAGTGAAATGTGTGAGCGTTTAGTGGGAAGAGGAACGCCCCAGTCCGAGCACTGGAAGATGTAATCACACCTGCTATTGTGTTCTCTTTCAATCTAGCCTTATTGGGGCTCACAGTGTGGATGGGAATAGCGTGAGGATGGGGTGGGCTTGAAAAATCCCTCTACAATATTGAACCCAGATATCACCCTTCTGCTTGTACGTTGAGGGATGCGTGTACGCCTCCTGAACGTGTGATACGTTCGTGTCATGTAGCTGTGTGTTGTGTCCAATGCGTGTTTTGATTCTGTCTTTGTGTACTTATGAATCTTGTGTTTATACAACTGTATGCATTTATGGATGCATTTCTTCGATATGTACACATCATAGAAGCATGTCACTTGCGTGTAGCATAATGTATGCATCACTGCTTGTTTGTTTGTGTGCGATGTTCGTCGTCTGTCACATGTGATAAAGATCACTCTCTTCCGTGTGGACAGTCTTTTCTCCTGCTCTGTCCACTGAAATGGGTGACTTGGGTGGTGATTTGCATTAACGTGAGGAAGAAACTGCGCCTTTTGTCAACCTCATTCTCTGGTCTTGAGCTACATTTGGCCAGTGGCAAGATTTTATTGAGACGACAGGAGATAGCGAATGATGTAGATTTCAACAGGGCTTACTCCCGAAGCCTTTCCGTAAATAGGTATCCCACAAGGCAGCGGGGGGGTGGGGGGGGGGGTGACATCTATCGTTGTGTGTTGTGCCTTTCCCATAACCACAAGAGGTCGTAGGGACATCACTCAGCGTGTTAGTCATTATAGTCACGTGTCTAAATTTCACAGTCACACCAAAGACGACGCTGTCTGCAGCTAGGGCGAAGGGAGACAATCTCTTGAAGTTCAGCCGCGTGCATCAGACCGTGAAAACACGATACAGGTTTAACCGATGTCCAGGCTAGGATAATCGGAGGGAAGAAAACACAAAAATCAACGAATTCACCGGGATCAAGATGCTGAGCAGCACATGAGCTGCAGTGGTCATCAACCCATAGCTGACTGCTAGCGCCAGGGCCAGCGAACCATAGCTGCCAAGACCCTTCTACACCTCCACACGGTGATCCTGGATAACAGGCTGCAGCAGGGCAGACTGGCTAAGGAGAAAGGATCGAAGAGGGAATGCTAACCCGGTAGTCAAAAAATGCTTGCTGAAGTCGGATGTGTTGGACCGAAAGGTGCAAATATCGCAGCCAAGCTGTAAACTACGACACAACGCATTCCGTTCTCTGGGCTACATTCTGCTACTTAAGCCCTTTCAGGGTTTGGTAATGGGAGATTGAGAACGCACGAAGAAGAAGAAGAAAAAGAAGAAGAAGAACGAATTCACCAGTCTAAATAGAAAACAACAACACGTTTCCGTGAACACAAGTGTAAGTCGTCGACTAGTGTGAATTCCAGGCACATACGTGGCCTGGCTGCATCCATAATGAACTAAAACACCAGAGCAATGTAGATCCGCAGCTGTGAGTCGTGGACAATTACAGCTGACCTGCAGGGAAGGATACAGGCCTTGGAGATGAGATGTTTCCGAAGACTTCCAAATGTCACATACTGAGTCACAAATGAGGAGATACGAGAAGGAATTACAATAGAAATAGGACTTTTTGAAGACTTCTTGGCGACGGCCTAAATATGGAAACCCGCTTGGTACCGTCACATATCGAGATCAAACTATCTTGCAAATACGATCCTGCACGAAAATGTACAAGGCGGACGACGAACAGGTCGCCCTAAAAAGAAGAGGGAAGACAACATAAAAGAATGGACCAATCTCCGACCAGAGGCAGCGGTCGCTGACAGAGAGGGCATGACGTGGGATTGTGGATATCTTCATGTGTCCCTCAAAGGTCCCAACGGTTACGGTATGACTTGACTTGATACCGTCTCTCACACTTTCCTAGCACATCCTGGTATGGCTGCCTACTTAAACCGCTCAGTTTACATCACTTCCTGTTGTGATTTCTGAGTTGTTTTCTTTCGTTCTTTGTCACCCTGTGGCCGTTCTGTTTTTTGTCATGTGCGGTAACTGAGCCACTACCTATACGTGTTGTATAGGGGTTTCAGTGCGTGTAAATATTTTATTACTTCCTAAAGAAATCAGACATACAAAAATCATTGTTCTATTAATGCTGAAAGTCCTTACATTACCAATGCTATTACCGCTGATGTTGCTGCTGTTACTACTACATATTTAGCTACTGCTGCTGCTACTACTACTAGTACTGCTACTACTACTGCTGCTACTAATACTACTACTACTACTACTGTCTACTACTACTACTATTATTACTACTACTACAACTACTGCATACCGCACACTACCACTACTACTACAACTTCTACCACTAATACTACCACCTTCACTATTACTAAAACTGCTACCTCCACGCAACTACCACCACTACTACCATACTACCATTACTACTACAACTATTACCACCACTACTACAACTACCACCACTACTACTGTCTACTGCACACTACCACTACTACCACTACAACTACCACCAATACTACAACTACCACCACTACTACCACCTACTGTACACTACCACTACTACTGCCACCACTACCACTACTACTACCACTATTAATACCACTACTACTACAACTACCACCACTACCACCACTACTACAACTACCACCACTACTACCACCTACTGTACTCTACCACTACTACTGCCACCAATACCACTACTACTACCACTATTACTACCACTACTACTACAACTACCACCACTACACCTACCACCACCACTACAACTACTACTATCTACTACACACTACCACTACTTATGTTACCTATGAACACCCTCGTGCTATACGAGAATTTGATTGGTTAGCTGCTCTGACGTCATCGTTTCTTGTGGTAAGATTACTGCACTATTTTCAGGAACCGCTGTCTCGGTTGTTTGTATTTACATGTATGCGAGGTTTCAGTTACATTGACTTGCAGAGATCAGAATTATATACATATACTAGTATGTGAGCCGGTATAGGACAGACAAATGAAACCCGTACAATAATTATTGAATTATGTATATGTTACAAGTTAGTATCAGATACTGAAATAGTTGCTACGGGATTGGTCAACGCAGCTTTCAATGACGTCATTTAAGCAATTTTTTTAAACCGTGTCCTTTTTTCGCCTCCCATGATTTGACATCCGGTTGCTAGTCGTTAATGGAAGCTTGCGACATACCACTTGTTATGGTTTCTGCAACGATTTGTTCTGCGTGATGAGGCCATTCTATCTACTGATAGCTATTTTCTGCTTGGCTGATACGATACATACAAGCTAAACTAATAATAGCTTAGAATGTGGGGATTTCCATAGACAAACTTTCATAAGGTTTTCTAATATAAGATTAGGACAGGGAAGGCTTTCATAATATAGGGATCCGATAGACGATTGACAAGGAAAGGGGTCTGCCTGTCGGGTTGATGATGGCGGTCGTCGTACTGAAAATATGAAGGTTATAATATCACTACGATATGGGTGTGTTTGAGGTGAATAGTGCCTCCTTCACAATCGCCTTACCACAACACGATGTGAAGTGTGTCTCAAGCGGTCTGTCCATCTCTTCCGTCCCTCCCCCACGAAATGATACAACCACAACACGATGTGGACTGTGTATATCACCGTCTGTCCATCCCACTGAAAACTGAGCATCGTGAAGTTAATGCAAATAGAATTGCGGTCAGACATCTGAAGAGATTGAAGGCCGCTCCGGCGGGGATGACGTCAGACTGGGAGACTGGGAGAGACATCAGGAGGGAGTGGGTAGCATCTGAGTAGTGGGACAGGAGATAGTGGTAAGGACTTGACTAGGGAGGCCAGGGGTAGAGGACATGACTTGACTAGTGAGGCCAGGGATAGAGGACATGACTTGACTAGTGAGGTCAGGGGCAGAGGGCAGGACTTGACTAATGTGACTAGAGGTAGATGGCAGGACTTGACTAATGTGACTAGAGGTAGAGGACTTGACTAATGTGACTAGAGGTAGAGGGCATGACTTGACTAATGTGACTAGAGGTAGAGGGCAGGACTTGACTAATGTGACCTATTGGTAGAGGACATGACTTGACTAATATGACTAGAGGTTGAGGGCAGTACTTGACTAATGTGACTAGGGGTAGAGGACATGACTTGACTCGTGTGACTAGGGGTAGAGGGCAGGACTTGACTAATCTGACTAGAGGCAGAGGGCAGGACTTGACTAATATGACTAGGGGTAGAGGACATGACTTGACTAGATGTAGAGGACAGGACTTGACTAATGTGACTAGGGGTAGAGGACATGACTTGACTAATGTGACTAGGGGTAGAGGTAGAGGACTTGAATAATCTGACTAGAGGTAGAGGACAAGACTTGACTAATGTGACTAGTGGTAGAGGGCAGGACTTGAATGTGACCAGGGGTAGAGGACAGGACTTGACTAATGTGACTAGGGGTAGAGGGCAGGACTTGACTAATGTGACTAGGGGTAGAGGACATGACTTGACTAATGTGACCAGGAGGTTGTGTGAGGACATGACGACTAATGTGACTAGGGGTAGAGGACATGCCTTGACTAATGTGACTAGGGGTGGAGGCCATGACTTGACTAATGTGACTAGTGGTAGAGGGCAGGACTTGACTAATGTGACTAGGGGTAGAGGACATGTCTTGACTAATGTGACCAGGGGGTTGTGTGAGGACATGACTTGACTAATGTGACTAGGGGTAGAGGACATGACTTGACTAATGTGACCAGGGGGTTGTGTGAGGACATGACTTGACTAATGTGGCTATGGGTAGAGCACATGACGTGACTAAAGTGACTAGGGGTAGAGGACAGGACTTGACTAATGTGTCTAGGGGTAGAGGACAGGACTTGACTAATGTGACTAGGGGTAGAGGACAGGACTTGACTAATGTGCCTAGGGGTAGAGGACAGGACTTGACTAATGTGACCAGTAGTAGAGGACAGGACTTGAGTAATGTTACCAGGAGTAGAGGACACCATATGACGGTTTCGATGCAAGCTGTACTAGGTGGTCGACTAATACGGCTATGGCATGACACCTTGTATGCAGGTGGCATCGTGGTCTAGGGGTGAAACGGGGTTTTTCACAAGCCAAACGCACCGGGTTCAAATCACGTCGTGTCCAATTTGTCAGACACTTGTTTTTTTTTCCTCGACCGATCGCACGAGTGCCTGCATCCTGAGTTGCTTCTAGCCATCTCGACTGATAGTCTTGTCACTGGTCCAACGTAGATCTGGACGAGAGAGTGATGTTGATGACCACCGCTGTTTCTTCCTCACTATAATTCAAATACAGCGCATTTTTCATCATCAAGATAAAGACCATCTCATTTCACCATCATCGCTTGCGATGGGGAACTAACTTGGATGCAAGCTGTAACTCGTGGTTGACCAGTAAGGCTATGGCATGAAATCTTGTATGCAAGCCGAACCAATGGGATTTTAGTGAGAATTGTGCTTAATTTGGCTGGAATGAAATCAAGGTCCACTCATTGTATACATCTTTATCTATTTTTAGATTTGATGTATTTTAAAATACAGAATTTGTAAATGCCTTCCAAGCGAAGACAAACAACAGAATAGATATTTGTATATCGATCTTCTTTGTTTTAACGAAGTGATCTACCACTATTCCTTCAACCTCTATTGCATAACACGGGCACTATTTATACATGATGTTGTATTGATATTCTTGTTATTGGTGTTAAGAGTTGTCGTGACTGTGCTCTGGGTAGACCCACTAGTGCTTAGTCTTACTCAACCTGTTCTTCTACAGGAGTGGATGCACCTTGTGCAGGTCTCAGCTCTGGCGTGACCTGGGTGTAGCTGGGAGGAGGATTTCCTGCTTAGCGGGCTAGGCTTGAGCAGCTTATTACTCCGCTGCGTTGGGACATGTGCCGCGGATGGTGGCTAACTGATGTGCGAATCAATCTTAATAAACTCAGACACTAGAGAAAAAAGTCGACCCGCAGTCTGTTAGGCGCCATTATGCTGCTCTTAACAAACCACCTAACCAGTGGTACTACTCTTGTCACACACAAACACCCCTGTAGACCACTCGATCTGGTGCTCAGTCTCTCAGCAACTGGCGAAGGTGGGGATGGTTCCTGTAGCTTGTTGGTTGAAGAAACTTCTGTTCGACTCCATCCTCCCCCATCCAGATTTGTCTATTCCGGTATGACCATCCAATAGGCTTTGACTGATCATTTTCAAATCTCACATACAAACTTCAAAACCAAGCCATGAGAGTTATAATAGGAGGCATGAAGTCAACGCCAATTGTAGAACTTGAAAAGATTACAAATCTGCAATCCATGACCGACAGAAGAGACTGCAGAGCCCAGCAGCAAGCAGAGAAACTCAGAAGACTGACAGACCATCCAATGTATCAGAGACTAAATAGATTTGGAAACGGGAAACTAAAGCGGAGAAACTTTGCAGAAATAGCCAAAGCAAAAGATGAGCGAAGACCCTATGAACACCATAACAACACCAAAGCCCATCCCTACTGTACGCAAACCCACATGGAAGCAGCATATCATTCCGGAGGTGGTAGAAAATATACCAGGTATTGGAAACAAGAACAGCCAGACGGAAAAAGAAAGAAGAGATATAACCATGAGGTACATAGCAGAAAACTACACAAGCATGGACTGGACCCATGCATACACCGACGGTTCTGTAACAAACACAACACAGAATGGAGGGGGAGGGGTATTACTGAGCCTAACAAACAGTAGAAAGGTAACACTGTCAGTGGCAACTGAAAAATTCTCAAGCAAGTTCAGAGCGGAGGCACAGGCACTGAAGGCTGCAGTAAAAGCAATGCTGACAGGCGAAAGCAATGAAAGCCAGATAGTCCTGTTTACAGATGCCCTGGCCGTGGTTACAGTACTAAAAAGCCAGAAAAATACTGAACTTAATGATTTAAGAGCAGTACTCTGTCAACTCTGTTAACATCCAAGGCCACGAGGAGGCAGACAGACTGGCAAAAGAAGGTGCAAGACTACCACAACCAGATTCTAGTGTGACCTACGAAGAGTCCAAAAGGTTTATTAGGGCCAGATACATGGCCAAATGGGAAACAGAACATACTGGCTACACAACAAATGAGACCTACTACCAGCTGAACAGAAGAGAGCAGGTCGTGGTCTTCAGACTCCGCACAGGCCACAACAGACTGAGGTGCCATCTATTCAATAAACTGAAGATAGGTGGCACTGACGAGTGCACATGTGGTACATGGAAAATGACCGCTGAATATCTGCTGCAAAATTGCCCGACATACGAGGATCAGAGAAAGCACATGTCGCCATCACCAGTGGCAACACTAGACAAGCTCTATGGCGACAGCCTCAGGATGACAGCTGCTTTCTTTGAACAAATTGAAGTTGACGTCTGACAGGGTACGAAGAAGAAGAAGAAGAAATGTCACATCGACCCATTTCTAATGTACCCACAGTTGATGCGGTTGAAGCCAAGTCAGTTTTCTTGTTACCCTGAACCTCTGCAGTAAATCCACACCAGCCCCTTGAGGCTTCAGGCTTGTTCATCTTCTGTCCACTCAAACCTTAACCAGCCCTTCCTTAGCTACCTAGGTAGGGGTTGAGAGTCGTACACGTTCACTGTCCTTGCAGAAGAGGTCACTGTCTCTACCTCCATTCTCATACTGGAAGATATCACTGCCTCTACCTCCATTCTCATACTGGAAGGTATCACTGCCTCTACCTCCATTCTCATAATGGAAGATATCACTGCCTCTACCTCCATTCTCATACTGGAAGGTGTTGTACAATGTGCCCCACTCCTCTCATCAACAACCTCACCATGTGCCCCATTCATCAACAACCTCACCATGTGCCCCATTCATCAACAACCTCACCATGTGCCCCACCCCACTCCTCTCATCAACAACCTCACCATGTGAACCGCCGAACTCCTATCATCAATAACATCACCATGTGCTCGTTCATCAACAACCTCACGATGTGTCCCGCTCTGTTCATCAACAACCTCACCATGTGCCCCGCTCATCAACAACCTCACCATGTGCCCTGTTCAACAACCTCACCATGTGTCCCGCTCATCAACAACCTCACCATGTGCCCCGCTCATCAACAACCTCACCATGTGTCCCGCTCATCAACAACCTCACCATGTGCCCTGTTCAACAACCTCACTATGTGTCCCGCTCATCAACAACCTCACCATGTGCCCCGTTCAACAACCTCACCATGTGTCCCGCTCCGTTCATCAACAACCTCACCATGTGCTCGTTCATCAACAACCTCACCATGTGCCCCGTTCAACAGCCTCACCATGTGTCCCGCTCCGTTCATCAACATCCTCACCATGTGTCCCGCTCCATTCATCAACAACCTCACCATGTGTCCCGTTCATCAACAACCTCACCATGTGCCCCGTTCATCAACAACCTCACCATGTGCCCCGCCCTGCCCCGCTCATCAACAACCTCACCATGTACCCCGCCTCACTCATCAACAACCTCACCATGTACCCCGCCCCGCTCATCAACAACCTCACCATGTGCCCCGTTCATCAACAACCTCACCATGTGCCCCATTCATCAACAACCTCACCATGTACCCCGCCCCACTCATCAACAACCTCACAATGTGCCCCATTCATCAACAACCTCACCATGTACCCCGCCCCACTCATCAACAACCTCACCGTGTGCCCCACTCATCAACAACCTCACCGTGTGCCCCATTCATCAACAACCTCACCATGTGCCCCATTCATCAACAACCTCACCATGTGCCCCGCTCATCAACAACCTCACTATGTGCCCGGCTCATCAACAACCTCACCATGTGCCCCGCCCCGCTCATCAATAACCTCACCATGTGCCCCGCTCATCAACAACCTCACCATGTGCCCCGCTCATCAACAATCTCACCTTGTGCCCCGCTCATCAACAACCTCACCATGTGCCCAGCTCATCAACAACCTCACCATGTGCCCCGCTCATCAACAACCTGACCTCTCACTGAGAGGTCACAACCTGCTTCACAGATCCATTAGCGTATGGCGGCGTCGCATGCCCAAACGTTCTAGTTTATCAGCCGTTTAACCTCGAGCGCTGCTAGTTATCACTTATCATCAAGTTGACCTCGAGCCCTGGTTTCCCGCTGCAACACTCTCTGCATTCCTTGTCTAGGGTTATAATGACCCCGCGGTAATGTCAGCCAATCGCCGTCGTGGATATATTGTTTTCCCTTTAGCATCATCTCAATTGTAGTCCCGTCCAATTGTCCATTTTGCATGTGCCGTCCATGACAATCCCTCACGTGATATCTGATATCTTATTGTACACGTCTGACGTAACTATTATAAAGTCTGTGGGCTGTGTCAATTCGTGATGCTAGATATCACAGACAGAAGTCCTAACATCTACCTCGCCCCTAAATTCGGGTTTTCTCTAGCTCATCCCAGAACCAGTCACTTGAATCTTCTTATTTCACATTGTGATATTGAAAGTGTAAGAATGTCCGTTCCGTAATCAACACATAACAGGACCAGTAACGATGTAGGATCTTTTTCTTCTTCGTTCTTTCGTTCGTTCGTTAGTTAGTTAGTTAGTTAGTTAGTTAGTTAGTTAGTTAGTTAGTTAGTTAGTTAGTTAGTTAGTTAGTTAGTTAGTTAGTTAGTTAGTTAGTTAGTTAGTTAGTTAGTTAGTTAGTTAGTTAGTTAGTTAGTTAGTTAGTTAGTTAGTTAGTTAGTTAGTTAGTTAGTTAGTTAGTTAGTTAGTTAGTTAGTTAGTTAGTTAGTTAGTTAGTTAGTTAGTTAGTTAGTTAGTTAGTTAGTTAGTTAGTTAGTTAGTTAGTTAGTTAGTTAGTTAGTTAGTTAGTTAGTTAGTTAGTTAGTTAGTTAGTTAGTTAGTTAGTTAGTTAGTTAGTTAGCTAGCTAGCTAGCTAGCTAGCTAGCTAGCTCGCTCGTTGGTACGTTCGTTCGTTCGTTCGTTCGTTCGTTCATTCGTTCGTTCGTTATCTCCTGATACCAATTCCTGAAAAGGGCTTTGCAAGTATAAGGAAATTGTCCGGAGAACAGTAGGATATAGGATGACAAGCCGTCGCTGTTCCATGTTTGCAGCTGACGTAGTCTTTAGTGTTGCCTGTCCTCGCTTTCATTTCTGCATGGTTTGATCGACGTGTTAACTACATGACATGCTGTCATCAAATGTTGATCCTATGTGTTTCAACCTGCCGCACCTGTCAGTGACACATCCATAAAAATGTATGTTTTATAGGTCAGTCTTCATCTTGACGACGGTTCTGGAACACCACATCACGCAGACCTTGTTAGAATTGTTCTGAGAGCTTGGATTCCCTCACTGCTGTCTGCCTGTCATGTTTTCTGGATGTCCCTTACCATCTCATGCCTATCTGAACGAATCATGTATGTGAGGATCTTAATCTTGATGACCCGTTCCTCAGCGTAGCTGCGGATCCCACCTTCGTCTCCAGCTGACCCGTTCCTCAGCGTAGCTGCGGATCCCACCTTCGTCTCCAGCAGACCCGTTCCTCAGCGTAGCTGCGGATCCCACCTTCGTCTCCAGCGGGCCCCGTCATGGGCCGCGAAAGCCCAGTGCATGGTAAGCCCTCTTCCAGAGGCGTCTCGTTTGTTATTATGTACATCAAGGAAGCGTGACCAACGTCTGAATGTCAGTTCAGATCGGGTGTCATCCTCACATTGAAGGTCGCCTGCAATAGATCTCCAACGCCTTCTGTCTCTTCCCTTGATGCGGGACAATCTGAAAGACTTTTTACAAGCTTGTATTTAATTTGCAATCACCATTGTCCGTTTACGTAGACTTCTATTTCTTATAATTTAACCAACTTCTCAATGAGCTAGAGCAGAGGTTTTCAAACTGCTCGTCGCGGCTCCCATGGGCGTCGCTGCCCTCGACCAAACTGCCCTCGACTAAGGCGTCTCGGTGGCTTTGGAAAAGTGTTGGTTTCGATATTATGAGCCAAGGTCCATCAATATAGTAGAGAGAGAGAGAGAGAATAGCCGCGGTGATGTATGTACAGGTCAATGTAGAGAGAGAATAGCCGCGGTGATGTATGTACAGGTCAATGTAGAGAGAGAATAGCCGCGGTGATGTATGTACAGGTCAATGTAGAGAGAGAATAGCCGCGGTGATGTATGTACAGGTCAATGGAGCCGAGGGCCAACAAAGTTTGAAATCCTGAGCTAGAGAGCTGGAATTGTGTCAACAGCTTCTACTAGTACGACCCGTCAAACTATCCAATTCTGTAAACAGCTTCTACTAGTACGACCCGTCAAACTATCCAATTCTGTAAACAGCTTCTACTAGTACGACCCGTCAAACTATCCAATTCGGTAAACAGCTTCTACTATTACGACCCGTCAAACTATGCAATTCTGTAAACAGCTTCTACTAGTACGACCCGTCAAACTATCCAATTCTGTAAACAGCTACTAGTACGACCCGTCAAACTATCCAGTTCTGTAAACAGCTTCTACTAGTACGACCCGTCAAACTATCCAATTCTGTAAACAGCTTCTACTAGTACGACCCGTCAAACTATCCAATTCGGTAAACAGCTTCTACTATTACGACCCGTCAAACTATCCAATTCTGTAAACAGCTTCTACTAGTACGACCCGTCAAACTATCCAATTCTGTAAACAGGTTCTACTAGTACGACCCGTCAAACTATCCAATTCTGGAAACAGCCTCTACTAGTACGACCCGTCAGACTATCCAATTCTGTAAACAGTTTCTACTAGTACGACCCGTCAAACTATCCAATTCTGGAAATAGCCTCTACTAGTACGACCCATCAAACTATCCAATTGTGTAAACAGCCTCTACTAGTACGACCCGTCAAACTATCCAATTGTGTAAATAGCTTCTACTAGTACTACCCGTCAAACTATCCAATTCTGGAAACACCCTCTACTAGTACGACCCATCAAACTATCCAATTGTGTAAACAGCCTCTACTAGTACGACCCATCAAACTATCCAATTGTGTAAATAGCCTCTACTAGTACGACCCATCAAACTATCCAATTGTGTAAACAGCCTCTACTAGTACAACCCATCAAACTATCCAATTGTGTAAACAGCCTCTACTAGTACGACCCGTCAAACTATCCAATTGTGTAAACAGCCTCTACTAGTACAACCCATCAAACTATCCAATTGTGTAAACAACCTCTAGTAGTATGACCTGTCAAACTATCCAAATTACACTTCATTAGTCCCGAAAACACAATATGGGTGTGTTACATAAAATTCGATATAGGAAAACTTAGTTTTAAAATATTCACTTTGTTTCTGTCCATCTTTTAATGCGATCCTCCTGCGCATGTCGTGTCTTCTTCTAATTCTAACATTCATATCCACGTCCTTTATAACTATTTCAAGTGATAAATGATATAGACCATTTTTGTTGTTGATACCACAGGGTCAATGTTGGATGTGGACCGGCAGAGGAGAGAGTTTTACTAACCGGCCTCCACGCTGTTGCTGACATCTACTGCGAGTGTTGTAAGACCACGCTGGGTTGGAAATATGTAAGCGTTTGTTGGTGTTGTATGTGGGTGGAAACAGAAGCGTTTGTTGGTGGTTGTATGTGGGTGGAAACAGAAGCGTTTGTTGGTGTTGTATGTGGGTGGAAACAGAAGCGTTTGTTGGTGGTTGTATGTGGGTGGAAACAGAAGCGTTTGTTGGGGTTGTATGTGGGTAGATAGATCTAGCATATGTAAGCGTTTGTTGGTGTTGTATGTGGGTGGAAACAGAAGCGTTTGTTGGTGTTGTATGTGGGTGGAAACAGAAGCGTTTGTTGGTGGTTGTATCTGGGTGGAAACAGAAGCGTTTGTTGGTGTTGTATGTGGGTGGAAACAGAAGCGTTTGTTGGTGTTGTATGTGGGTGGAAACAGAAGCGTTTGTTGGTGGTTGTATGTGGGTGGAAACAGAAGCGTTTGTTGGTGTTGTATGTGGGTAGATAGATCTAGAATATGTAAGCGTTTGTTGGTGTTGTATGTGGGTGGAAACAGAAGCGTTTGTTGGTGGTTGTATGTGATTAAAAACAGAAGCGTTTGTTGGTGTTGTATGTGGGTAGAAACAGAAGCGTTTGTTGGTGGTTGTATGTGGGTGGAAACAGAAGCGTTTGTTTGTGGTTGTATGTGGGTGGAAACAGAAGCGTTTGTTGGTGGTTGTATGTGGGTAAAAACAGAAGCGTTTGTTGGTGTTGTATGTGGGTAGAAACAGAAGCGTTTGTTGGTGGTTGTATGTGGGTGGAAACAGGAGCGTTTGTTGATGGTTGTATGTGGGTAGACACAAGCGTTTGTTGGTGTTGTATGTGGGTAGATACAAGCGTTTGTTGGTGTTGTATGTGGGTAGACACAAGCGTTTGTTTGTGTTGTATGTGGGTAGACACAGAAGCGTTTGTTGGTGGTTGTATGTGGGTAGAAACAGAAGCGTTTGTTGATGTTGTATGTGGGTAGGCAAACGTTTGTTGATTTTGTATGTGGGTAGAAACAGAAGCGTTTGTTTGGGGTTGTATGTGGGTAGAAACAAGCGTTTGTTGGTGGTTGTATGTGGGTAGAAACAGAAGCGTTTCTTCGTGGTTATATGTGGGTAGAGACAGAAGCGTTTGTTGGTGTTGTATGCTGGTAGCTACATCTAGAATATGTAAGCTTCCTGTAAGGTGATCATCTGGATTGGAGGCTATGCTTCTATTCACGGACCACGAACATGCGAATGATTGACAGGAACATGGCGGAACCCGACACTGATGTGAAGTTAGTGCTCTCTTATAGCTTGCCAAGTCATGGTACATAACAGTCACCGATGGTTCGAGAAACTGGGGACAGAAAGTGGAGATGGATAGGATACACCTTCAGAAATAAGCCTGTAAATACCACCAGACATGCGCTGGATTGGAACTCACGGAGACAGATACTAACGATGGGGCCATGGGACATTTGACAAAGTAAAATGGAAGAGAAGGCCAGTGCTACGCTGCTGGAACGAGTCTCGTGTGCAGAACACAAGATTACGGCTCAGAATATGACCAGGTATAGGTCGCCATGGGCCTTTGGACCAAAGCCTACTACATGAATTACTTATATACGCCCTCTCTCTCTCTCTCTCTCTCTCTCTCTCCCTCTCTCTCTCTCTCTCTCTCTCTCACACACACACACATACTAATTAAAGATAGTCCGCCATCGGGGTTGAAGTGTTGAGAGAATTTCACTGTTTCCTGTCTCAGCTTTATCTGAGATCTGGTGAACAGTTTCCTTCTTGACTGCCTTGCATTCCCTGACTGTCAGTCAGGTGTACAGTTAAAGCTGGGTAGACTCTAAAATATTGGTACTCGGGATCGAACCAGGTACTTCGTGCCTGGTACACCAGCTAGTAATACATGATCCACAACCACATCCATTTACTGATACAGAATGGGACATCACTCCACTCCTGGTGACCCACGATTCTCTGTCATGAACTGGCTGCATGCTGGTGCCCCCGCTGTGTGCTAGCCCTGTAGTTCTCATCCCTGCTCGTCCTACATTCGATCCCCCAAATCCCTGTAGTGTTATGTATGATCGTTGATTCACATCGATTCCAAGTGTTGTCATCAAACGGCGACTACGATACTTGACTTTATCCCGTCTCTTGGCGCTTTCCAAGCTGGCATATCAATTCTTGCATCGCCCGCAAACCCCCAGAAAAAGCCTTAACAAGCTGGGGGGTGGGGGCGTTCTAGTCAGTGCGTACTGCACGCATGTTGTGTTTGTTTATGTTCTCTGTTGCCCTGACTGCTGTCTGCTGACATTTACAAACCACTTATCGCTATCCTTTCACTGGGAATCCTTAAGCTTCCTGTGAATATTCATTGCAGTTCTCCAGCATTCCATTAGGATGTGTGATGCTTTTTGGTTTCCACATTCACACGTTCTTTCGTTCACTTCTTTCTTTCGTTCACTTCTCTTTCGTTCACTTCTTTATTTCGTTCATTTCTTTTTTTCGTTCACTTCTTTCTTTCGTTCACTTCTTTATTTCGTTCACTTCTTTTTTTCGTTCACTTCTTTCTTTCGCTCACTTCTTTCTTTCGCTCACTTCTTTCTTTCGCTCACTTCTTTCTTTCGCTCACTTCTTTCTTTCGTTCACTTCTTTCTTTCGCTCACTTCTTTATTTCGTTCACTTCTTTCTTTCGTTCACTTCTTTCTTTCGTTCACTTCTTTCTTTCGCTCACTTCTTTATTTCGTTCACTTCTTTCTTTCGTTCACTTCTTTCTTTCGCTCACTTCTTTCTTTCGCTCACTTCTTTCTTTCGCTCACTTCTTTCTTTCGCTCACTTCTTTCTTTCGTTCACTTCTTTCTTTCGCTCACTTCTTTCTTTCGCTCACTTCTTTCTTTCGTTCACTTCTTTCTTTCGTTCACTTCTTTCTTTCGCTCACTTCTTTCTTTCGTTCACTTCTTTCTTTCGCTCACTTCTTTCTTTCGTTCACTTCGTTCTTTCGTTCACTTCTTTCTTTCGTTCACTTCTTTCTTTCGCTCACTTCTTTCTTTCGTTCACTTCTTTCTTTCGCTCACTTCTTTCTTTCGTTCACTTCTTTCTTTCGTTCACTTCTTTCTTTCGTTCACTTCTTTCTTTCGCTCACTTCTTTCTTTCGTTCACTTCTTTCTTTCGTTCACTTCTTTCTTTCGTTCACTTCTTTCTTTCGTTCACTTCTTTCTTTCGTTCACTTCTTTCTTTCGTTCACTTCTTTCTTTCGTTCACTTCTTTCTTTCGCTCACTTCTTTCTTTCGTTCACTTCTTTCTTTCGTTCACTTCTTTCTATCCCAAGGGAAGGTAGTTGTTTACTCTTGTAACTCCTGTTTCATCTGTGGTAGGGTGTGGTGGTGGAAAGCAAGTCGCCATTCTTGGTGGTTGCTTCTGTACATCAAGTGATTCTTCTAATATCACGAGACGTACTGAAGAAAGTGGGCCTGACTGTAGTGCAATGTAAGACTATCAGTAGGATCGCTGTTATGGTATCACAGTGTCGATCCTCACCTCGTTGGTAAGGCTGCTGTAACAGTCTGTTTTCATGTAGACGTGAGGTGGGGTCTTGGTCAGTAAGTTTAACCTGCCGTGATATGGGGTCTTGGTCAGTAAGTTTAACCTGACGTGATATGGGGTCTTGGTCAGTAAGTTTAACCTGACGTGATATGGGGTCTTGGTCAGTAAGTTTAACCTGACGTGAGGTGGGGTCTTGGTCAGTAAGTTTAACCTGGCGTGATATGGGGTCTTGGTCAGTAAGTTTAACCTGACGTGATATAGGGTCTTGGTCAGTAAGTTTAACCTGACGTGAGGTGGGGTCTTGGTCAGTAAGTTTAACCTGACGTGATATGGGGTCTTGGTCAGTAAGTTTAACCTGACGTGATATGGGGTCTTGGTCAGTAAGTTTAACCTGACGTGAGGTGGGGTCTTGGTCAGTAAGTTTAACCTGGCGTGATATGGGGTCTTGGTCAGTAAGTTTAACCTGACGTGAGGTGGGGGTCTTGGTCAGTAAGTTTAACCTGGCGTGAGGTGGGGGTCTTGGTCAGTAAGTTTAACCTGGCGTGATATGGGGTCTTGGTCAGTAAGCTTAACCTGACGTTATGTTGGGTCTTCGTCAGTAAGTTTAACCTGACTTGACGTGGGGTCTTGGTCAGTAAGTTTACTCGACCATATGCAGCCTCTGTACTTGATGATCCTTCCCATTACAGTACCTGCCTCATCTCTATATTCCTTTACTTCATATCTCCCAAAGCATCTTCTGTCGTTCATCGTGTTGCTCCATGGGTAGCATAATGACTCCACCTAATACGGCCGTCTTACAACAAGCCTCACTAACCATATCAGCTTTCTCTCACTAACCATATCAGCTTTCTCTCACTAACCATATCAGCTTTCTCTCACTAACTATATCAGCTTTCTCTCACTAACAATATCAGCTTTCTCTCACTAACCATATCAGCTTTCTCTCACTAACCATATCAGCTTTCTCTCACTAACCATATCAGCTTTCTCTCACTAACCATATCAGCTTTCTCTCACTAACCATATCAGCTTTCTCTCACTAACCATATCAGCTTTCTGTCACTAACCATATCAGCGTTCTCTCACTAACCACAAACTTTCTCTCACTAACCATACAAACTTTCTCTCACTAACCATACAAACTTTCTCTCACTAACCATACAAACTTTCTCTCACTAACCACAAACTTTCTCTCACTAACCACAAACTTTCTCTCACTAACCACAAACTTTCTCTCACTAACCACAAACTTTCTCTCACTAACCACAAACTTTCTCTCACTAACCACAAACTTTCTCTCACTAACCACAAACTTTCTCTCACTAACCACAAACTTTCTCTCACTAACCACAAACTTTCTCTCACTAACCACAAACTTTCTCTCACTAACCACAAACTTTCTCTCACTAACCACAAACTTTCTCTCACTAACCACAAACTTTCTCTCACTAACCAAATCCTTTCTCTCACTAACCATATCCTTTCTCTCACTAACCACAAACTTTCTCTCACTAACCAAATCCTTTCTCTCACTAACCATATCCTTTCTCTCACTAACCACAAACTTTCTCTCACTAACCAAATCCTTTCTCTCACTATCCATACAAACTTTCTCTCACTAACCACAAACTTTCTCTCACTAACCAAATCCTTTCTCTCACTAACCACAAACTTTCTCTCACTAACCATACAAACTTTCTCTCACTAACCACAAACTTTCTCTCACTAACCACAAACTTTCTCTCACTAACCAAATCCTTTCTCTCACTAACCATATCCTTTCTCTCACTATGCATGCACTTTCTCTCCTCAGGAGCATGCCTTTGAGTCCAGCCAAAAGTACAAAGAAGGCAAGTACATCATCGAGCTGGCACACATGATTAAGGACAATGGATGGGAGTAACTGACCTGAATTTCGTGGCATGCTGGCACCCGGCACCCGACATCCCTTCTACAGTACAGGAATGTGTCTTTTGTTTGCATCTTGCAGGCATCCTACATTTGCTGGACTATATGTTCGTAAGACTGTCTCCATGGCATGTTTTGGTCGCTACACAAAGATTACCTAGCTGGTTTCTTGTGTAGCAGTGTTGAAGTACTGCCTCATATCTGGAGCATTGACTTTAACACATTGCAGCACTACAGCAAGAAGGGAAGGGCTATGGTCAGGCTCTTCTATTGATGAATCACTTGTATGTTCATATTCATACAGAATTGTTGCTGTTCTGTAAGCTGGGGGGGGGGGGGGGGGGGGAGGTGTGCTAATGTTGGCTTGCTAAGTTAATGCAATCTTGTGATGATTGGACATTAAGTACTCATTGACCAGGCTTGTGGGACGCCACTTACTGGAGGCTCAGAAACGTTCAACAAGCTCTGAAATTTGCAAATTGATGCCATCTGAATTTAGCAGTATGTTGGATGACTTTTAGATTTTGCAGGGAAGTTGAATGGCCGAGGAGCAAAGAAGCTGGGTGGTTTGGATTATGGTCTTGTGAACATGAGTTCAAAACTTTGGAACAACGTATGTTTATTTCTATCAAAGGTAAAATAAAATGCCAGCCTGTACAGTACATGCTGACTGCAGGGGCAAGCAGCCTTTATTCCTCAGCTCTATAAATCCTTCTGCTGACTTCAACAATGAGAATAAACTGCGTAATGAAACATTTTTTTAGTTAGGTGTCTTTTGGAAATTTCAGTGATGTTTGGTGGCTTTTTTGACATTTCAATGATGTTGGGTGACTTTTGGACATTTCATTGATGTTTGGTGACTTTTGGACATTTCATTGATGTTCGGTGGCTTTTGGATTTCACAATGATGTTGAGTGACTTTTAGATTTTGCCATGATGTTGGGATTCTACATGCCACTGTCGACATTTACTAGTCTCATTTGAAAAATGTGAGTGTCTCTACTGAATATTACATGTATCAGCTGAACATATATTATAACTGTTCTTTGTATAGACTTGAAAGTGTGGGAGAAACTGGATTTCATATTCCCATACGTTTACAAACAAGGCACACCGTGAACAATACATGTTGGAGAACAATCAGAAATGTCACATAAACTGGGTTCACACTCATTAACGATATGTGTAGTGTACATATTAATGTCCCCTTCCAGACCATTATTTGTGTTATTCCCTGTGATCCATTCATTATTTACGGCCTTATAATGGATGCTTGAGATACAGAACTTGTTACTTCTGTTTCAGCTTTGAAATTCATTTAATTGTGCTTGCAAGATCTGCAGGCAGCCATCAGCATAAATTCAACAGCCGGCCATTTCATAGTGCACATAGCTGCTCCCACAATTTCTGCCTCAGCTCTGCACCCTCATACCAGGTCTGGCGTTGTAGGTTATTATGGGTCTGGGTGGTTCTCAAGTATATTTTAAAGGGATTGGGTTCCAGTCTCGCTTGGACATTCACTTGTGTTAGATATATGGAGGCAATATAGGTAGATTTATAATCTGCAGTGCACTGGGATATCTGGAGGAAATATCAGTAGATTTATAATCTGCAGTGCACTGGGATATCTGGAGGCAAAATCAGTAGATTTATAATTTGCAGTGCACTGGGATATCTGGAGGCAATATCAGTAGATTTATAATCTGCAGTGCACTGGGATATCTGGAGGCAATATTAGTAGATTTATAATCTGCAGTGCACTGGGATATCTGGAGGCAATATCAGTGGATTTATCATTTGCAATACACATAATCATTTGCTTGTGGGGGATATCATCTGGATACGCTGGTCAGTGTATTTGCAGTGCTCCATTGAAAGTCTTTGTTACTGATTCCTGAAGAAGATGTTTGGGACATGTAGAGATATTCAACATAGGTCTCTAATGTTCCAGTGACTGCAGGTACGAGATATAACACACAAAATACTGGATGTGTCAGATATATAATCAAAATTGGTTATCATTTACATGCAAGAGCTCGTGGCCTGGTCTTTTCAGCTTTGAATCAATGGAAACTAAAATGTCTGAAGCCTGCCTGTATTGTCGACCATTACCTGTGTTGTTGACACTTACCTGTGTTGTTGACACTTACCTGTGTTGTTGACACTTACCTGTGTTGTCGACACTTACCTGTGTTGTCGACACTTACCTGTGTTGTCGACACTTACCTGTGTAGTCGACACTTACCTGTGTTGTCGACACTTACCTGTGTTGTTGACACTTACCTGTGTTGTCGACACTTACCTGTGTTGTCGACACTTACCTGTGTTGTCGACACTTACCTGTGTTGTCGACACTTACCTGTGTTGTCGACACTTACCTGTGTTGTCGACACTTACCTGTGTTGTCGACACTTACCTGTGTTGACGACTCTTACCTGTATTGTCAACACCTACTTGATATATGACACTTACTTGACATCTGACATTTACTTGACATATGTCAACTCCCCATAATCAGATCTAAACATTTTGGAGTGTAACAATTTGTTTTCTTCCTTAATTAAAATGATTGTGTCTCAGGTATCTAACTATATTGTTCATTTGGAACAGTAAAATCAATGTTAAATAATAAAAAAAAAAAGGTTTCCTAAAAATAGGATCATAAAAATTATATGAAATAAATTATGACTCTTTATTATTAAAACAGTCATAAAAGCTATCACACAAACATATATTGATACCGGAAGTGCTTTCAGAATGGTAAATTCACAGATAACAGAAGTAGTTATTGTTCCATACAGATATCTTATTCTCATTGTTGTATTGACAGTACAAGTGCTAACTTTTGTTAGCAGTTAATGTCATGCGTTTATTTTTACTCAGACTCATATATTTTTGTGACAAGCAATTATCACATGACTTTCGCTGTCACAAACAATTATCACTTGACTTTCGCTGTCACAAACAATTATCACTTGACTTTCGCTGTCACAAACAATTATCACTTGACTGCCGCTGTCTCAAACAATTATCACTTAGGGACATTCGCTCTCGCAAACAATTATCATCTGACATTCGCTCTCACAAACAATTATCACCTGACTTTCATTGTGACAGTTATAACCTGACTTTCAGTATGACAAGTAGTTATCACCTGACTTTCATCGTGACAACTATAACCTGTCTTTCATCGTGATTGTCGCTGTCACAGACAATTATCACCTGACTTTCATTATGACAAGCAATTATCAGACTTTCATTATGACAAGCAGTTATCACCGGACTTTCATCGTGAAAATTATAGCCTGTCTTTCATCATGACAAGCGGTTATCGCCTGACTTTCATCGTGACTGTCGCTGTCACAAACAATTATCACCTGACTTTCATCGTGACTGTCGCTGTCACAAACAATTATCACCTGACTTTCATCGTGACAAGCAGTTATCACCTGACTTTCATCGTGACTGTCGCTGTCACAAACAATTATCACCTGACTTTCATCGTGACAAGCAGTTATCACCTGACTTTCATCGTGACTGTCGCTGTCACAAGCAATTATCAACTGACTTTTACTATGACAAGCAGTTATCACCTGACTTTCATCGTGACTGTCGCTGTCACAAACAATTATCACCTGACTTTCATCGTGACAAGCAGTTATCACCTGACTTTCATCGTGACTGTCGCTGTCACAAACAATTATCACCTGACTTTCATCGTGACAAGCAGTTATCACCTGACTTTCATCGTGACTGTCGCTGTCACAAGCAATTATCAACTGACTTTTACTATGACAAGCAGTTATCACCTGACTTTCATCGTGACTGTCGCTGTCACAAACAATTATCACATGACTTTCATCGTGACAAGCAGTTATCACCTGACTTTCGCTGCAGCTTAATGTAATATGTTATTCACTTTCGCAGCTTAACTGTCACTTCAATGGAGACATATAACATTGTCATGCCATGTGTGTCCTTTCACAGGCTTCTTGTAAGAGTGTATATATTATATATATGTATATGTATGTTTGTATGTATATTTTGCCTGTTTGGAGTGTTAATATATGTGAAATGACATGAATTCCATTTTGATAGCACTCATCTAAACATGGTCTGGTTGATAAGTCCTATATCACAAGTATGAATAAGTAATGGTCCAGGAACAGTGCATAGCTCATCTCATATTTTGTCTAACTCTCTTCTGGGTCTCTTTTCATGCATACACTCATTCCAGACAGATGTGTATGCACACAAACACGTATTCCACATTCATATACACTCATACTCCACACGCTGTCTCATATTATCTCTTTCTTTTTCTCTCTCGCTCACTCTCTCTCTTTCTCACACACACACACACACAAAAGAAAGTCTTTCATGACACATTCACACTCTCTCATTCTCCACACATTCACACTCACACATTCTCAACAAATTCACACCCACACATTCACACCTACATATTCACACTCTCTCATTCTCCATACATTCACACTCACACATTCACACTCACACATTCTCTACACATTCACACCTACATATTCACACTCACATTCTCCACACATTCTCACTCTCTCATTCTTCACACATTCAGTCTCCACACATTCACACTCTCTCATTCTTCACACATTCACACTCTCTCATTCTTCACACATTCACACTCTCTCATTCTCCACACATTCACACTCTCTCATTCTCCACACATTCACACCCACACATTCACACCTACATATTCACACTCACATTCTCCACACATTCACACCCACACATTCACACCTACATATTCACACTCACATTCTCCACACATTCACACCTACATATTCACACTCACATTCTCCACACATTCACACCCACACATTCACACCTACATATTCACACTCACATTCTCACGCTCTCGTTCTTCACACATTCAGTCTCCACACATTCACACTTACACATTCTCAACACATTCACACTCTCTCATTCACACTCATACATTCACACTCACAATCTCTCATTCTCCAAACATTCACACTCCACATTCACCACACATACACACTCTCTCATTCACACTCACACATTCTCCACACATTCACACATTCTCCACACATTCACACTCACACATTCTCCACACATTCACACTCTCTCATTCACACTCACACATTCACACTCACAATCTCTCATTCTCCAAACATTCACACTCCACATTCACCACACATACACACTCTCTCATTCTCAAAACATTCACACTCTCTCATTCTCCACACATTCACACTCTCTTATTCAAACTCACACATTCACACTCTCTTATTCACCTCACATTCACACTCACACATTCTCCACACATTCACACATTCTCCACACATTCACACTCTCTCATTCACACATTCACACTCACAATATCTCATTCTCCAAACATTCACACTCCACATTCACCACACATACACACTCTCTCATTCACCTCACATTCACACTCACACATTCTCCACACATCATACTCACACATTATCCACACATTCACATTCACACATTCTCCACACATTATCACTCTCTCATTCTCCACACATTCACACTCAGTCTCCACACATTTACACTCACACATTCACTGCACATTCACACTCACACATTCTACACACATTCACACTCACACATTCTCAACACATTCACAGTCTCTCATTCTTCACACATTCATACTCTCTCATTCACACTCACACATTCACAATCTCTCATTCTCCACACATTCACACTCCACATTCACACTCTCATTCACCACACATACACACCCTCTCATTCGCCTCACATTCACACTCTCTCATTCACCACTCATTCACTACACATTCACACTCACTCATTCTCCACACATTTACACTCTCAAATTCACCACACATTCACACACTCTCATTCACCACACATGCACACTCACACATTCACAGTCTCTCATTCACCACACTCTCACATTCACCATACATTCAGACTCACACATTCTCCACACAAACACACAATTCAAACTAACCCATCATTGTTTTGCGCCAAGATTTCCTACAACATTTCTGTAACCACCAACAATGGCCAAGATGTTGTTCCTACATGTTTCCTTCAACTATACCTTTGTGGCACGGAATAGTTCCGAGATTCTAGCACAATCTGACAGCGTTATTCCTGTCTTCTGTTCCACTTCCGTCAGCTATAACTTGCAGTGAACCAACAATTTGATCAATGTGCCAGCAATCCTACTTGACCTGGCATCCACATTATGTAGTCCAAAGTTTTGTGTTTACCTAATGAACACATTAAGATAGTTATTGCTGCATAAACAGGCCTGGCTTATTATGTATTGATTCACAACTAGAGCCCAGCCACTGCCATTCAACAATTTGTCTTTTTCTTCAGAATGGCTATAGTATTACCATGTGTTGTTTGAAAAGTCATCTTCTTATTTTTTGTGTGTGTGTGTAATATGTGAATGTTTTTATGACTTCTTCAGTGAATATATTTTTTTTTAAATGATTTCAAGAGGAATTAGAAATAAGAAACATGAGCTATTATACGGTCTTGACATGAAATCTTCAAAATGCAGAAAAACATTTCTTTGTTTCCATCTGTGTTTGTTTATTTTCAAGAAAAAAATGTGTTATGAAATGTGCCTTGACCTTAAAGGAATGGTGAGCTTCAGCCTGTTAACATCTGCTTGTAGTGTTGGCCTGGTAGGTTTAGACAGGCATTTGGAGGCCCAGTTCTAACATGATGTCAGTCATGTCACATACGAGGTCATTTCAGCTTTCCAGACTTGACATTAATATTATTTATGATTATATTTTGCCTCCCTGGAGAGGGGGTCTCCTCAAGGAGTTTTGTGGGGAGGGGGGGTCTCCTCAAGACAAAAACTATAATAAAAATAATAAACTATAATAATCATACATGGGGGGGGGGGGGGGGGAAGAGAGGGTGTGTGTGTGTGTTGGTTTAAGGATCAAAGTTGAGTTGTTTTAGTGTTCTGCTATTGTCACTGAAGTCATATTTTCAAGAGATTAATTTCCAAGTGTGTGCTCTCTATATGTTTCATTCCCTGTAGAAATGTTTGTGTACTCTGTATAACAAGCAGATAGTAGAACATGTAGTTAAAGCATGTCGACTCCATAAGATAATATGACAGCATGACCCTCTTGAACGTAGATGAGATGTAAACTGAATAGTGGTGAGAGAAGCCTGACGAGAGACGTGATTACTTGATAGCAGTTGAGGAAGAAGAAAATCTCGCTTGTTTTCAGCATGCTGCATATATTTTCATTTGTCAGTGAAGTTGGACATTTCTACCAACTTTTGTGTCTACGTGTGCATTCTTTGTCCAAATATGTGTGTGCTTCAGTTGAAATGTTTCATTCCAGATGTTTGTTTATCTGATTTATTTTAATTTTCTCAGTGAAAATGTTAAGACCAAGAGGTCAATCCAATGGTCGCAGCATCAAAAGGAAACATTTCCTTAATGAGTTTCTATTTCTAATTATTGTTAACTTTATTGTGTCTTTGTCCAGTTGTTTAACTCCGTCACTTCTCAATACTTTGAGACTCGTATATGAAGAAAGTGCTCTATTTCTATGCAGAAATCGTCAAACACGAAATGAATATCCTAATGACACCTCTTCTATTCACAATAGAAGACCAAAGATAGCATCTTACAAATCTATAAAAATATTGTTGCAAGTAATTCCAGTCTTTATGGACACATTCAGCATTAAAACTTTTCTACAAACATGCCAAACGACGGCAATAATAAGTTGTTATTTCTTATCACCTATGGCCAGATAATATTTTAAAAGGATATTTAATAAAAGTACTTCCACTTGTGAACGTATATTTCTGATATTTAGCACTGCTAACTGATCCACAATATACAAAAGATCAGTTGTTCCAGTGCAAGGCGCCACATGTTTGAGTTATCTGGCATTCGTCAATTAGTTAACGATTCTGTTTATTAACAAATGTCTGTGGGTTACGGAGGAACGCAAAAGTGACGCAAAGAATAGTTATGCTATGCTAGGCATGTTGTCCGGAGAATGGGACATAGGACCGGCTACCTCATTCTATAGAAGCTACAAACCAATAGTAGGATTAATGAAGATCTATCTCTGCACCCCGATGACAGAAGAGGTTTCCATTAAGTCCAAGTTTATTAACAAAATTTCTGCTGGAGATAAATGGGAAATCATACGATGAAATTTCTGCGATAGGCTAATATCAGGATTTGGTGGTTGAACAGTTAGAATACCAGTTGAAAGAATGCTGTTCGAATCCTGGTAAATAATTGAAATAAAAAACCTAACCTGCACACTAACCCTAAACTTTTGGGATGAGAGGTTTATATTCCCTATCATAAATCACCTGGTAGTCAGTCCCCCATCAACGACAGAAGCTTGGTAATGATAATAATATAAAATGTTAGTGTTGGATGTAGATGATAGTAAAAAATAATGTGAAGGTTTGATATAAAATTATATTTAAAATTTGCTATAGAGGAAAATATTAAATGATGTGAGGGTTAAATGTAGGTGATAGTACAACATTATGTGAAGGGTTTTTTTTTTGCGTTCGCCTTATTTCTCTATTCCCCAAGGCGGGTGTGCATTGCACTGTGGTTTTTATTTTGCGCCTGTCGGCCCAGTGCATCCGACTTCAGCATGCATTTTAGGTAAGGGTCTGCTTCCTCCTGCATTTTCTAAGGGTTTGCTTTCCCGGGGTAACGGCCGGTGCTGTGATGGGGATCGAACCCAGCACCTTTGATTGTGAGCTGTGCCACTTAACCACTAGCCCGTCCCCATGTGAAGGTTTGATATTTGTATATCAAATTATGTGAGGATTTGCCGTAGGTGATAATTAAAAATTATGTAAGGGTTCCTTGTACAAAATAATGTAAATTCTCTGATGGTTCGATATAAGTGAGAATATAATATTATCTGATGGTTCGATATGGGTGATAATATAATATCCAACACAGAAGACAAAAAGTCGAACAGAGGAACAGAACAAACACATAGTTACAAATTACATCAACAACCTGAATACATGTCTATTCGGATGGCTGAGCCGAAGATATTATTGGTAACAGGGAAGAAGGCATCATTATAAAACTAAAACGCGAAGTATACTCAGCAGAATTTGCCACTGAGAGACGCTGCGGCAACTTCAGTGTAAGTATACTCAGCAGAATTTGCCACTGAGAGACGCTGCGGCAACTTCAGTGTAAGTATACTCAGCAGAATTTGCCACTGAGAGACGCTGCGGCAACTTCAGTGTAAGTATACTCAGCAGAATTTGCCACTGAGAGACGCTGCGGCAACTTCAGTGTAAGTAAGCAGAATTTGCCACTGAGAGACGCTGCGGCAACTTCAGTGTAAGTATACTCAGCAGAATTTGCCACTGAGAGACGCTGCGGCAACTTCAGTGCTGAAACCAATGCCCTGAGACAAGCAGCTGAAACCCTTATAGACTATAAGGAGCAGGCAGAAAAGCAAGTGGTCATTCTCACGGACACCCTCACAGTATTAATGGCGCTCAAGAACCAGCAGAAAAATTAACTCGACACTCTGGCAGAATCGAGTGCCCCAGTGCTTCAAAAAAAAAAAAAAAGCATAGTCCAGTGGATACCAGCCCACTGCAACATTTCAGACAATGAGGAGACAGACAGACTCGCCAGAGAGGGAGGAATGCTGCAGCAGAGTGATATTGCAACCTCATACGATGAGACAAAAGCAGCTTTCAGGGAAATGTACAGTGCAAAATGGACAAAAATATCACTCTGGCCACATACAAAACGATGCCTACCATCAACTCTCCAGGCGAGACCTGGTGATCATTCTCCGACTGTGCACAAAACACAACAGACTGAGATGTCACCTGTACAACAAGTTTAAGATTGGCACTACAGACCTTTGTGTCTGCGGCACAGACCACATGACGACACAAAACATTTTTCAGTCCTGCCCACTGTATACCGACAAAAGAAGTAGTATTTGGCAACAGCCAGTGTCCTTCCACGAGAAGCTGTACGGAAGTGCGCGAAGCCTTGAGTTGACTGCTGCCTTCATTAGAGTCATTGAAATCAAGGTTTGAAGAAGAAAAATATAATAAACTACACCTGACAGTTCGATATAAGTGATAGTATAAAATTATCTGATGGTTCGAAATAAGTGATAATATAAAATTATATGATTGTTCGATATAAGTGATTATTATCTGAGGGTTCGATATAGGTGATAATATATTATCTGATGGTTCGATATAAGTGGTAATATAATATTATGTGAAAATGCAACTGCCAAAACCGCTGAAAAAGAAGAGAAAGAGAGAGTGTTTGTCAAGTTTATGTCATGGAGGTGGTAAAGTGGACTTGTATGATGTCAGTTGTGTGGAGATAATGATCACTGACACACACACACACACACCAGTTGTGTGGAGAGAATGCTCACTGACACACACACACACACCAGTTGTGTGGAGAGAATGCTCACTGACACACACACACACCAGTTGTGTGGAGAGAATGCTCAGTTGTCTGTGTAAGACTTGAAGAGGTCGGTCAGTGGGCTTATTGTTCTAGAACCATCTTCTGAGGAAAGTACAATGTTCCCAACCACAGATAACTAGCTATACGAGGGAGTTTGGACATAGAAGATTAGTCTGCACCCAGATCTAAACGTGGGCGACACGTCTTCTTCAATGTTCAGCCTAAAAAGGACGCTGTGTTGTAGTTTACAGCTAGGTTGCAATATCTGCACCTTTAGACCTAAAACACCCAGTTTCAGTATGTTGGAGCAGCACTAACATTGCCTACACGTTGAAATAGGATGCGTTATAAGCACACCACAGGACTGTGCAGCATTGGTGTGTTAGTAATGTGTACAGAAAACATCAAGAAGATGAAGAT
The DNA here is from genome assembly GCA_036924085.1 of Ariolimax columbianus. Lineage (NCBI taxonomy): Eukaryota > Metazoa > Mollusca > Gastropoda > Stylommatophora > Arionidae > Ariolimax > Ariolimax columbianus. Next base: position 62,483,848 of record JAVGWX010000015.1, on the reverse strand, counting down.
ATCTGGAAGGCAAGACCGGATTCTTACATATGTTACTGTGCCGAAGTCTATAGAATTTTGTCGTTTTTGTTCATTTCATATTGTCTCATTGCATTGTGTTTCTTTTGAGTGTTGATAATCAAAATACCCATGCCTTACTAAATGTGTTGCCTCCTTGTTAAACCACATGAAACTCCATAGCAGCTGGAGCTTTACAGGAAGCCTGTAAAGAAACTCTTACATCCAGCCCTCTTACATTCATGATTTCTGGTGCAACTCTTCTACAACTCTTTTTTGGCAGGCTTGGAAGTTTACAGTTGTCCTATTCTATTCACCCAGTTTACCACTCTAATATTCTTCTTGTTCAGTTTTTTTCACTTCAGGCAAAGTACATGGCCACCACTACAATTTGTCTCCTTTAGGAAGCCTGCGCCAAAACACTTTGCATGCTTTTACTGTGGTGATTTCTGTAGCAATTAGTTTGACATAGTGAAGTCACTAGCCCCATGCACAACTCTATTAATTCACTTTGTATGACATAAATGGAGATGCAGTGAGCCTTATCTTTCCTCCCCAGTAAGGCACCTCGGATCCACTTTGAGCCTTATCTTTCCTCCCCAGTAAGGCACCTCGGATCCACTTTGAGAACTCTAAATGTATTTCGCTATATTTATTCCAAAAGTCCAGAATGTACACTTGATAGATTACAGTTTTAGAAAGTTGAAGTATAGCTCTTTTTTTTTTTGAGAAGTTAGAAGATAAGAGACAACAATATGTAGGATAGAAAAGATGGATTGGGTGTTGTTTTGTATTTTTAAGTAGGGAAAATTAACACAGTTGATAACGTATTTGTCCCAGCAGTGAATAAGTGTAAATGTGTAGAATACTGTACAAACACTGAAAATGATGATGATAATGATGCATGTATTGTGGCTTCAGCTGCAGACGAGGGGTCTCACCCTATAATTATTGTGGTGATGTGTGTATACGTTTAATGTTGTTTGCTTCATGTAATGTGTTCAAGCCATTCTCATATTGTTATGATTTTGGTGTATTATTTTAATAGATTGTTTTTCCATCTGTATGTGGTGCTGGCTTTTAAGTGGGTGCTTGATGAATGGGTTTGTTTAAACTTAATTGAATATTTATCTTTTGTGCTCTGGTAGTTGGCTGAAAAACCAGCAAGATGTATATGCTGTTTAGGATATCTAGATTAGGCTAGCAACCTCATCATGAAAAAAAAGCATTGCCATAGAAACAGCTACTGCAGGAACACACAAAGTGCTTTGATGCTGACTTCTGTAAGGAGTCAACTTCTGTGATGGCCCTATGCTTTGTAAGGGGCCAAATGGAGACAAGACAAGAAGAATAGCCAGAATCTGATAGAAGTTACATTATTATTTACCAAAAATAGATTAGGGGACAATAATAGAACTGTCAGGAGTGTAGACTGAGGCACACCTATTCAGTAAATCATAAATCTGATACAAAGATTCTGTCCGAGGAGGATAGACAAACAGTAGAACTTGCTCTCAAAGTGTGTTAACTACATGAGAGGAATAGAGTGACAGCATGGTCCTCTCTAATCATGCTGTGAAATGAAATGTATGGTAACAAAAGACACCTTGAGACAGACTGCTTGGCATAATAATGTGAAATATATGTGACAATAGAGGAGGAATAAGAAAAAGATGCTATTTTTCAATAATAACTACAGATGACTACCAGTTTAACCTTGCTCATTTGTCAGGTAACATTGTTATTGAATTTTACTGCAGTCCCTCACTTGTTGAACTGTTCTACAAATATTAACCTAGTTTTAGTGCAGTTTTCCCTTCCCGTTGTGCTATTAAGCTCGTTGGGTGATGTAATTTCTATTTTGTTGCAACATCTTTTGTGAAATAAATTCCATTTCACAGCATTCTTGAAAGCTTCACATATTTTCACATTTGTGAGGGGATTGATAACAACATTTGATATCACATGTAAGGAAGCTGGTCTTTGTGTGCGTGTGTGTTCTTTTTTTTCTTCTCACAATCCACAAGGTGGTTATCATCTTTTCTGCAGTTGTGTAGAAAGGGATGGCCAGCTGCCCAGAGATTGGAAGGGAGCGGAGATAGACGTCAAATTGATGCTTGCTCTTAGGAACACCACCGGTTATTGTAGAAAATTTATTTCAATAGTGTAGTGTTTTTGCTGTCAGTATATTTTAAAAGTGCATTTTAAAAAGCCATTTATTTGTTTTCATTTCTGTTTAATGGATAATTTCAGTATTTAATATTTTCACATACCTGTGTTGAGATGGTCCAAAAGGTGAGCTAGGATTAGCAGCATTGAAATCTGCATCATAAGAGACTACTATGGAAGATTGAAAAGGGGTAGACTAGCTGATCCTGAAGAAACTAGAAGCCACCAAGAACAGAACAGAAGACTTGTACACTCTTAACCTTAAACCTTAACTCTTATGATACAGAGCAGTGAATTCAACTCGGTTTTTTTTCCTAATAATCGATATTGTTGCATTCAATATCAATATAACCTCTCAACAGTGGTGTTTCTTCTCTTCCATTTATTGACAAGATAATAAGACATTTGATATAGAATTGACTGAGCACATTAGCTTGCAGAGCTCTCTCCAGGCATACAAAACAATTGAAACGGCACTGATTGTTCCATATCAGTTTCTCTGTTTCTGCAAAGAAAATGTTTTTAATTCAGTCCACATTGATAGTTTCCAATTATTGATTTTTATATTGATCTTATTTGATTCAGTCTTTTCTCCACAGAAAATCAAGCAAAGATTTTCATCATAAGGTGGGGAAAACTGCAGGAAAAATGTGCTAGAATTCTCCCGTTAAATAGACTCAATTATTCATCTATATTTACTGTACAAATTATGCATTGTGTGCTTCTATCTGTAAGCTATGCTGTTATCAATGTTTGAATGAGAATCAGGAAAGTTAAATCTGACATTGTCATAGCCCAGGAGATAGAAGATGCCTACCAGGCACAGAAACACACAGTAGCTGTTTGGGTGGATCTGGAAAAGGCATTTGACAAAGTCTGGAAGGACGGACTTAGAGTCAAGCTAAGAAGAAGTGATGTCTGTGGGAAGATGTACAAGTGGATCAACCACTACCTCAAACAAAGAACGGCCAGAGTCCAAGTACAAGGGCAGATGAGCAAAAAGGTGACACTCGAGCAGGGAGTACCCCAAGGGGGAGTATTGTCACCCACACTCTTCCTGGTATATATAAACGATATTACAGAGAATATACCAAGAAGAGTCCATAGCTCAATGTTTGCAGACGATCTGGCTATGTGGACCTCTGAAAAGAATCTCACCATAGCAAGAAATCGGATGCAGACGGCCCTAACATCGCTGGAAGAGTGGGCGAACTCATGGCTGGTCAAAATAAACGAGGAGAAAACCACATGCACAATATTCTTTCTTTCATTAAAACCCCAAAGTACCAAATTAAGTCTAAATGGCAAAATCCTGCAGCCAAACGACAACCCAACCTATCTGGGAGTCACATTTGATCGGCGCATGACATGGAAAAGTCAGATTGAGAGAAACCGAATGAAAGCCAGAGAAAGAATGGCAATCATGAGGAAACTTGCTGGCACAAGCTGGGGAGTAGACGAAGGCATACTAAAGAAACTGTACACTGGAAGAGTGAGACCAGTTCTCGAGTATGGCATTGCGGCATGGACAACAGCAGCGAAGGCGAACTTCGATAAAGTTAACAAACTTCAAAACCAAGCCATAAGAATTATAACAGGTGGCATGAAGTCAACGCCAATTGTAGAACTTGAAAAGATTACAAAACTGCAATCCATGACCGATAGAAGAGACTGCAGAGGCCAGCTGCAGTCAGAGAAACTCCGAAGACTGACGGACCATCCAATGTACCAGAGACTAAACAATTTGGGAAATGGGAAACTAAAGCGGAGAAACTTTGCAGAAATAGCCAAAGCAAAGATGCACGAAGATCCCATAAACGCACTAACAACACCAAAACCCATCACTACTGTACGAAAACCTACCTGGAGGCAGGATATATTTCCAGAGGTGGTAGAAAATATACCAGGTATTGCAAACAAAAACTGCCAGACTGAAAAAGAAAGGAGAGACACTACCCTAAGCTTCATAACGAAAAGCTACCCAAGCATGGACTGGACCCATGCATACACCGACGGTTCTGTAACAAACACTACACAGAACGGAGGGGCAGGAGCATTCCTGAACCTACCAAATGGCAGAAAAATAACACTGTCATTCGCTACTGGTAAGTACACAAGCAATTTCAGAGCGGAGGCAGAGGCACTGAGGGCGGCAGTGGAAGAAATGGTGACACACAGTGAAAATGAGAGCCATATAGTCCTGCTGACAGATGCTCTCGCCGTAGTCACAGCGCTAAAAAGCCAGAAAAACACTGAGCTTAATGACTTAAGAGCAGCACTCTGCAAACTGTGCCAGCAGTCCGCACCAAAAAGGGTAGTGGTACAGTGGGTTCCGTCACACTGCAACATCCAAGGCAACGAGGAGGCAGACAGACTGGCAAAAGAAGGTGCAAGACTACCACAAACAGATACCAGTATGACGTACGAAGAGTCAAAACGGCTTATCAAAGCCAGATACATGACCAAATGGGAAACCTATCATACTGGTTACACCAAAAACGATGCCTATTACCAGTTGAACCGAAGAGAGCAGGTCGTTGTCTTCAGACTTCGCACTGGCCACAACAGACTGAGGTACCACCTATTCAACAAATTGAAGATAGGGTGTACCGACGAATGCCCGTGCGGTACTGGTAAAATGACCACTGAACATCTGCTGCAGAACTGCCCGACATACGAGGATCAGAGAGAGCAGATGTGGCCATTACCAGTGGAACTGCAAGACAAGCTCTATGGCAGTGGCGAGAGCCTCAGGATGACCGCCGCTTTTTTCGAAAAAATAATGGTTACTGTCTGACTGTGTACGCAGAAGAAGAAGAAGAAGAAATCTGACATTGAATTATAGCATCGATGTAGGGTTAAATCTGACATTAAATTTTAGCATCGATGTAGGGTTAAATCTGACATTGAATTTTAGCATCAATGTAGGGTTAAATCTGACATTGAATTTTAGCATCGATGTAGAGTTAAATCTGACATTGAATTTTAGCATCAGTGTAGAGTTAAATCTGACATTGAATTTTAGCATCGATGTAGAGTTAAATCTGACATTGAATTTTAGCATTGGTGTAGAGTTAAATCTGACATTGAATTTTAGCATCTATGTAGAGTTAAATCTGACATTGAATTTTAGCATCAGTGTAGAGTGTTTCTGTTGAGTAGTTCCTTTCAGAAAGGATTAGGTGATTCAGTAATTAACAAGGGGAAATTACGCCATTGTCAGATTAACTCTTTTGACAGTCCAACTTAGTTTACAAGATGTTAGTCTCAATGTTCAAGATAAGAAGAGCAATTTTATTTGTTTCATTGTTTTTTTTAAAGTCATTAAAACTAAAATTATGATTTTTAAATTGAAAGATACAGCTTTTGTTTATAAATCAAATTTAGCTAAATAACAAGATATGGTTGAAATGTGACATGTTTCAGATAAATCGGTTTAAGGGGTGCTACTGTAGTTGACTGCAGTGGACAATTTGGGCTGGAATATGTTAATGTCATGTTTGTTGTCAGTATATCTCATTGGATTAGCCTTTCATTGCAGCAGAAGTGGACAGATGTTACTAAATGAAGTGGTATTTACCATGACTCTGTATGTTTGTGAGTAGTAACAGTGGCTGGAAAACAAGTCTAAATATATATATTGCCTGTATTAGTGTAGAGAAATAGTTTATGTATTTAATACATCAGGTGATTATTAAAATAACCTTAGAGGTGTTTGATACTGTTTATGCTTGTTCCATTGTAATATCATCATCTCGCACTTGTTGGAGTATTTCCTCATATTGTGCTGTTTAAAACAAAATGGGTTGTCAGATAGTGGATAGAAGGTGATGTAGCGAAGTGGTTAGTGGCACGACTCACAACCCTGACTTGTTTTTGTGTTCGGATTCATGAAACAGCTTTTTCTTCGATGTTCGTCCATGAAAGGATATGCCGTAGTATACAGCAAAGCTGTAATATCTAGTTTTTCGGCCTGAAACATCCAGTTTAAGCTGCCTTTTTGGGGGGCACTGGGGTTGCCTTCCCACTGTGATTCCTATATTCTATTAGCCAGACTGCATGAGTGCAGCCTGTATCCAAGTCCGCTCCTGGAAGATGAAGTAGGGTCTTGGTCAGTTCTAGGTCGCTGACCCTAATGTCAGTTCATTTACTGTGCTGCATCTTTGTTCCTCATGAAACAAGTTCTATGAGAAGTAAACCAATTTTTAAATTGTGTGCTGAAGTCGGATGCATTGGATCACTAGGTGCAAAAAAATGTACCCCACCTCAGGGCAAATGAGAGAAAAAAAATATAATGGATATGGTCCGGACAGGTTTTTTAGTCATTGTTCTGAATCATCATCACGAGGCCAATCTTTTATGTCTGCCTGGAAGTCAACACTAAATGTGGAAGAATAAAATAAAGAGAGAAATTTCCCAGAATGCACCACCAAGGTAAAAGACAGGATGTTGGAGATCCATTGCAGCCAACCTTCGATATGAAGATGGCATCTGATCAAATATTATGCCCTAAGAAGAATGGGGTAGATGCTTGATCACCTATTGTACACTGTCTAAATAATGACTGTTTTGTATAGAAAAATGATTGAGTCTTCTGTTTTTAAATATTAATCTTAGTTGTTTCTAAGTGAGGGAGTTGCCAGTTTTAACATACCTTTTCTCGCAAGCAGCTAAAATCATCTTTATCATAAACGTGATGTTATTATTGTAACAAATATACCTATTACCAGCCATCAATTATCACCATTGAGCATATATGTTATTTTTGTTCCTTAGAGCTTTTATCACATCACTCATATATGCGAAAATAATTCTGCTTTCTATAGTAAATTAGCTTTGTTGTTTCATTTATGTCAACCTCACTTTCTTATCATTGCCTTACAATGTCTTACGTACATTTGCATAACTCTGTGTTGTTTTCATGTGTTTTGTTATTTCCCATTTTCCACCAATTGTAAGGTAAAAGTAATTGTTTCTTTTGACTGTTACCCTCATATCGCTGTTCAGCTTGTAACTTTGGTGTCCTATGACTCTGTAGTACTCATTTTCCATTATAAAGTGAAGGCTAAAGCAACCTGCGTGTTTTAGGGACCATATGTAGAGTAGACGACTCCCACACACTTGACATTGCATAACAAGTAGAATTGGAAAGTAGTTCGGAGTTTGAAAGATAATTCTAGAAATGTATCCCCAAATATATCCCCAAGAGGTATTAGCTCGCTTTACCCAAGGGCTGCAGAAGAAGATGACAATCAAGTGTGTTTACAGAAACTCACACAGGTAACTCAATCCACAAATGCACAGCTGTCAAATTTGCTGTTTATTCATTTTGATTACCAACTGGCCGGTGGTTTGGATGACAGGCTTCTAACCATGATGAAAGAGGTTCAAAACTTTAGTAAGGTACAGATATTTTGTTCCTATCGAATGTCAAATATCTAAACATAGTCTTTGCAGTGTATGGTGACTGCAGGTGCAAGGAGCCTTTATTCCTCAGCCCTATAAATCCTCCCACTGGACCTCAAGCATTGGATATCAGACTTGCTTGCACGGAGTACACACACAAAGAACAATATCAGAAGTTGGAGAAAATACTTGACTAAACATTTGTTCTGGTAGAATAGTCCTTCTTCATGATGTACATGTATGTGTATGTTTATTTTTCAAACAGACAAAATGTCTCTGTGGAATATCCTGTATATTGTGTTTGCATTCTTATCATGTACAAATTAAAGAACATTTCAAAATATTAATAGCTCTTCTTTGTTTCTAGGACTTCACTGATGTTTCGTTCTCTGTGTCTTCCACTGTTTCTGTCACTCTTGATCTTTCCATGTGTTTTCCACTGTTTCTGTATCTTGATCTTTCCCTGTGTTTTCCACTGTTTCTGTGTCTTGATCTTTCCCTGTGTCTTCCACTGTTTCTGTGTCTTGATCTTTCCCTGTGTCTTCCACTGTTTCTGTGACTCTTGATCTTTCCTTGTGTTTTCCACTGTTTCTGTGTCTTGATCTTTCCCTGTGTCTTCCACTGTTTCTGTGTCTTGATCTTTCCCTGTGTCTTCCACTGTTTCTGTTACTCTTGATCTTTCCCTGTGTTTTCCACTGTTTCTGTGTCTTGATCTTTCCCTGTGTCTTCCACTGTTTCTGTGTCTTGATCTTTCCCTGTGTCTTCCACTGTTTCTGTGTCTTGATCTTTCCCTGTGTCTTCCGCTGTTTCTGTGTCTTGATCTTTCCCTGTGTCTTCCACTGTTTCTGTGTCTTGATCTTTCCCTGTGTCTTCCACTGTTTCTGTTACTCTTGATCTTTCCATGTGTCTTCCACTGTTTCTGTGTCTTGATCTTTCCCTGTGTCTTCCACTGTTTCTGTGTCTTGATCTTTCCCTGTGTTTTCCACTGTTTCTGTGTCTTGATCTTTCCCTGTGTCTTCCACTGTTTCTGTGTCTTGATCTTTCCCTGTGTCTTCCACTGTTTCTGTGACTCTTGATCTTTCCCTGTGTCTTCCACTGTTTCTGTGACTCTTGATCTTTCCCTGTGTCTTCCACTGTTTCTGTGTCTTGATCTTTCCCTGTGTCTTCCACTGTTTCTGTGTCTTGATCTTTCCCTGTGTTTTGCACTGTTTCTGTGACTCTTGATCTTTCCCTGTGTCTTCCACTGTTTCTGTGTCTTGATCTTTCCCTGTGTCTTCCGCTGTTTCTGTTACTCTTGATCTTTCCCTGTGTCTTCCACTGTTGCTGTGACTCTTGATCTTTCCTTGTGTTTTCCACTGTTTCTGTGTCTTGATCTTTCCCTGTGTCTTCCACTGTTTCTGTGTCTTGATCTTTCCCTGTGTCTTCCACTGTTTCTGTTACTCTTGATCTTTCCCTGTGTCTTCCACTGTTTCTGTGTCTTGAAATTTCCCTGTGTCTTCCACTGTTTCTGTGTCTTGATCTTTCCCTGTGTCTTCCACTGTTTCTGTTACTCTTGATCTTTCCCTGTGTCTTCCACTGTTTCTGTGTCTTGATCTTTCCCTGTGTCTTACACTGTTTCTGTGTCTTGATCTTTCCCTGTGTCTTCCACTGTTTCTGTGTCTTGATCTTTCCCTGTGTCTTCCACTGTTTCTGTGTCTTGATCTTTCCCTGTGTCTTCCACTGTTTCTGTTACTCTTGATCTTTCCCTGTGTTTTCCACTGTTTCTGTGTCTTGATCTTTCCCTGTGTTTTCCACTGTTTCTGTGTCTTGATCTTTCCCTGTGTCTTCCACTGTTTCTGTGACTCTTGATCTTTCCCTGTGTCTTCCACTGTTTCTGTGTCTTGATCTTTCCCTGTGTCTTCCACTGTTTCTGTGTCTTGATCTTTCCCTGTGTTTTCCACTGTTTCTGTGTCTTGATCTTTCCCTGTGTTTTCCACTGTGTCTGTGTCTTGATCTTTCCCTGTGTTTTCCACTGTTTCTGTGACTCTTGATCTTTCCCTGTGTTTTCCACTGTTTCTGTGTCTTGGTCTTTCCTTGTGTTTTCCACTGTTTCTGTGACTCTTGATCTTTCCCTGTGTCTTCCACTGTTTCTGTGTCTTGATCTTTCCATGTGTTTTCCACTGTTTCTGCAACTCTTGATCTTTCCCTGTGTCTTCATAATAATGGCTTCCTCCTTATCCTTTGGTCAAGTCATACTGAGCCAGGCTGCCCTGAGAACTTTTGGGAATTAGTCCACCTGCAGGTTCAATGTACTTCAGCATTTCTGGTTTTATGCCATCGCGTCCAGCTGCTTTGTGAACCTTAGATTTCTCCAGTGTTGCCTTTAGCTCCTTCATTGTTTTATTTTCCCCTTCATTGTTTTATTACCCCTTTCATTGTTTTATTTTCCCCTTCATTGTTTTATTTTCCCCTTCACTGTTTTATTTTCCCCTTCATTGTTTTATTTTCCCCTTCACTGTTTTATTTTCCCCTTCACTGTTTTATTTTCCCCTTCCTTGTTTTATTTTCCCCTTCATTGTTTTGTTTTCCCATTCATTGTTTAATTTTCCCCTTCATTGTTTAATTTTCCCCTTCATTGTTTAATTTTCCCCTTCATTGTTTTATTTTCCCCTTCATTGTTTTATTTTCCCCTTCATTGTTTTTTCCCATTCATTGTTTTTTTTCCACTTCATTGTTTTATTTTCCCCTTCACTATTTTATTTTCCCCTTCATTGTTTTGTTTTCCCCTTCATTGTTTTTTCCCATTCATTGTTTTTTCCCCACTTCATTGTTTTATTTTCCCCTTCAGTGTTTTATTTTCCCCTTCATTGTTTTTTTCCCCTTCATTGTTTTTATTTTCCCCTTCATTGTTTTTTTCCCCTTCATTGTTTTTTCCCCACTTCATTGTTTTATTTTCCCCTTCATTGTTTTATTTTCCCCTTCATTGTTTTTTTCCCCTTCATTGTTTTATTTTCCCCTTCATTGTTTTTTTTCCACTTCATTGTTTTATTTTCCCCTTCATTGTTTTATTTTCCTCTTCATTGTTTTGTTTTCCCCTTCATTGTTTTGTTTTCCCCTTCATTGTTTTATTTTCCTCTTCATTGTTTTGTTTTCCCCTTCATTGTTGTTTCCCATTCATTGTTTTTTCCCCACTTCATTGTTTTATTTTCCCCTTCATTGTTTTATTTTCCATTTCATTGTTTTATTTTCCCCTTCATTTATTTCGTCCTCTGTATTCGAGCCTGTCGTATCTCGAACAATCCTCTTCTGCACAGAAGAGCTGAGAAATAGTCTTTCCATCCATCCATTACCTCCCATGGAGTGGTAAGCAATGCAACTTGATTGTCCTTTACAATTTTCAATGGACACTCTTTTTCCTTCTTCGTAGTATTTAGGTTCCTGTAGAACAACTTCTTAGTTTACTCCTGCATTTTTGTCCAGTCTTCTCCCCAAAGTCCTCTCAAGATTTTTGTTGTGCTGTTAACAGTTTTCTTTGTTTCCCTTCTGAAAGTTATATATTCTTTGCATTTATCTCTGTTTGTTCTACTCTATACCTAGCATCAATGTATTGCTTCCATGCCTTTATCTTTTCTCTTATTATTCTTGTCATTTCTCCTGTCCACCATAGTGTGTTCTTTCTTCTCCCCCGCCCCCCTCCCCAACTAATCACTCTCTCTCTCTCTACACGTGCAATAGTACGACGTTCGATTCCAGTTATCGAAACGTTTCAGTCGATCCAGTTGTACATTGGTACTTGGCTTACTGTTAGGAATGAGAAAAGAAATTACTACCTCAGATCATTAAACAAATACAATGAAGTCTGTGCCACTTTATCCTCGACAACAATGCCTGCTGTAGAGCTACCAAATATATCCGTACCAACTCTCTGGTATCAATGTCAGACATCAACCTGAAAACAGAGCACGTGAACGAAAAATCACAACATGTGAAATGATTGGCTTCCTCGTCTCCGAACTGACCACAGCAGAATGAGACACCACCTGTACACCTAATTCAAGATGAGACACAACCTGTACACCTAATTCAAGATGAGACACCACCTGTACACCTAATTCAAGATGAGACACAACCTGTACACCTAATTCAAGATGAGACAACCTGTACACCTAATTCAAGATGAGACACAACATGTACATCTAATTCAAGATGAGACACAACCTGTACACCTAATTCAAGATGAGACACCACCTGTACATCTAATTCAAGATGAGACACCACCTGTACACCTAATTCAAGATGAGACACCACATGTACACCTAATTCAAGATGAGACACCACCTGTACACCTAATTCAAGATGAGACACCACCTGTACACCTAATTCAAGATGAGACACTACCTGTACACCTAATTCAAGAGGAGACACAACTTGTACACCTAATTCAAGATGAGACACCACCTGTACACCTTATTCAAGATGAGACACAACCTGTACACCTAATTCAAGATGAGTACCACCAGCCTGTGTTAGTCCGAACTGTCCCCAGCACACATATTTGAGAAGAAGTATGCGACCCACGCCAACTCTCTCCGAGGAGAAACGGTTGTATTCAAACCATGAAGAGACCCGGTAGGTAGGAGAATGTAGAGCCACAGCGTAAATGAGCAATGATGAGCAGAGGAAGATGTTGGCGAAAAGCAGATATGGCTTATAGAATACAAGTATTGAGCTGTTTTATTTCTCTAACACCAACTATCCAATCAGAGCTGGTTACTTGTATCAGGGTCAGCGAATCAGATCTGGTTACTTGTATCAGGGTCAGCGAATCAGATCTGGTTACTTGTGTCAGGGTCAGCGAGTCAGATCTGGTTACTTGTATCAGGGTCAGCGAGTCAGATCTGGTTACTTGTGTCAGGGTCAGCGAGTCAGATCTGGTTACTTGTATCAGGGTCAGCGAATCAGGACTGGTTGTTTGCATCAGAGTCAGTGAATCAGGACTGGTTGCTTGCATCAGAGTCAGTGAATCAGGACTGGTTGCTTGCATCAGGGTCAGTGAATCAGGACTGGTTACTTCTATCAGGGTCAGCGAATCAGATCTGGTTGTTTGCATCAGGGTCAGGGAATCAGATCTGGTTGTTTGCATCAGGGTCAGTGAATCAGATCTGGTTGTTTGCATCGGGTCAGCGAATCAGATCTGGCTGCTTGCATCAGGGTCAGTGAATCAGATCTGGTTGTTTGCATCAGGGTCAGCGAGTCAGATCTGGTTGTTTGCATCAGGGTCAGTGAATCAGATCTGCTTGTTTGCATCATGGTCAGTGAATCAGTGGTGATCAAGACCATGTTCCGCCTCCAAATGGCGGCCCTGGAAACAGGCTGCACTAGTGTAGTCTAGCTGAGAGAACAAGGATCGCAGTGACAAGGTAAACCAAGCACCAAAATCCAGCTGAAACCAGACGTGCCAGGCCGAAAAAAGCAGATTAGCTATAAACTGCGATACAACATCCTATTTAGAACGAACGCGGAAGAAGAAGAAAAAGAAGAAGAAGAAGAAAGATTTCAATATATACTTAGAAAAGAGAACCTAGACAACCTTTCAGTGAATCTAAACGTATCTAGTGCAACATTAGCAGAGAACAACAGAGTTTGCGCATCTGGGTTGGAATGGCGTAAAACGTGAGACAGGTAGTTGAGGAGGAATTGATCGCCACCGCTGCGAGGTATGAAACATAATGATGATGAATTCTTAAAATCCTTTCTCTGTAAATGTGAACTAGGTCAGTAGTATTTGATTCCACTTTCGATCGAGATGGGCCAGGAATAGCCAAACTGGCAGTTAACGTTGCTGCTTCTGCAATCACCAGACGTATCCCGATTCCTATAACTTATCGACCAGTCAATGCCGTTGGTCTGTGATTATACACTTTTAATTGACTTGTCGTTCAACTTCTCTAGCTTTCTCCGTGTTTATTCAAAATCATGCAACTATATCCTAGCAGCTATCCTAAGAGCTTCCTGGATTTCTCCTTGCCACATTCTCCTACAACTTTCTATCCATAGCTGATTATTTGGGCTACCAAACGTCTTTTTCACCAGACTATATATGTATATCTTCTTTCTTCTTCTTTGCGTTCGGTTTCGTGTGCTCGTTTTATGCCACCAGATAGGCCGCCTCCATGAAGTGATACGTCAGTCACAAGTTCTCAAAGGTTCCCCACAATTTATTTTGTATGTTTCTTAACTCTCGAACTCTGGTCAGGTCTTTTTACGGGAGCATTCGTGCAGTGGACAAGTTTGCAGGATGTGTTCTGGAGTCTGGGGTCCAATCTGACAGGTGTGTGTGTATATATATATATATATGCGTGTGTGGGTCCGTGTACACCTGTCGTCTTCTGACTCTCTTGCCCTCCACTCTTCCCTCCAATATAACCTTCAGCAGACTGGCATGCCTCTTGATATATCTAAAATATTCTGGTTTTCTGCGTTTTATTTCCTTCAGAGTCACGCCATTTCCCCCACCCCCCCCCCCCCCCACCAATTTCCTCCCCCTAGAGTTGTTTCATGTAGTCGGTATTTATTTTCTAATTTCCAAGAGATTCGTGGAAGTCTTCTTTCTGAAGGCCCATATTTGAAAGACTTCAATCCTATTCTCCATGTTCCTTGTCAGGGTCTAGGTTTCTACTCCATACAATAAAACTGGATGCACATAGCATTTAATGATTCTCATTTTTAGTTTCTGAGATGTCTGCTTGGAGAGAAGTGAATGCCTCATGCTTTTTCATGCATTCTTTGCCATTGTAATTCTCTTAATGATCTCCCTTTTGCATGTGCCATCCTTCGTTATTAGCTGGGCAAGGTATAAATAGCTTGGCACTTGTTCCAGACTTTCTCCATGTATATGAATGTCAACTTGTGCATTTTCTTTCCTTTTGGTAAACTCCATAATTGTAGTATTTTTTAATGTTGATTTCCAGCTCACAATGTTGGTTCGTGCTGTTTATCTTATCCATTAAGTTCTGCTGTTGTGCTAAATTCTCAGCCAATAAAATTGTCTCATCAGCATTTCTGATATTATTGATACTTCGTCTTCCTACATTCAATTTGAGCATTTCTTCTAATTCTGTGAACACTTTTTATGTGAATATATTAAACAGCCAGTGGAGAGCATACGCTCTTGTCTAAACCCTTTTTAAATATGTGTACATGGCAGCGCCGCATCTCAAACATGCCGATAGACCCCAATACAAGTTTATGTTTAGTTTGATACCGTTCTGATTAATTTCCTACAGACATCCTAACAGATGGTTATGCTTCACGCTATGAAATGCTTCAGTATAATCAATGGAACAAACTTATAGGTTCTTCTGCACCTGTACTGTAATTTGTTTCACACAACAGCAGTTAAACAATTAAAGGATAGTCCCCTTCCCTCACTCCCCATCCTGCCTTACACACACAAAAATCAGCTCATTTCCCCCTCTCAATTCAAGCCCACGACTCCACGCCCACCACTCTGGACCTGTCTGTCTCTTCCCCTGCCTCAACCGGTCCATCACACTATGGCCCTGTCCATCCCCTCAACTACCCCTCTTCCCCCGCGTTATGTGGGCTCTTGGTCAGTATGTTTCACCTGGCGTTATGTCAGATCTTGGTCAGTATGTTTCACCTGGCGTTAGGTCAGGTCTCGATCAGTATGTTTCACCTGGCGTTAGGTCAGGTCTTGTTTTCTGTTCGCCGTATTTCTATATTCACCAAGATGTTGTGCGTTGAACTTTGTTTTTTTTTTGCGCCTGTCGATTCATTACATCCTACTTCGGCATACATTTTATTAACGGTCCTGCTTCCTCTTGCATTTTCTAAGGGTTTGTTTCCCCGGTGTAACGACCGGTGCTGTGATTGCGGAACGAACCCAGTACTTTCGGGTTGGGAGCCATGTTACTTCACCACCAGCCCACGGTGTTCCCAGAAAGTAAGAATGATATTTCTCATTTACACCCGGATGGACTGGGAGTAGCATTCATACCATGAAAAAACCAGCGACATGTCAAGTCTTGCAAACCGACCGCGACAGAATTTGAACCCGGTACGTTGTGTGTCTAAACCAAGCTTAGAACCCCATGGCCACATCTTCCCTTTCCAGAAAGGGTAATGAGTAACTTCCTAAATAAAGGTCAATGTAGCTCCATTGCAGATTCTACCGTCTGCAACGAAGTGGGCGAATCTTATTATCATTTATTTCAGATTGATCCCTTCTCAATCCTGGGGATTCCATGGCGAAGTGGTTAAGCCGTCGTCCTCGTGATCAGGTGGTGTGGGTTCGACTCCGGACTCCGCCGTCTTTTTCACGGGTGCTTGATGCAGAGTCCCCTGCATCTCGTAGAAGCCCCCTAGTCGTCTTGTCCGTAACTTGCCACTGGGGTCGGGCGGCTCGAGACGAGAGAGTGAGGATTAAAAATAGCGCTAGCAAAATTAAGTCTACGATGGACGGCGGCCTTTGCCTTGATCCCTTCTCACCGTCTGACAGTCACCAACTGTAAGTATAGTACCAATTTACAGCCGGTAGACTGAAGCACTATTGGTGAATAGTGTTATCAGTACAGGTATAAACTGCTGGAGGTCGAATCTTATTCCTCTGTCACGAGAGACAACCGCTCCAACTGCGGAGGTTCCTTTACTTCCAAGAAATGTTATCTGCCCTTACCTCACACATTCAAAGCTATATTCCGCACTGATCTATCTATCTATCTATCTATCTATCTATCTATCTATCTATCTATCTATCTATCGATATACATGTCTGATCAGTATATTTTGCCTGAGCAGACAGTCTTCCTCCCCTATGTATTTATTAAAATCAAGCTTTTTAATCAGCAGCAGAAAAACAGCAGCGATTTCGTATATATATATATATGAGCCAAACTGGCATGTCTGGCACGGAGTCGTCTCTAAGATAAAAACATGGAAGACAAATCGCAATCCTCTGCCAACAAACACGACCATCCATTACTTACTCAATTCTCGCTTATTGATTCTCTCTGCGTGTTGTTTTGTTTTAGCACGTTCGCAGCTCTATCGTCCTCCTCATATGTCCAGTTCATGATCAATACTCCACACCATCTTCTTCAACGGTCGCTGTTTTGTCTACCGAGTTTTGTTCTGTTTTGTTCCGTGCCCGTGGCGAATACTAATGATACATAATAATTCAATGACGCATCTCTTCATCTCCTCGGTCGTGCTGCTCGCTCGATCTACTGCTTATGTGTACGTGTGCATACAGAAGCCAATTCCACTTTATGGATCGTTTATTCTGTCTTTCTTGTTTTTTGTTTGTGCGAATGCTATTCATTCATGTTATCTTTTGTTCCAACCAGGCTCAAGTTTGCCCTATTTGAACTATTTTTATGGCAGACGTCTAGGGTAGGAAAAAGGCAACGAGGAAGGGATCTGCTGCCTTCCCACCTCACAAATATGTGGCTTAGTACAATTAAGGCTCTAACACTTCATCCCCAACGCTAGTGTCTGCTATAGAACTACTTTTATCTCTTTTTTATGGTGCTTCTTTCTTATCTGATTAAACATAAACATGTGTTATTCACATTCAATGAACGACTCTCAATTTTGTCACTGGTGACGAACAGGACATGCACGCAATCATGTTCTTCTTCTTCTTCTTCTTCTTCTTCTTCTTCTTCGTACGTTCAATCATGTTCTACTGTTTTATTTGTTGTTTAAGAAAGCAAATGATACGCTCCTGGAATATAGTTCTATTCGAATTAGCACTGCCACTTCTCTAACTCTGAAAATGAGAACATTTGGTTCGAAAATGAGGACGTTTGATGACGGCTTACCGTATGATACCAAAACACATCTCTTTTGGTCGTTAAGAAATAACCTCCCTGCTCGATAACAGTTAATTACGACAATTATTATATTATGGTAAAAACACAGTCACTGGCAAACTAATAACTTGTTAAATATTTTAACTGAGTATCTCAAATGAACAGAATTCACTCTTACCACTCTTATTTGCATTGTTTTAACTGTCTTTAAAAAAACCTGTAACAGAATTCACTCTTACCTCTTATTTGGATTGTTTTAACCGTCTTTAAAAAAACCTGTAACAGAATTCACTCTTACCACTCTTATTCGGATTGTAACAGAATCTTATAGAATTACACGTGAAAGATTTACTTTGTGAATTTTTTTTTAATTCTTTCATTTTTCTCAATGTACTTTATTTGCATGTATCTGTATTCTTAAATAAGAGTGTAAATCTTGACATAGCATGGCACTTAATTGTATCAATAATAAGAGAATTTATATCCTTATACCCCTGCATCTCCATCATTGAAACAAGTATGTCAACAAATGCACTTTGTGGTGTTATGGTAAAGAAAGATTGACCAATTACTAACAGTTCTGAGATCGTATTCTTCTTCTGCGTTCGTTCTCAATCTCCCGCTACCAAACCCTGAACGTTTTCAATCTCCAGCTACCAAGCCCTGAACCTTCTCCATCTCCCGCTACCAAGCCCTGAACGTTCTCAATCTCCCCCTATCAAGCCCTGAACGGGGCTTTGCAAGTAGCAGGATGAAGTCCGGAGAACGGAATGCGTTGTGTCACTAGTCTACAGCTTGACTAACAACTTTTCATTGTTACACTGGCTAAAATAATTAGCCCATGTTACTAACAGCTCTGAGAATAACTCTTCTTTGTTACATTGGTTAAAATAGCCCATTTTACATTACAAGGGACAGAAGCATTAATATCCTATATTTCTGCTTTCAAAAATATTTATCTCAAAACTGAGATTGTTGGTTGGTTATTGATCAAGCGGCATATGGGCTCCTGCCCTTTGACCCAACGCCATATAGTCAAAACTGAGATAAAAAGAAGGATTTTATGGTTAGAAAATGTATCTGACCTCATCAGGCAATGCAGCATTTCCAAATGTTCATCAAAGATGTGCCCACCTCTGACACGTGTATGGCGATTGTGTACAACCAGGGAACTACAAAAACCAACAGTACACTAATATAATCGGTGAAGAAAAGCTGAGAACCTATGGGTCTGTCGGATTGCAATGATTTTGACTCTGTAAGCGTGATCGTGTACAACCAGCCAGCTAGGTCAACTGCCAGTATCTTTACAAGCCAATATCAGCCATCTTGTCATTGAGAGACCCTAGAAATATTGTTGACACGTTTTTGGGAACGTCACAATAGAATTGAAGATATCACCATCCAATACTGTGTAAGTGTGATCAGCAAGCCAGCAATACGATAGTTAAATAATGGGTGTATATGGGTATCAAAATGATCTGGGTCTCAAACACGCGGTCCGCGGGCTAATTGAGGAATGCAAAACAGTGTTTGTGTTTGTGTGTAGCCTACTATATGATTTTTTAACTATTGGCAACTTCGCCCATTTTGTCCACTTTATTTTCGTTTAAAAAAGTCCACATGAAACTCTTGAAGTAATGTGCAGATATGTTATTTGGCTTACAATTTGTTTCCTGTTTTAAGACTTTCAAGCTCTCGGACCACAATTTCCAATCTTCTTGACAACCATTTTCTGTGGATATTGAAAGCGTTTCTGAGTGCATCCAGATAGAGATTGTCTGTCTTCAGGGGTGCACTGTCGGGAAAAAGAAATAAATAGACATTGGCTTTCCAGAATTCTCCAAGTGTCTGCCTCGAGATAGATTTCCAGAGTTGATTTCTGCAGCTACAAAGATTAGGGTCGTGTATGGTACCACTGACATTTGTGAAGAGTTTTTCTCGTCAGTGAAGGTAAACAAGACAGTAGTGTAAAGTCAAGACTCGCACATGAACATCTCACATCGATGGACTGGTTCAAGCAACACTTTGACTAGTAATATCTCAGGACATTAAACCTGACATTAGTGGGCTGGTTGAAGCAGAAGACGACCATACTTAAAACCAACGTTAAATGCAAATAAACTGACGGACACCCCCTCATCCGAAAAGAAAACTATTATGATTTAACAAAAGAAGACCAAGTCATCATCTTCGTACTGAGAACTGGGCATGACAGACTCAAGGGTCATCTTTACAACAAAATTAACACTAGGGCAGATGACACGTGTCCATGTTTGGAGCACACCATCACCATGGAACACATCCTACAAAGATGCGTGCCAGACAGGAAGAGAGAGAACAATATTGACTTTGCAAGACAGATCTGAGACAAAACAGAAGAAATAATACAAAAACATAACAGCACGCCCAATAAAGACCAGATTCGAAGATCTTGCCAGTGGAAGATGGAAGAGACGTATCTTTGTACATCGGTCAAAAAAATTGTATAAGGATAAAATACCAGACATCACTAAGGATGTAAATCCAAAACCCATACAACCCCACGGGAACAACACCAAAACCTCAACATAAAAACATTCATAACTAACACCTACCCCATGGGAGACCAACATGCTCTCCAAAAGAAAGCGGTAGCTTGCGACATGATCGGTGAACTGTACCCCAGAGAAGCATAGATCCAGGTATAAACTGATGGATCAGCACCAAGAGCAGTGATAAATGGCGGCACAGGAATCTACATTGTCTACCCAGATAAAGAAAATGAAACCACTAGTTCATCCACTGGAAAATTATGTTCAAACTACTCGGCTGAAGTACAGGCACTGATTATTGCTGCAGAAATCATTAGCAGCACAAGCCAATGCCAGCAGGTTGTATTCCTTACAGATGCAATATCAGTTATGCAAGCCCTCAAGAGGGATATACTGCCAGAGCTTAAGAAAGCTTTGGGCGAGCTAAAAGCCGAAAGAAGGGTAGTGTTACAGTGGATACCATCACACTGTGGCATACCAGGAAATGAGACAGCGACAGGTTGGCAAAGGGAGCAACACAAGAACAAACAATCACCTTCCAAGAAAAGAAGACACTTATCCAATCAATAAGGAAAGTTGACTAAACGAAAGACAGCTATCACTGTCGTGTTCGATTTGAACAAGTGAACCTTTTCCGCTTGAGAATGGGACATAACAGATTGAATAGCCTTACACGGGCTAAAATTGGCTCCATCGCCAATGTGGGCAGACAGCACAGACATCCGAACATATCCTACAAGACTGTTATATTCTTAGCCAATTGTGTACTGGGCTCTGGCCCACGGAGACGAATATCCATACAAAACTCTCCACTACGGCAGCCTTTATCCAGAGAACTGGGCGTCACGTGTTGATGTAACAGGAACAAGCATGGCGAACGAGCAGAAGCAGACATCAAATGTTGTTCGAAGCTGTTCGTGCTAAGTTGAGATAACTCTTGACGTTGTTTCCTTTACAGCCATAGCAGACAGTGTCGAAATACAGGAGAGCTGGACAAAACTCACAGGGCGCCACGTCAAAGGTCTATAGAGATTCAGACGCCTATTTGATGTTTCCTTAGTAATCGATCACTCTTAAATAAATCCATTCCATTTAATTGATAAACCTGCCAACGTACAATCTGTTCACAAATTGGATTATAGAGGGCACCTGTCAACCTGTTTCTCTCTGGGAGCTGACATGCCTGGAGAACATGTACTGTTTGTTTATGCTACCCAAGCAGCCACTTGTATGTGTGTTCGATTTGTTATTTGTTGATCTAACCTCTCAGCAGTGTCATGTACATAGCCGATATAACAGAGTCCGAACCCGGTTTCTTTGCCGTGATAACTGAGTGCTCTACTAGTACGCTAACTATCTTGAGTTGTAGCTTTAATTTTATTCTCAGTTTTTTTTTTTTTAATTGGTGTTGATTTGATTTGTTCCACATCTATGCAGAAACTATCACCAGAAATGAGGACAAGTGCGGACTCATGCTCACAATAGGAGGAAATGAAATACCAGAACTACAATATGCTGATAACACAGTTATCCTCTCAATGAGCGCTGAACGATCAGAACAGATGATCCCGTCTGCTAAACGATATCACGAATACCAAAATCTCTGCAAAACATCTGTAAACCCAAGATAAAGCTCACAGATAATTTTTAAAAAAATATATAGCCAAAGTTACCTTAACTAAAAAGGGAAGAAGATAACAAGTCACAAGTTTGAAATACCTGGGCGAGGGGACGGCGTGGCCTAGTGGTTAAGTGGCACGGCTCACGACCCGAAGGTGCTGGGTTCGATCCCCATCACAGCACCAGCCGTTACCCCGGGGAAGCAAACCCTTACAAAATGCAGGAGGAAGCAGACCCTTACATAAAATGCGTGCTGAAGTCGGATGCACTGGGCCGACAGGCGCAAAATAAAAACCACAGTGCAACGCACACCGCCTTGGGGAATAGAGAAATAAGGCGAACGCAAAAAAAATAAAAAAATACCTGGGCTCCAACATAATAATGATAAGAGTTTCCCATCACAAGCAAAGATGGGAACAGCATCAGACTTTTGCTGTGAAATGTGTTCTCTGATGGCATCTTTCATCTCCGACTGTGGAACATTCACGGCTTCCCAAATACAGCGAAAGAGTGTAGAGAGTTCGTGAAGAAACACTAAACCCGCAGCTTGGTAAATCTCTGCCGGGATGGCATCAGACCTGGGAGTGATGTCTGGACATCGAGCTGATAGCTTTTATTACCTCTGCCTCGGTGAGCTTGAAGTCAAACTCCTGGATTATAGTAGCCTGGGGCGGACTTGCTATAGCTTGTGCGTTGATGATGGACAGTTGATGATGACGTCAAAATGATCACACAGTTGCTCCAAAATCTGAAACTTTTCAGTCAATAGCGCAGTGTAGTCAGCATTAAGAACATGCGATGAGTGATGAGAAGGAGGGCCGTATATAACTTTCAGGATACCAAAAAAAAACTGCCTTCAGCCATTAGCAGCCTCATACCCTGAATCTTTACCGCTCTGTCGTGAAGATATATGCTCCAATAGGCAACAATGGAGACAGTCAACAAGAATTCAAAATTTACGGCTATGGTAACGTAGAGGTTAAATAAAATAAAGAACGCGTGGCAGAACAATATCGAAACAAACAAAATCAGATCTTTCGTACAAACATTTCCTCTTCGGCAGATCACAGAGGACGAACCATGAAACATCACACAAACACTAAAGAAGAAAATTGAATCCTCCGAGCTAAAATGGTACAGGAAAGTTATCAGAACACCGTGGATAGCGGAGAACATCAACACAGGCGTAGAACAGGAGCTGGATATAGAACAAAATTGATCCGTCTAGGAAACTGAAATACTTTGACTTCATCTGTCTAGAAGGTGGTACATGGGAAACCAAATAGAAGATTAACAGATATAAAAGACGTTGAAATATGTTCTGAAAATGACAGCGGAAGAAATGGTTAAAGGTTGAGAGTGGTACAGAGGGCCTGTGATTAGAGAAACGTATGTTAGGGACATGCTAATAATAGTAATAACATTAAAAATAGCTGTTCTCTGTCTCCCCTGGTGAGCGTCTACATGTTCTAGGCTCACTGTATAACAGCTGCTTAGGGATGCGCTCATCTGACATGCAAACAACATGTACTCTCTTTTTTTTTATCGAGCCAAAATAAAGAAGTTGTTAGTATTGCTAAGTATTTAAGAGTTAGACACTGTCCTGCCACCTGATCCTGAGAGTTAGACACTTTGTCCTGCCACCTGATCCTGAAAGTTAGACACTTTGTCCTGCCACCTGATCCTGAGCAGCCTATGCAGTTTAACTAAAAACGAAAGTGTCTGCTATACACTGTGAATGTCTCACATGCATGCAGCAGAGTGGATAATACCACAGCACGATACACTTTTATCTTTGTGGCGACACTGACGCCTTGTTGGTTGCAGACGTTTGCCTAGAGTCTCCCAAACGCAGAGCTCGCCTAAGCAATCCTGTCGCTGATCTCACAGTCTATATTCACCTCTATAGTGAGGGAATATGCAGAGGAAAGAAGCGACCGCCCGTAGACGTTGTTTCTTTATAGTAATGTTTGGTTCGATGTACGGCTCCCCAGGGGTAGGCTGGAAGAGGGCCTCCGTTTTTCTAGTGTTGATAGTGAGACCAAACGTACTGCATCCCGCCGAAAACTTTGTCAAGGTGAACTGC
Source organism: Ariolimax columbianus (assembly GCA_036924085.1). Classification (NCBI taxonomy): domain Eukaryota; kingdom Metazoa; phylum Mollusca; class Gastropoda; order Stylommatophora; family Arionidae; genus Ariolimax; species Ariolimax columbianus. The sequence continues at coordinate 62,460,221 of JAVGWX010000015.1, read as the reverse complement.
ATATCTTTTACTGAGCAAGTATTGATGGCACAATCACCCACGAATATGATATCTAGGATTGTGACCTCGTGCACCTTGATGTCAGACGTCTCGTGATGAACAGCTGATCCTGTACCCAATATACATGTCAGTAGCAGCGTCATTAACAGCATAAGTGAGCATTGATGCAAAGACCATGCTAAATAGTGTCGGTGTCAGCACACAACCCTGTTTGACACCCGTGGTGAATGGGAAGGCTACATACAATTTTCCGTCGTGAAATACACGAGCCATGATGCAATTAAATGAATCTGCCGGGGCAGCCAAACTTCGCCATGATTTGTCCATCCCAATTGACGGTGTCAAAGGCTTTGATTTAGATCGAAAAAAACAGGGGACAGCGTGGCCTAGTGGTTTAGTGACACGGCTCACAACCAGAAGGTGCTGGATTCGATCCCCATCACAGCACCGGCCGTTACCCCGGGGAAGCAAACCCCTAGAAAATGCAGGAGGAAGCAGACCCTTACATAAAATGCATGCTGAAGTCGGATGCACTGGGCCGACAGGCGCAAAAATAAAAACGCAGTGCAACGCACACCGCCTTGGGGATTAGACAGATAAGGCGAACGCAAAAAAAAAAAAAAATCGAAAAAAACTTGTCTTGCTCTAACTATGCCCTTCTTATACCCCATTATACACACAACAATTCCACACTCCGTCCCAAATCCTACACACAAACATAAGCATAAATAAACAAAGAAAATACACACAAACAGCAACTGGAACAGAACAAGTCCAACAGTGAACGACCAGGCAGGACACGCACAGAAACCTGGCAAGCTTCGAGAACATTGTTCAACTTCCGGAATTCCATGTGCTGCGAAAATGTCGGCTATTAAATCTTTGAATCCAAAAGCTGAAGTTGCCCGGGCTGCCCAGGCACTTGCTGTAAATATAAGTGCTGCGAGAGGTCTACAAGATGTGCTGAGAACTAATTTAGGACCTAAAGGAACAATGAAAATGTAAATATTTATAGTTTTAGGTTCTTTTACGTTAACCTGAGTTTGGTACCCGTAACGACTCTCCAGGGTTACCGGCGAGTAACTACAGTATTAATACACATAATGCAGAGTAGCGTGGGGCATTATCGATTTCAACACATTCTTTAGACGATGTACTTCTTGTCTCAAATGATTAGATCACTCATTTTAATTCACGGTATAAATCAGTTAAGTTTTCCAGTTGTTGTAAACTCAAAGTATGATCAAATAATGAATGAAATATCGAAGAATGCAGAACCCGCATATTAATTATTAATATTATATACGGTATCGTCGTATCATAATCATATGATAACGTCACTGTCGTCAGTGACTCAACAGTAAATCAGTTAAATTCATCTTGGCATGATGAGCACAGGGCCACAAAAAATCTTTTTTTTTCTTGACATATTTCATTATTATTTGGTCCGAGCAACTGCTGAAATAATTATAATCAAACACGAAAGAACAATACAATGGAAGCAGCAGCAAAGAAACAATATGAATATTCTAGAACTTTTTTAGTCTACGTAGTCTAATTTTAATAGATCTATAAAGTATAAGTTCACATTTGTCATATTTGATTTCTATCAAATGATTATTGCCATTTGTGTGATAATGTGGTATCGTACGTATGCTTTATTGTATTGTGGTCCTGAGAAATCCGTGGAGAATTTAAGAAACACTACAGTCATTAAATTGCTTGCACCTTATTAGGACAAAATCAGACCAAGAATGCGATAATATCTAGTCTATTAGTAGTTTTCATTAAATATCACTAGAAAAGGGGCAGGAATTTTCAGATGACGTACATGAAAGAGTTGGTCAAAGACGTCCAGAAAACCGTACAGGAAATCTCATAGTGGTCTGGTCTCTGGAGAATCAAGTTCCCAGATCAATTTGAAAAAGGAAAAGGCCACCTATGGTGCTCTCTGAACAACTCTATAGTAATATCTGACCTTCTGGACATAACATTTGAGGGATGCACCATTGACAGGTTGAAATACCTAGGAGTGATGTTTGACCGCATTCTCTCATATAATTGCCATGTTGACCAGACCGTACAGAGATAAACGAAGGCTAGGAGCACTCAAGACTATGGATGATGCTAACTTGAAACAGCACCTCCTGTTCATCCTATTTTGCCAGGTTGTATAATCGATTACGGACTGGGCATCATCATACTATTGCGAACACAGTATGAAAGATTGGAACGCATCCAGAATGAAGGTATGCGACTAGTTTTGGGTTGCACTAGAGATACCCCAATTGTCAAGATGCGGTACATGCTTGGATTGTTATCAGTGACGTCCAGACATAAACTGGCACAAGTCAAAGCCAATATATGTGTCACCACAGACATGTGGCACCATCTGTACAGTAGTTTCTCAGACATCAAGGAATCAAAAAGATAAGGGCGTCATGGATGGCATAGGCAGAGAAAACAACTGTACTTGTCACCCCAGCTGGGATGATAGCCAAAGGAGAAGAATGAGTTCACACGGGTGATATAATGGTAGAGTACCAGAGAGTCATTATAACCTTAGGCAAGGAATGCAGAGAATGGGGCAACGGGAGAGCAGAGCGTGAGGTGAATCAGCTGATAACTGCGAACACGTAGGATAGCGATACTATCATATACATAGATGGATCAATGCTGCTCAGTGGAACATCAGGCTGGGACTGCAAAGGTGCATCAAACGAGGTTCAAGTGGAGTAGGACGCTGCAATGAGAGGACGGACTAGGAGAGTGTACAACCAGCGAGCCACAGGAACCATCAGCATCCAGACCTTGTGTCATTTGCTGAGAGAGACTGAGCGCCTATGAGCATGCCAGAAATGCAGTGACGTCGATTCTTAGAAACAGAAACGGATCATTAGATTTAAAATAAAGAGGAAATCACACATACTTGACATACAACACTAACATGCCCATTGCTTGGGATTCAGATTATAACAGCATCACTGGAATAAGTGGGCATTGGGATATAAGTAAAGAGATAACCTAACTTAAATGTTAGAAACTATCATGTGTAACCTGTTTTTTTGGTCTCAAATTCACATTTCTTATGAAGGATGTTTGTCATAGTGCTTTGGTATTGAAAAAATTAGCCAACAAAAGTCATTTCCAGAGGGCACCTGATTTCAGTATTAATTGCAATCTGTGTGGAGGCTCCTTTCATGTCGGATAGTATCAGGGTGCCTGAAACCCACACCCATTGATAAATATACCCCATAATTGGCAAAGCACCACCTGAGGCACCTGAGATTAGAAGAAACGTAGCAGAAATCGAACGAGAAATAAGGAGCACGGCCCATGGCACTCACTGTTTGGATATCAAGTACAGAGCACAGGACTCAAATCCAGACATAGCTTCCTAAAATCAACAGCCCATAACAGACACACCCTGAACGTCGCTGTATCGGGAGATGGCCCGAATTGATGCAGGCCCAAGATTTTGAACTTCGGGAGGAACCTGCCCCCTGAACAGACTCCGAACTGGTGTATCACGGCGCAAGAGGAATATGAAATGATTGGGATACACAGATAATGACACATGTGACTTTGGCGCACTACAGGACCCTAATGATCTGCCCCAACCTCCAGGAAACATGCAATAGATGCGATGTGCTGGAGGCAAATGGCAGGACAATCAATGTTGCTGAGTACTGTATAAAGCGGTGCTTGGACACAGATACTAAGATAGGAATAGGACACAAATAGGAAGCAAATAGTCACTTTGGTGGTTTCTGTAATTATTTGTTTATATGATGTTGCTGGCTCTATGCACACCACTCTGTAGTTGCCTTTAATGACAATGCTTGCAAGATATCTGCAGCCAAATTATTTGCCTCATGAGGATTGTTTTACTTGGGTGTTTTCTGTAACATGGCTTTCCTATTATTGCTTATTTCCAATTATCGAACGTGGAACAAAGAACAGTAATGCTTTGGACTGCTGGCATGTAATAAGAGGGTTAGACATGTGACACTAACAGTGAGAAAACAAAAACTATGATAATTAGCAAAACATAGTGGACATCTACTCTACAAATAAAATTAAATGATCAAATACTGAAACAGGTCAAGGACTTCTCCTATCTTGTAAATATATAGTAAACCAGATTCGAGCGTGACTTACGAAGAGTCCAAAAGGTTTATTAGGGCCAAATGGGAAACAGCATACTAACTGGACAAAAAATAATGCTTATTGCCATTTGAACAGAAGAGAGCAGGTGGTAGTCTTCAGACTCATACAGGACACAACAGACTGAGGTACCATCTATTCTTCTTCTTCTTTGTTCGTTCTCAATTTCCCACTACCAAACCCTGAAAGGGCTTAAGTAGCAGAATGTAGTCCAGAGAACGGAATGCGTTGTGTCGTAGTTTACAGCTTGGCTGTGATATTTGCACCTTTCGGTCCAACACAGCCCACTTCAGCAAGCATTTTTTGAGTACCACGTTAGCATGCCCTGCTGCAGCCTGTTATCCAGGATCACCACGCGGAGGTGTAGAAGGGTCTTGGCAGCTATGGTTCGCTGACGCTAGCAGTCAGCTATGGGTCGCTTACCGCTGCAGCATCTTGATCCCCCATCTATTCAACACACTGAAGATATGTGCTACTGACAAGTGCACCTGTGGTGCTGGGAAAATAACTCCTAAACATCTGCAAAATTGCCCGACATACAAGGACCAGAGAAAGCACATGTGGCCATCACCAGTGCTAACACTAGACAAGCTCTATGGCAGTGTCGACAGCCTCAGGATGACCGCTGCTTTCTTTGGACAAATTCAAGTCATCTGACAGCGTATGTATGAAAAAGAAATATAATCTAAAATTGTGAAATGGAAAGCAAGTTGCTCACAAATTAAAATTTATTGGAATGTGTAGAAATATGGACAATGAACATATGATTGGAGAAGAAATTGATACCTTTGAAATGTGTATATATAGAAGAATTGAGTGCATCTCCTGGATAGAAAAGAGTTGAGTAAAGTCTTGGAGAAATTAGGAGTGCAAAAATTATTAATGAATGAAATCTTGAGTCAGACATTTAAGATATTTTGGTCACATATAGAGGCACCTTGCTGAAAACAGACCTGGATGGAAAGGTGAAGGGCAAATGTTGACAGAGGCTCTAAGTGGCAGAACATCATTAAACGAAGAATGAGCAACACTGGCAGATTGTGCCATCAAGGCAAGCGACAGGATGTTTGGGCATCCGTTGCACCTTCTTTGAAGAACTCCATCCTGTAGGTACTATAAGAAATATAAAATAATATCTGTGCATCCCTTTGTAGAAAATGAGTAAAATTTGGTATTTATAAGTGTGTGACATGCTTTTATCTCCATCTACAGGTTAGTGTCTGGTGCTGGTGACATCAAGATTACTAAGGATGGAAATGTTTTGCTGCATGAAATGGTATGTAGTGAAGACTGACCCTGGCAACGAACTTAAGGTGTGCCTGTTGCTTCTTTTCTGGCATAGTCAGACCATTACTCCAGTCTTATCACTCAAAGTGAGAATTTAGTGGAGTTAAACGGGACAATAGGCACCAATAAGTTGACAAGCATCTGAAAATCCTCTATATTATTATCAAGCATATGGTGGGGCATTAATCATTGTTGTTTTCATGTCTTAACCAATCAGAGGTTCCATTCCATAGCACTCGTGGACCAAATGAATCAATGAGAAAGCATAAATAGAAGAAATTTGAAGTTTTCCTCCAAAGCCTCTGCCATATTGACTGTTGTCTCAGAACTTTTTGTGTGATTACAAGCTTCGCAGAAAACTTTATAAAAAATCAAAAACAACTAATTGCCAGTTAACGGATCGTGCTGAGGACCTGGAGGTCATAAACCACTGGTTCACCCTTCTGGACAAGGTCTGACTCTTAACTGAAGCATGCGTAAAGATATGTATGAGCAGATCTTCAATGCTGACGAGTCTGGTTTTGTGCAGTTGCATGCCAAGACTTGTGAGCTTCGCAAGACAGAGATTTGCCCGTGTCTAGAGATTTCACTATAGTGAGAGTCTCACTTCAGAGTAGTACATGCAGCACCTGAAAGATGCAGCTGCTCAGGAGGCTTCCACAACAAGAGGACATGGGGGAGACAGGAATACACAAAGCCAGAGTACAATAACTCAGAATGAGGATGATTTGGAAGGTCACAGATGTGGACAACCTGGTGGCATGAATTGGTTCAGTGTGATTTGTGTTATAAGTGGCACCACATAGTGTCTAGATATTCCTTCCATCTTTCAAGACCTGGAAGGACAAGAATGGATCTGTGATTTGTGCACATAGTAAAGAGAGGTGCTTAATACCCCACGGCTGGGTGTCTGTTGTCCCATTTTCTCAGTTCTTGGTATAATGTTAATAAAATTAAATAACAAATACTTTGAGATGTATTTTGTGATAGTGTGTAAATGGTGTTTCTATGATGTATTTAGTTGAATTGCTTAAACACATGCTTGGCTGTGCTTAATTCACAAAAATTATATCAAGTTACAAAAACACTGGTGCTTAATGCCCTGCTCTACTCTAGATGTTCCATAAATAAATATCGGCTAGGAACATCAAATTGTACTAAAAGCGTAACAGGAGGTTGTTTTAGCTGAGAGGTAATGCTCTTGCCTCACACTCTAAAAAAAACGAATGAAAGCATGATATATTCAGATGCCTCCAAGTTTCATGTGTCCCCTGGCCTTAAAGGGGATGAGAATGATCTGTCTAGTTTTATCAGAGACGGATGGTAAGGTTAGAGAACACACGCTGTGCACCTATAAAAGAACCATTGGCAGTTGAAAAGAACAGACTTGGTCACTGTCATGACAAAAATTGAACGGTAATGAAATTCCTACCAAAAAAATAAAAAAATAACTGGCTGCTTGCATCAGGATCGGTGCCCCTTAACTGACTCAGAACCTATTCCGCCTCCCAGGTGATGCCCTGGAAACAAGACTGCAATCATGCAGCCTGGCTAAAAGGTTAATTAGGTATCAAAGAGGGAAGGCAGAAATTCCATGCTGAAATCAGATGTGTTGGGCTGAAGGGTGCTGAATTTGTAGTCTCACTGTAAACTACAGCACAATGCTACAAACGCCTTTTTCATGAAAAATGCAGAAAAAGAAGTCAAATTTAATTTCCAAGCATAATGTCAAACCCTTTGAGTTATTATAAATGATTTATCACAAAAGTTTACAATTCACTTAACTTCAATACTGTTATATCACATTACATTTTGTTAAGGAGTGAGACGACTATTACTGTTTAATAATAGTTTGATATTTAATACATATTTATAATTGAAAGTAAGGTTATCAATCGATATCTTCCCTTTAGCAAATACAACACCCCACTGCTTCTTTGATTGCCCGAGTGGCCACAGCTCAAGATGATGTAACTGGAGATGGAACCACTTCCAATGTTCTCATTATTGGAGAACTTCTCAAGCAAGCCGACCTGTACATTGGTGAGGTGAGTACATGTCAAATTGTAATAGAATCACATTGGCTGCCCTCACAGCACCACCAGGATTCAGATGACATGATTTATACAAGTCTCTTAGCCCTTTACAGTTCTAGATAATTTTGTTGATTTGTCTTTTCAGTCCAGGACAAGTGCTGCCTATGTCAAATAGTTTTTATTAAAAATAATATTAAACAAATTGAACTAAAGTGATGAATATAAACATTTTAAAAATAAATATTTAAACAACATGAATTATTCATAATACAAAATATTTGCTGGTATGAAGCATTAACCTTACGCACTCCACATTATTTTTGAAAAAAATTTGACCTAATTAATTTTCTTAATTAGTCGCTGTGGTAGTCGTCTTTCAAAATTTGTAACTTTTATGTTTGTTTGTCAATAAATATGATTTTCTGGCGTGTAGATACACAATAGCATAACGCACATGTGGGTGTTATTGTTTTTGTTGTATGTTTGTTAGTTTTTGAGATTTAAAAAGATGAAGTTGAAAATTTATGAAAATCTCTTGAAAAATTTGGACTCGACCACTAGGCCTAGTCGCTTCGATAGAAAACCATGGAAACCACAACAACGTATCGATACTGTGTTTACAATATCGCCACAACTGTTAGTTTCAATTCAAACGTAATTCTTTCATTTAAACAAACAAAATAAACAGATCTACGCGATAAAAATCTTTCTCAACAACCTACTTCCCCTTTCGCAAAAAGTCGGCTTGCTCCAAACAGCGTATACAAAATTAAAACTGTTCAAAAGCCATTTGTAATCGAACACACGATACTTTAACCGGCAAAATATCGTGTATATATGGAGGGCGTAGTCAGCAGTAAAAAATGGCTGTCAGGAGTGACTCCGTTCAAAAAAAATAAAAAATTTTTCCGCACACCGTTTTTGCAGGCCGAGCTGGTTAGAAGGGATCGGACAAGGGCGTGCTACAGGTTAAAAGGCATTAATGTCTAAGTGGAAATATGAGGGGAAACCAACATTTTGACACTTGTGGTCGTTGGTCTGATCAAATCATTTCTTTATATGGTCTTGAAATCCAACTTTTCTTGCGATGAAATGTGTCAACTTTGAAACTTCATAACCTTCTCAAATGTCTGCTTATTGGAAATAACAATTGCTCATGGGTGATTTGTCGCCATCTTGTTGGTGATTTGAAAACTTGAAATTACTACTATCAAACTAAATGACATAATGTAGCATATATGTTAGAAGTTGGTGTCTGGCAGACAGCAGGCACTGAAAAATACAAGCTGTAAGTGGTTAACAATTAAATAATAAAACTTCAGCTTAATTTGTACTCACATTGTAAGTAAAAGGAAGTGAATACAAAATATTGCATGCTTTTAAATTAATTGGCTAATGTGGCCCACACACTATTACAAATTGATGCAAATTTACAAGATGGTGAAAATGTTGAAAAATGGCACAAAAATATAGACGCACCCACCTATTTCTGGGTATGGTCAGTATCTAAAACTATTTTTGAATTTCCCACAGAACAGTGATAGGTTTTTTTTTTTTTTAACAAGATCGGCATGTGTTAGTTTTTTCCCACCTACAAATGTATTTATTACATAAACAGATCTACCTCTCAGAAAAATGTGTTGCAATAATTGCTTCCCCCTCAATAATGGGATAATGTTCAAATCCAAGTAAAAAAAAGAATAATTTGTTATAAAAATACACAAACACATTTGAAAAATGGACAAGATGTAAGTGATGTCTATTTATATTCAACTACACGCAAATATTCACTCCACTGGCCTGCACCCCATCCCCACCAAATCAGAAAAGGACAACAAACTGTTTTTTTTGTCTGCACACGCAGTTGCAAATATAAAAGGACATCTGCACTCCCAGTGGTAGAGGAGGAGCAGCTAAGAATTAGTTGCACATTCGGATAAATGAATATTTGTCCCTGATGCTCTTATTTTCGCATCACATTATCAGTGTTATTGAGAATGTTGTGTGTTAACATTTCAACAATAAATTATCTTCTTTTTATGGAATTGTGAAAGTATTGATATGGGGACACATTTAAACATTTAATTTTCTGTTGGAGTTTCTTTCTCCAATTATAACTGATTTATGTATTCTTTCACGGGATAACATGAGTATGACTTGGGATACAGTAATGTTTTCTCTTGTAGGGTCTGCATCCTCGTCTGATTACTGAAGGGTTTGAGCTGGCTCGTAATAAAGCCCTTGAGGTCTTGGAACAGGTGAAAGTAAAGAGGGAGGTTGACCGTGACACCCTCGTTCAAGTGTCTAGAACATCTCTGCGGACCAAGGTTTACCAAGAGCTAGCTGATCTACTGACAGAGGTGATTATTTGCTACCTCTACTCTATATGACACAGTACTCAGTTAATTGTTCTATCATCCCATTATCAGCATTTTGAAGTCCTAATACGTCATCATTTGTCCTTGTTATCCTAAGCAGAATGCATGGTATTGCACTATATGTCTATTTAGGGTCATCTTCGGAGAAAGTGCGATGTAGGTGCTGAGACCTTGGTTTACAATCTCAACCTACTAAATTAAAATCTTGTCAGACTTGATGTAACAGACCAGACATATTGTGGTTTTTTTTTTTATAGTATAACTCCTTAGTCTACCCAGCTGTAAATGGGTATCTGATGAAGCCATAGAAAAAAATAAAGTTGTTATGGGATCTATGAACTTTTAATTCTGACCAAATTACTAATGTATCCTCTTATACCATTCTCTTAAGTTCTTTAGCCTTCCCACTAATCTCTTCCCTTGTGGGTTACAGTACCAGGAAGTTATGTCCTATCTGTCTGCATGCTTGACTTGGTTCTCAATCTCCCACTACCAGGCCATGAACGTTCTCAATCTCCCGCTACTAAGCCATGAACGTTCTCAATCTGCCGATACCAAGCCATGAACATTCTCAATCTCCCTCTACCAAGTCCTGAACTTTCTCAATCTCCCGCTAACAAGCCATGAAATGGCTTCAAGTAACAGAATGTAGTCCAGAGAACAAAATGCAATGTTTCGTAGTTTACAACTTGACTGATTTTTTGCACCTTTTGGTCTGACACATCCAACTTCAGCAGGTAATTTATTTAGTACCTGGTTAGCCTTACCTCTTTGATCCATTCTCCTTAGCCAGTCTGTTCTGTTGCAGTCTGTTATCTAGAATCACCTTGTGGAGGTGTAGAAGAGTATTGGCAGCTCTGGTTCGCTGACCGCTGCCTATCTGCACTTTTCAATTGTATTGTTTGTTGGCTAATTCTCAGTCCTATCACTTTTGACCAATTAGTTGTGCTGGATGTTACTAAAACATCTGTATTTGAAGTTTTCATGTGTTGGTCTTTGTAACATTCTCTATTACTCAGCTAGTTAGTAAAATGTTTTGGTTTATGTTGGAGGCTTAATATTACTTTCTTTGGGGAAAGCTACAGTTTAATATTTGGTAAAAGGCCTTAAAGCATATTGTCATTTCGCCGTATCTTGCTTTTTAAAATTGTGTTAATTGGTGATAGCAGATTTAGGCAAGTAATACAATACAATATCCTCAAGTTCAGTCCAACAGGTGTGCCATATGCAAGGTGGTCAACAATGTCCTGTATGCAGTCTGATCTTTCGCTGTGTCGCACCTTTTTGGACCTAGGTCTCTCAACATACCATCTCGCCATTGTATGGATGTGCAGCCACGTGGTCGTGCATAATTATATAGCCACCAAAACGTCATTCTGAGTGTTCATCTGTTTTCTGGCATGCGCACCACGTGGCCAGCCCAGTGGTAATTGTGAGACAACGCAGCCTCCACGACGTCTCGAAAATAGACTGCATTTTCTGATTTTTAGCAGTGTGGATTTGATCTCTGATCGAGATCCAGAGAACGCATCTTTCCATCGCTTGCTGGGTAATGCATAGTTTCTCTGCATCTCTCATTGCGTAGATTCCACACTTTATATCCGTAGATCATGGCTGATATGACCGCAGAATTTAAAAGGTATTGTCCTTGTCATGGTGTCTTTCAGATGCAGGAGTATAGGCTTTATGGTATTGAAGCTAGACCAGGCTGCAGCTCTTCGTCTGGAAATCTTCCAGTCTAGGGTGTAGGTGTCATTTATTTCTTTTCCCCTAGTATATGTAGGCACTGACATCTCCGACCAGCTCATTTCCCAGCTTGATCTTGCATTTGAGGCAGTATGGGTTTTGGAGACATAGCGTTTTCTTTTTGTTCATCCGTAGTCCGACACCTCTACCGACCTCATCCAGTTTGTTCGGGGAGTGTTGGGCCATCTCTATAGTGTGGCTGATGAGCACAATGTTGTCCACAATGCGTAGGTGGGTGAGCCTTTCCCCCTCTATATTTATTCCTCTATCAGCCCAGCTCAGCTGTCGGAAGATGTCCTCAAGCTGTGAAAAGGTTTGGAGAAATTGTCCCCCTGCAGCACTCCTCTTGCTAGTGGAACAGTTATTGGGCGGTGGTACAGATTAATGTCCTGACTGCAGCCTACATTTATTTCTTCAATCATCCTCGTGTAGTTTTTGGTCAAGCCGTGATTTTTTAGGGCCTTTATCACAGCATTGATCTCAATACTGTCGAAGGCTTTTTCCTAATCTATAATCACTAGACATATGGGCATATGTGCTTTCCCCAGCAGCTGGTGGATTGTGAGTAGGTGGTCAGTAGGGGAGAACCCTCTTCTGAATCCCGCCTGCTCACAGGATTGTTGGAGGTCCAGTTGTTGGCCGATACTGTTAAGGACTTTGGAGAATTATTTTGTATATATCATCTGTAGTAAGCAAATAGGGTAATAGTTTTCCAGGAGTTTGGTGTTGTCTTCTTGTGGTAATTAGTCTGGCTAATTCTTGTTTACACTGCAGCTACATCGTGAACCTTGTTTCTGACTTGATAGATATGGCAAAATATTTCTATTTTATTTCCTATCCAACTGCAATTATAGATTCTTGTTCACTTTGTCGGATGTGACAGATCTGATAGGAACATACTGTACTCAGTTTTGAACCCCATTCAGAATTCAGTATGTTTTCTCAGTTCTTATATTCTTTTCATTTTTCCTGAGCTGGCATTTCTTTTGTATTTTTCATTTTAATTTATTAAAATTTTGTGCTGCAATATATTCTGTCTAAGTGGGTTTTTAAAAATACTCTCTTCGCTCTTAATTTAATTGTTTTAACATTGCATGTATTTTTTGGTTCAAAAATAATTATCAAACATTTGCATGTGGGGTTAAGAATGCAGTCTATATACACAAATGTATGTATTAATAATTGAGAAAAAAAACATGTATTTGCAGCATGTTGTGGATGCTGTTCTGGCTGTGAAGCTGCAGAATGGAGCAATAGATCTGCACATGGTTGAGACTGTGGAGATGAAGCACAAAACTGACATGGACACTGTGTAAGCTCTTTTTCATCACAATAGGCATTTCAAAATCACAGCCACAAAGATGGCTTATGAAGGAAGACTAATCTTCCCACATGTCCCATATGTGGACAGAATTGTTATGTCGGTTTACATTACTTACATTTTGTTCGAGATCAATTTCAGTCTTTGGTAAAATGTCACAAATAAAATAGACAATAACAAGTTACTTTACTGATGGTCACGTTATGTTACATGTAAAATTTGCTCACTTCGTGTCGATTTTAAAACATTGGTTCCCAAAAGGACGTTTCGTGCGGGCTAGGGTGTTCACACAATTAAATATTTCCCTGCATGATACCCTCTCCTTTCACTGACTTTCAAGGTGAAATGGCCATAACGTGTTATGCAGTAAAGACAAACACAATAAGGGATAACAGAAATAGGTCAAGTATTACTTTGAAAATAAACCTACATATGTACATTTAGAATTGATGTGTTCAAGAACATTTTGCTAATACCCTCCGATATGCTACACAAACATTCATCCAGCACCACATTCAGCTCCTTCATTGTTTACCTGGTCCCCTAGATACTAAAAATATTCACTTCACACAACATATTCACATTACTCATTATATACAATTGTTGTTAACAAATATATGTTGTTTGTTAATGAATGCTTGCTGGCATGTCATGGCAGACAGTACTGTGCTTTTATAGATGTTCTTTATTTAATTGACAGACTGGTGCGTGGCATGGTGTTGGATCATGGCGCCAGACATCCAGACATGAAGAAAAACATGGAGAATGTCTTCATTCTCACTTGCAATGTGTCCCTTGAATATGAGAAAACGTGAGTGCTGTCTAGTCTGTCTTGTAAAGAAGTTTATTGTGCCATTTCCAAATATGTAGCAGAGGATAGCATTACTCTGTTCTGTCAGTGATTGACCATTTTTCCTTCTGCCACCAGCAGTGTGTTATCAGGGAACATGGAATAGCATACTTGAGTAACTTACCAGCTTTGTCATAAGAGACGGCTACAACATTTCTACCCAATCCTGTACAAACTATATGCCACAATAAATGGCAAAGACGGTCTCTATACTCCATGGTAGAATAGTTGAGTACATCCCTGTTATTGGCACCTTTATAGTGTGCATTTTACAAATCAAATTGCTTGAAGCAAGCAGACTTTTTTAATTTTGTGATTAGTTTGTGAAACTCAGATTTGACCTAGATAATAAATCAGTGCCATCTACAGTCTGTAACGCCAGGAAGTGTCTGCGACCTCACTTTGTTGCGCTATTGTTGCAATTCTTGGAAGGCCCTCAAATATGACAATTTCTGGCGAATGCATATCTTTAACCTCCACAAATCCGCCAGTGTTTATGCTTTTGCTGAATATTTTAAGTTGTGACATTCCACGCGATGGTATTTGAACTGCAAGTGCAGAGAGATGTGTTATTTGATCAGGCCAATGATCATGCATCTGGATTAGACATGTCTGATTTAAACTTGACAATAAAACGGGTGAAAGAGGTAGTCAAGCTTTAGATGGGATAGCACATTAATTCAAAGACACGTGGTGGGTCACTTGAAGTGAACAAAAATGTGAGTAGCTGTATTTTTCCCTCCACGTTTATGACATGTTTCGAATCAGCTATTAGCCGATGCTATAGGGACACCTTTGGCATCTTTATTGAAGGTAGACTCATCAATCACCTTCGATTTGCCGATGACAATGAGTTCATCACAGAGTCAGAAGCCAACCAATTGGTGCAGCTACTCGATGGAGAGGCCAAGAAAGCGGGTATCGAAATGTCTCGGAAACCAGTGTTGCGCAATCGTATTACCACTTGTGATCCAGTCTTCCTTGGCGAGGCACGATTAGAGGATGTAAGCGAATACATTTATCTTGGACGATTTCTCAATAGGGAGAATAACCTGGAACCTGAATGTGGGTTGGGCAGCCTTCTCATCTCTTAACACAGTCCTAGACGGTTGCCACGACCAAGATCTACGAGCCTCCTTCTTCAATTCCACTGAGCTCCATGCTATGTGCCACTGTGTAGAGACGTGGGCACTAACAAAATCACTTGAGAGTGACCCAGGCCTCCCTTTAGAGACGCTTGGTCAGAATCACTCTCCGAAACCAGCGTATACAAGGTCTCCACAATTCTGACATAAAACGATTGTACCTAGCAAAATAAAAAATAGTGCAATGCACACCACCTTTAGAAATAGAGAAATAAGGTGAACGCCCACGGCCTTGGGAAATAAAGAAATAAGGTGAACGCACCAAAAAACAAAAACCGTTTATGAATATGGTAACGTTCAGTAACCATTTGTTGCTATAGGAGTTTGAAGAAGTTATAGTTTAAATATAGATGTTGAAACCAGTTTGGGTTCCCTAGCATAGATCAGCACTGTAACCAACCAGTTTGGGTTCCCTAGCATAGATCAGCACTGTAACCAACCAGTTAGGTGTGTGTCTCCTGAACATTTTGTAGGAAGCCACAGCTAGACTTGAAAGGATTTGTAAAAGTGATCTAAAGGGGAATCATGCCATATAAAACAAGTTGCAAGAGAACATGCACAGTATTTTGAATCAGATTTAGTATAAGGTGGTTAAATGCCAGGGTGGGGGTCGAAGATGCAGCCACTCATGGCTGGGTCAGTGACCAATAACTGGGTAAGGCCGTAATACACTTCCAAGTGGCAGCCCTAGAAACAAGACTACGGCCTGGCTAAGAGGTTAGGGATTGAAGAGGGAAGGTAAACTTGGTCTCAAGAAAGCGTACTGAAATCAGATGTGTTAGGCCGATTCATGTCACAGTTGTCCCTTTTAGGATAATCGCAGAAGACAAAGAAGAAACGCCATGGCTATTCGAAGCTACTTAACCTTAGGCACGCTACATAATTAGTGACAAAATTTGACCTAATTAATTTTCTTAATTAGTCGCTGTGGTAGTCGTCTTTCAAAATTTGTAACTTTTATGTTTGTTTGTCAATAAATATGATTTTCTGGTGTGTAGATACACAATAGCATAACGAACATGTGGGTGTTATTGTTTTTGTTGTATGTTTGTTAGTTATTGAGATTTAAAAAGATGAAGTTGAAAATTTATGAAAATCTCGGGAAAAATTTGGACTCGACCACTAGGCCTAGTCGCTTCGATAGAAAACCATGGAAACCACAACAACGTATCGATACTGTGTTTACAATATCTACACAACTGTTAGTTTCCAATTCAAACGTAGTTCTTTCATTTAAACAAACAAAATAAACAGATCTACGCGATAAAAATCTTTCTCAACAACCTACTTCCCCTTTCGCAAAAAGTTGGCTTGCTCCAAACGGCGTATACAAAATTAAAACTGTTCAAAAGCCATTTGTAATCGCACATACGATACTTTAACCGGCAAAATATCGTGTATATATGGAGGGCGTAGTCAGCAGTAAAAAATGGCTGTCAGGAGTGACTCCGTTCAAAAAAAATATTTTTTTTTCCGCACACCGTTTTTGCAGGCCGAGCTGGTTAGAAGAGACAGGACATTGGAGTGCTACAGGTTAAATGAGTCATTCAGGAAAATAAAAAATGTTTTTGTTTTTTTTCCAGTGAAGTCAACTCTGGCTTTTTCTACAAGAGTGCTCAGGAGAGAGAGAAGTTGGTAGCAGCTGAGGTAGAGTTTATTAGAGACAGAGTCAAGCGCATCATTGAACTGAAGAAGAAAGTCTGTGATGGAACTAATAACAACTTCTTGGTCATCAATCAGAAGGTAGTTTCATTGGCATGCCACAGATTATCTTTGCTTGTTTTGAGTATTTTTAGACAATGAATGTTTTTGATTAAAACAGTTTTCGTATTGTCTTGTCTCATTCACAAATTTGAGTACAACTATATATTGTTCTCTATGCGTGTGAGACATGGACAAATACAGCTGATCTGCAGCGAAGGATAAATGCCTTGGAGATGAGATGTTTCAGAAAACTTCTAAATGTCACATACAAAGATCGAGTTACAAATGAGGAAATGCGAGAAAAAATCACAACAGTAATAGGGTCTTTTAAAGATCTCTTGGCAACTGTCACTGTCAAAAAAAAAAATTTGCTAGGTACGGTCACATATTGAGATCAAATGGTCTTGCAAATATGACCCTGCACGGAAAGGTACAAGGCAGACGACGAAGAAGCCATCCCAAAAAGAAGTAGGAGGACAACATAAAAGAATAGAACAATCTCCAACCAGAGAAGACACAGGAAGCAACCTCTGACGTAGACGGTTGGCGGATTGTGAGAATGTCTTCATGTGTGCTCCAACAACTTCACCAGTTACGGGATGACCTGACATAATGTCTTTATCCTATGTATCAGATATTATTGTTGTGTGTCTAATTTTATGCTGTTGTCTGTGAAGCATTGATTGTCTGCAGTTTGATCTCTTCTCAAGACTAATTTGTCAATATCCTTCCATATGTGTCTGTATGTATTCAAAATGTTTCTCCACTCCATTACAGAATTCCAGTCACAAAAGAACTTATTTATTGACCTAGTTTTTGTTTGACGCACGTTAATGGAACAGAACAGAACCCCAATTTGAAAGTTGAATAAGCTTACCTTTTCATTGCCTTCTGTTAGCACATCCTAATCATTCTTTGTTTATTTGGTTGCTGATCATTCATGATTCATTTCCCTCATGACAAAGACATAATATATCTGGTGCCCTACATTTTGTGGACATTTATTTTCCCTTGATTGTTTCGATTTTCTTAGCATCATCCATCTTTTGTATTTCAAATGGTCAGGTATTAAATCTGTGAACAGTGTTTGATAACATAAAGAAAAGTTAAGGTCACGCATGCAGCGTATGGGAAATACTGTGTTAGGCCCATATATTATTTGGTGACCCAACAGACTGAGGTACCATCTATTCAATAAACTGAAGATAGGTGGCACTGACGCGTGCACATGTGGTACAGGGAAAATGACCGCTGAACATCTGCTGCAAAATTGCCCGACATATGAGGAACAGAGAAAACACATGTGGCCAACACTAGACAAGCTCTATGGCAGTGTTGACAGCCTCAGGATGACAGCTGCTTTCTTTGAACAAATTCAAGTTGACGTCTGACAGGGTACGAAGAAGAAGAATTTGGTGACCCACTGCACATACTGGATGATGTGGCCAGAATCATGCCGGCCACCTTTAATTCCTAGATGTTTGTCCGGTGTCTAAATTCTGTGGCTGGGTCAACCACAGGAGCCGGTTTGCAATCAGAAAAAAATCCTGCAGCTGGGAAGCCACTGCGCTACTCTGGCCCCACTGTTTAATGGTACCCCATTTATCTTGGTGCAACATTTTAAGGAAAATTCATTAGAGGTGATTCCTTATCTTTTTGCTATTTAGGTTGAGACCTATATTTATCCTTTTATTCATCTCAACTTGTAATCATATTTTAGTCGGTTAATGGTCAACATGTTCATGTAGGTATACTTGTTTTTATTTCTGTTATCAGTTCCACTACAGTTTTGACTATTTGTTTGACTTGATTTCCATATCAGACTATCTTGCTGATTTTCTCAATGCTGTTTAAATATGATATAGTTTTACATGTTTTATTCATGGTTTGTGTAATTAAAATAAGTTAATGCTATGTAAATTTGTATTGTTTAGTATTAAATCTTTTATGGGTTTTGTTTTGATCAGGGAATAGATCCACTGTCCTTGGACTTGCTTGCTAAGGAAGGCATTGTGGCACTGAGGCGAGCAAAGCGCAGGAATATGGAGCGGTATGTTTGATTTGAGTTGTATGTGTAGTGTCCTCAAAGGAATATATCAGCGTAATTGTTTAGTGGGAAAATGGTCAAATATATATATTCTTGGGCCTTATGAGTTTGGGGTGCATAGACCATCAACCAATTTTGTCCTGTTCTGTGCACGTTTCTCCCTGACAGTTATGGTGTTACTGTGTGTGTAATGGGTTAGTAGGAGAAAGAAGCATCCAATACAAATTCGTCATGAAATGGTTATTAGGAAATTTAATGAAAATTCATACAGTACTAGTTTTGTAGTGGCTGTTATTTTTTTGTTTTGAATTCTCATTTGTGTGATTTCTAGATCAGATCATTTGGTCTGTCTGCTCTAAAACTGCATTCATTCCAGAAGAAAGACGTGCAATAATTTTTAAAAAAAATCAAATTACAATTTGTAGTTCGAGAAGATTTTTAAAGGAGTTTCCAGATAAAAGTTGCACTGCGTGGTGGTTTGAACAAACTTTTGAGCAAGGTCTGTCAAAAGCCATGCTGGAAATGGACAGAGATATGTACGCATGGACCAGCTCATCGGGCTTGAGAAATTGTTACATTCTTTGGAACATTTAACAGCCGAACAGCCCCGACCTAAATTGTAAGTTTTTAGGACCAAAATAAATGGCTGTTCCGACCAAGTCGTGAGATAGCGAATTATGGATGATCAATAAATAAGTGCGATGATCATTGGATGCAGTTTTGTAGAATATAAAAGGACCTGTACATAAAACCTTTTTCAGCTCCTAATTTGACGATTTTTGTTGCTTCATTCTGACCAAAATGCAGAAATTCCCTGCGTCAAAGCTTTTTTAAAAAAAAAAAAATGAATCCAACAAATTGAGCTAAAATACTGATCTACACATTGTAAGGCACATAATTAAACTATCTATGGCATGAAGTATTCATAAATAAAGATTATATATTACTATGAAATTATATTAATGCGGAGGTGAAAATTGCAGAGAAATTATTTGTTAGTGCCTACCACAACGCATATTTCGCAGATATATCTGTCATTTCCTTTACACATTTCGAATGATTTGTCAAATTTGGAATTGTGTGTAGAGCCATAAAAAAATTAATTCCGCTAACTAAATCAGGAAACACAAACGGGCATGTTTCAGAGGCCAGTTTTGGTCGCAGCAGTTGGCCATCTTAGGTTTTCCCCAGCCAATTGCATCGTGTACGAGCTGAAAAGGGTTAAGAAAACAATTGGGATTTACTGATGGAGGATAATAGGCAAAAACAAATACATATCATTATCTACTTAGAAACTGCATACCTGCTTTTACATGACGAGGTTGCTCAGCCAATGCAGTTCTCCTCTACCACCTTTCGTATACTATGCAACTTAATTGTATCACTTTTATTAGTTATGAATAAACTCAGTTTATAATCAGATTTTTAATATTTTATTGAGAAGTTTCAAACAAGAACAAATTTGTTTAGAATATATAGAAGGTAGTACTCACTACAAGTAGATTAGATCAGATCAGCTGTGGGACGGCGTGGTTAAGTGGCACGGCTCACAATCCGAAGGTGCTGGGTTCGATCCCCATCACAGCACCGGCCGTTACCCCGGGGAAGCAAACCCTTAGAAAATGCAGGAGGAAGCAGACCCTGACATAAAATGGCATGCTGAAGTCGGATGCACTGGGCCGACAGGCGCGAAATAAAAAAACACAGTGCAACGCACGCCACCTTGGGAATTTAGAAAAATAAGGCGACCGCAAAAAAAATAATAAAAAATCAGCCATGTGGCCTGCTGGCAAACCAGGTTACTAAGGTGATATCGTTAACTAAAAATAACTCTGTTGGCTTTTTGTATGTTTCAAACAGGTGATAGGTTGCAATGTTTAGTGTTATGCTCTACTTTTTAGGGTATTGTCCAGAGTATGGCCTTTGTCAGTTGGAAATCATCTGTTTGTGAGATTTTTGTTCTTTAACTTCTCCGAGCATAGCAACTTTAGATTGGAAGTCCACTTGCTTTTTATTTAATTAAATTTTATGGATTCCTAATTGAATTGTTGTTTTCAATATTGATAGTGTTGTGTTGGCATGTGGTGGAATGGCTCTCAACTCTGTGGATGATCTGCTGCCCGAGTACCTTGGCTATGCTGGGCATGTTTACGAACAGGTTTTGGTAAGTTGAGCCTTCTGCCTATTTAAACATTATAATCAGAGTTGACTGTTAGTCAGTGTGTAGAACTGGCTTATTCATTCAAAGAGATTGATTATTCAGATTGATTATACTATTTTAATCACTGGATGTTTGTAAGGGATTTTGATGTAGTGATATCTTGATACACAGAAATGTTCCAACTTGTCTCTTCTCAGGGTGAGGACAAGTTCACATTTATTGAGGACTGCAAGGAGCCTCACTCAGTTACCATCGTGATCAAGGGACCAAACAATCACACTATCACTCAGATCAAGGATGCAATCAGAGATGGACTGAGAGCTGTCAAGAATGCAATTGATGATAGTAAGCCACTCCCACAATTGTTCCTAGAGATAATTTGTTGTCATTCAGTAAAGGGCTTATACCATTAATTTGTTGTCATTCAGTAAAGGGCTTATACCATTAATTTGTTGTCATTCAGTAAAGGGCTTATACCATTAATTTGTTGTCATTCAGTAAAGGGCTTATACCATTAATTTGTTGTCATTCAGTAAAGGGCTTATACCATTAATTTACTTCACTATAAGGCATATTAGGAGGCTCAGTTCTTGGAGGGAAACTAGCTCGGTTTTCACAACTCCAACGCACCCGGTTCGATTCCCACCATGTCCAGTTTGGCAGACACTGGGTTTTTTCCTCAGGTGATTGCTCCTCCACGTACGGAAAGTAATGGCAACCTACTGTACTGCACACCTGCCAAGAAACTTATAACTGCCAAATAGGTGGCGCTTGTACGAAGCTACGCTCTGTAAAGGTCATGCTACTTACTTTTGTACTGCATCAATCTATGCAGACTTTATGTACACCTTATTTCTAGTATCTAGTAATCTGCTGAAAGTTGCTGTTCAATGGAGCAACACTGAGAAGCAACGTGTGTATTGTAAGGTCCTTTTTTGGAGTGACAGTTAGCAGTAGTTTAAAATAACATGTATATTGAGCATAGATTAAGCATATGGCAGGACACAACATGATTGTACAATTTGTACATCTGTATCTATATATACATGAAAGTACAATCATGTTAGAGGCACCATCTGCTGCGAAAGATGTGGGAACCCCAGCACAGTTTCTGGCAATCTCAGAGAACATAGACTTTGTGTTGTCTGTAGACGATTGATAGCAGATATTCTCAATTTGTCTTTAGCTTTATGAAAGATTCTCAATTTCTGTAGTTTTATGAAAAATTTTCAATTTGTCTTTAGTTTTATGAGAAATATAAACATGGAAAATAAGAAAAAGAACATGATAATTCAATTTTGTGTTTAGATATTCAAGTTTCTTTGACCACATCAATTCTCCTTTGACACATAGAATAATACTGCCCTTATTATCTGAACAGATTGTGTTTTGCCTGGGGCTGGGGCATTTGAGATTGCTGCTTACCAGGAGCTGATGAAGTACAAAGACACCGTCAAGGGACGAGCCAGATTAGGTCAGATGCCACTAGTCAATTTGAGCTTTGTTCTTTTAAATTCAGATGTTGGTTTCATTTTGAACCCTTTACACCCTTGCCTTGAAATGGAAATATATATTCATAACAGCAAGATACATTGTCACCTCACTCATATAATATTTCTTTAAAAATTAGCTTGAAATGCTATTTCTATATTAAATAAATGTGAGACTGACAGACCATCCAATGCATCAGAGACTAAATAGATTTGGAAATGGGAAACTAAAGTGGAGAAACTATGCAGAAATAGCCAAAGCAAAGATTAGCGAAGACCCTATGAACACCGAAACAATACCAAAGCCCATCCCTACTGTACGCAAACCTACCTGGCAGCAGCATATCATTCCGGAGGTGGTAGAAAATATACCAGGTATTGGAAACAAGAACAGCCAGACTGAAAAAGAAAGAAGAGACATAACCCTGAGGTACATAACGGAAAACTACCCAAGCATGGACTGGACCCATGCATACACCGACGGTTCTGTAACAAACACAACACAGAACGGAGGGGCAGGGCTATTCCTGAGCCTACCAAATGGTAGAAAAATAACACTGTCAGTGGCAACTTGAAAATTCTCAAGCAATTTCAGAGCAGAGGCACTGAGGGCTCCAGTAGAAGCAATACTGACATGCGAAAGCAATGAAAGCCAGATAGTCCTGTTTACAGATGCCCTGGCCGTAGTCACAGCACTAAAAAGCCAGAAAAAAAAATCACCAAAAAGAGTAGTGGTACAGTGGGTTCCATCCCACTGTTACATCCTAGGCAATGAGGAGGCAGACAGACTGGCAAAAGAAGGTGCAAGACTACCACAATCAGATTCTAGTGTGACCTACGAAGTCCAAAAGGTTTATTAAGGCCAGATACATGGCCAAATGGGAAACAGAACATGCTGGCTACACAAAAAATGATGCCTATTACCAGTTGAACTGAAGATAGGTGGCACTGACGAATGCACTTGTGGTACCGGGAAAATGACCGCAGAACATCTGCTGCAAAACTGCCCGACATACGAGGACCAGAGAAAGCACATGTGGCCATCACCAGTGGCAACACTAGACAAGCTCTACGGCAGTGTCGACAGCCTCAGGATGACCGCTGCTTTCTTCGAACAAATACAGGTTGACGTCTGACAGCGTACGAAGAAGAAGATATAAATGTGAAAGATTACGCTGAGGGAAATAATGTTTTTTAACAAAATATATTGGGCATGTTAGGGTCTAATGGGTTAAAAACCACAGCCAGTGGGAAGTTAATACAGACATGCCCTTTATTGGATTCTGTAAGGGACATAAACTACTTTAAGGGCAATTAACAGTAGTGCTATGGGATTCTCATGGGTGGAACTTATGAAGACTGCCCAGAATAGGTAATTAGTGGCATTTGCAATCCTGTGCTCCAAGGGAAACTAAAATGGTAAGTCCAGTTCATTATTGCTGATATTAGTCCTAAGGGGTGCTTATTGTCCACAAATTAATTCAAAAGAAATGTTAAGTTCAATAGATTTAACTAACAGAATATATCATCAATCTAATCCACAGGAGTTCAAGCATTTGCTGAAGCATTGTTGATCATAGTGAAAGTTCTTGCTCAGAACTCTGGTCTAGATCCGCAGGAGGCCATTGTGAAACTTCAGCAAGAGTATGTAGGTACAGAACAGGCTGTGGGACTTGATATAAAAACAGGTCAGTTTATACTTTGGTCATTTTAACATTAGGTGGATGGTACGTCTCACTGGGTGGATGGGAAGTGGCATTGGGTGGATGGTACGTGTCACTGGATGGATGGGAAGTGGCATTAGGTGGATGGTACGTGTCACTGGGTGGATGGGAAGTGTCAATGGTATGTCTCACTGAAGGGATGACGTTGGCCAGTTAAGTGACATGGCTAACAACCCAGAGGTGCTGGGTTCAATCCCCTATCGCAGCACCGGTCGTTACCCCGGGGAAGCAGACCCTTACATAAAATGCATGCAGAAGTCAGATGCACTAGTCCGACAGGCGCAAGATAAATTCACATAGTGCACACACCTTGGGGAATAGAAAAATAAGTGAATGCAAAAAAAAAAAATGGGTGGATGATATGTCACTGGGTGGATGGTGAGTGGCATTGGGTCAATGGTATGTCACACTGTATGATGCTAGGTGGTTACAATGGAACGACACAAATTAAATAAAAAATACATACAGTTTGACTTGCCTTTGTTACATTCTGAGGCAAGTCATTGTGGCGTCTCTATTACTTATGATTTCAGTAATTTTCAACCAATATTGATATAACTCTAGTAGTTTAAAAAATTCATGTGTAGTTCAGCTGAATAGAGCTGTGACATATCCATTACAGAGCATAAACTAACAGCCCAAGGGTTTTCATGAATGCTCTCTTCTGTTGTTTGGACACACTTGTGTGTCTATTATCTTAAAAATTGATTGATGAAAAAATTGATTGATAACAAAGATCTCTGGTATTCAGTCAGACAGATCAACCAGTGTGTGACTCTTTGCTAGCCACCAGTGTGTGACTCTTTGCTAGCCACCAGTGTGTGTCTCTTTGCTAGCCACCAGTGTGTGTCTCTTTGCTAGTCACCAGTGCGTGACTCTTTGCTAGCCACCAGTGTGTGTCTCTTTGCTAGTCACCAGTGCGTGACACTTTGCTAGCCACCAGTGTGTGACACTTTGCTAGCCACCAGTGTGTGACTCGTTGCTAGCCTCCAGCCCATGTCCTACTTTTGGACCCTGGCTTTTTGTAGTCAGTTTGTGTGTGCTTTCCTTCTTATAATCAACTTGCCCTGGAAAAGGTGGCATCGCTAGGGTGTCCAGGATTTCCCCATGTTAATTAGCCTAGCTTAGTGCTCATACTCTGCCTGTGGTGGTCCTGGTAGATTTAAAGTTCTCATCAAGTGGTTCTTCTTACTGGGCATTTCTGACTATCACTACTTGCAGGTAAACCAACATTGATGATTGACCTAGCTGGGCTTGTAGAAATAAGATGAATTGTTGATGCTTGAACTATCAAATATGTTATAGTAGCTGTTTTATAGGAAGATAACATCTTGTATAATGAACATCTTAAATACATATGTAGTCTGACAATGCTTTTGATGAGTACAGTTTCGGTCTGTCCGTAAAACAGGTGAAGCTATCATTCCCATCAGTGAAGGAATCCTTGACAACTATAATGTTAAACGTCAACTGCTGCATTCATGGTGAGTATATTGACTTAATTTATTACTCATTAAATAAGTATGCATCCACCAGCACCATCCTGCTAACATCAGATAAAGATGAGCATGCAGATTGCCTCCAGGAAGCTCAGAGACAACGTCGCAGCTGCTAAGTCCATTATCTGTAAATTTAATGCAAGAATGGACCCTTAAAGACAGGGTGAAATATATATGTGACAACACTTTTAGGGAACCAGGACTAATGCAGGTGATAGACGACTACTTTCTAAAAGACTGGCTACTTTCTAAGACTAATCCTTTACCTCAAGGCAAAATCTTTTTCAAGAAGCCCCTCCACTGTGATCACTATTCTCTTAGCCAGACTACACAAGTGCAGCCTGTATCCAGGGCAGTTAGATTGAGGTGGAATAGAAGAGTCTTGATCAGCTCTGGTTTGCTGACCCTGATGCAAGCAGTCGGCTTGGCTATGAGTCAGTGGCTTCTGTGTCTCGAAGCCTCACCGAACACCACCCAATTATTCCATGTTACAAGCTCCAGCTGGATCGCGTACCACATCAAGGCTGGGAAATGGAGTTAATCATGGATTACTGAACTATTTTCAAACCCTCAGATAGGGACGGCGTGGTTAAGTGGCACGGCTCACAAGCCAAAGGTGCTGGGTTCGATCCCCATCACAGCACAGGCCGTTACCCCAGGGAAGCAACCCTTAGAAAATGCAGGAGGAAGCAGACCCTTACATAAAATGCATGCTGAAGTCGGATGCACTGGGCCGACAGGTGCAAAATAAAAACCACAGCAATGCACACCGCCTTGGGGAATAGAGAAATAAGGCGAACGAAAAAAAACAACACCCTCAGACCCTCCTTCAAACCCCCTCCCATCCTTACTATATGCTTCCAGATTTTCTAACCTCAGAAATTCTCCACGTCCTTGAGAATATGATGCCCCCAGCTAGGATGATGTCACTGCAGACGACCTCTACACTTGTGAATGGAAAAAAACTTGGAACATGTATAGGGAATACTGTTGACTTGAATGTCTCTTCATGTGGCATTCTTCTTCGTTCGTTCTCAATCTCCCACTACCAAACCCTGAAAGGGCTTAAGTAGCAGAATGTACACCAGAGAACGGAATGCGTTGTGTCATAGTTTACAGCTTGGCTGCGATATTTGCACCTTTCGGTCCAAGACATCTGACTTCAGCAAGCATTTTTTGAGTACTGGGTTAGCATTCCCCATTCGATCCCTTCTCCTTAGCCAGCCTGCCCTGCTGCAGCCTGTTATCCAGGATCACCGCGTGGAGGTGTAGAAAGGTCTTGGCAGCTTTGGTTCGCTGGCCCTGACGCTAGCAGTCAGCTATGGGTCGCTGACCACTGCAGCTCATGCGCTGCTCAGTATCTTGATACCATGTGGCATTCAATGTGTGGTATTGTTGTCCATCCAGACAGTTCTGGAATGTTATCCAGAATGACACTACACGCTTCTCTCTTCAACTCCACAGTACTCCCTGCACTGTGCTATGGAACTGAAACATGGGTCACAGAACAAAAGGAATGAAGAACAAACTGAAAGTGACTCAGGCTTCTCTTGAGAGACGTATGGTTGGCCTTGCTTTCTGCAACCAGTGCATGCAGAGCCTCCACAATTATGACCTACGATAATCATCATTAGCGAGCAATGCAGTGGTTCACGCAAACAAGGCAGGCCACATACTCAGCGAAAGGGATTAACATTGGAGAATGTGGGCAGCCGTCTGGTACAATGGGGGCAGAAAAAGACAAACATGGTAGACCTCCAGTGCATTGGTCAGACTCCCTTGCACATCGCAACATCCACAAAACGTTAAAAGGAAAGAGCAGATTAACGTCTGGTCTGGGAAAACACATTTCATAACATTCTGGTTAACGAGGTGGGAATTGTCATTGTGGTGAACTTACTGAGGAGCATTGCACTACAATTTGCAGGACCCTGGTCCACCTCGGGATGTGTTTAGTGGTGACTTAGCCTGCCACCAAAAAGTCATCAAAATTACCTAATTCAAGTATGAGTGGCATTAGTATCAACTTCAGGGGAAACCTAGTGTATCCATAGTGGAAGTCATTTTATAGATGTTCATGGTTAGTGTTATTGATATTAAGATCATCATCGTATATAGTGTAGCCAAGAGATAAGTCTCCCAAAGTGATGAATGGAAATGGTTTCTGCATCCTGAGTTACCATCAATCATCTCACTACTAGTCAGGAAGCTTGTGATGAGAGAGTGAGGTTGATGACAGCACAGTTTACTTCCTCACTGTAATCCAAATACAGAACAAGTTGCATCAATAAGACAAAAACTGACCGGTGATGTCGCCAGCATCACTTGTAATGAGCAACTGATATATAGTGTCAGCTTATAGTAAGTCTGCACAATGATCAAAATAGCATTCACAAGTATTGTTTGGGGTGAGAATATGAGCAGTCAGAAATCTTTATCAGTTACAATTTGTGTGTGTTTGAACTGCAAGTATGTTGTCTGCGAATGTCCACAATGAGCAGGTTACTCTTTTGTGCACACTGAAAAGTGGCGGGTTGCAGTAGTTTTAATCACATCTCGAGAACAGCGATGGTGTACTGGGGTCCTCCAGGTGGTTGTGGTATGCTTGGCTTCATCTGCGTGTCGCTCACTAATACGGGGATCACGTTGATCCCTTACACTGGTAGCCAGACTAAAATGAAAACAGCTGAGGTGAAGGTCTTGGCCAGTATATTTTGCCTGAACCTTGCTAACATGTCTGATTAGTATATTTTGCCTGAACAGTCGTCTTCCTCCACAAACTGCAAGTAAATAATATACTTGATACATTTTTGTTGACTTGTAAATATATCACATTTTTGATTGTCATCTTTCAGCACGGTTATAGCCACTAACCTGCTCTTGGTGGACGAGATCATGAGGGCTGGAATGACTTCATTAAAGGGAGGAAACTCTTAAAACAACCAGCAACAAGTTTATCATGACGTAGTATTATTTAATCTAATGCTTTTTCGCTTGTTTCTAAATTATTTACAACGCAGAAACAATTTTCATTTCAGTTATAATCTAATGGTATTTTATGCAGAAATGAGACCTTTTAAAAAAAAATATTTTGTTTGAGGGTGGCCAAATGAGTTGGTAGAAAGATTTGCATATTGAGACTTTCTTGTGGGCATGTTTTTCACATTTGATTTAGGAAGAAAAAAATATGTAGCAAGCAGATCTGAGATAAGAAAATATTTGTAAGTAGAACTTCAAACAGATGATATCTATGTATGCTAGGAACCAGCAGGTGTGACAAGTGGTTTGCTGAAAGCTTCATTTTGTTTTGATTCTCATTTAAAAGGAAAAGTATTTACTTTCATTTGATTACTTTTGATATATTAAATTGACTTCCAAACTTTGTGTGTATTGTGTTTCTTCTTCCTCCAGAAAGGATGGCCCATATCATTTACTTTTCTGTAAAGTTTATTTTTGAGTTTTATAAAAAATTTGTGTGGAGTGGAAAGTTGCATGTACTGGTGAAATAACTTCACATAAATCAACTGCATGCACCAGATGGTCACATTTAAATAACTGTGCATGCACCAGATTGAGGAATTTTAGGTTTTGAAATGGCAAACTAAATGACAATGTAGGACATGGGTTTATTAGAAGTCGGCATTGACCAACTTGGACAAACATGACTGGTCAAACAAAGCCATAAAGATATCAACATTGCACAGGTATTTTTAAGTGCTCCGCATCAAAAACTATTTTTATGTGTTTGATCAATAGCATTACTAGTCACTTTTCTTGTGTCAGAAAGGATTTGTACATGTAAGTGATTAGATGATCTGTCACATCCAACTGCGTGATGTGGCAATACTGTACTCCATCAGGACCTGGGGCAGTGTTTTTTATGGTACGTTGGCAAATTTATTTTTTTTGGCGTTCACCTTATTCCTCTAATCCCCATGGTGGTGTACGTTGCACTGTGGTTTTTATTTTGCACCTGTCGGCCCAATGCATCCGACTTCCAGCAGCAAGGGTCTGCTTCCTCCTGCATTTTCTAGGGTTTCCTTCCCCTGGGTAACAGCCGGTGCTGTGGTGGGGATCGAACCCAGCACCTTCAGTTTGTGAGCCTAGTCACTTAACCACTAGCCCACACCGTCCCCTACATAGGCTATTGATCACGGTCTCCGACTGCACATCATTAAAAGTTGGAACAATAAAGAAAAATAGGCTCTGTACACGCAAATACATAAGCCAGTGCAAAAACAATTTAATGGTTTTTACAAAGGATCTTTATTGATGTGACCTTCCCTAATGAGGAAGTCGTACAGCTTGCGGGTCTTGTTGACGTCAATCTTAATGAATGATCTAGCCTGAGCCAGCTTCAGATAGCCTTGTTTTGTGCATTCTGATATCAGGATCCTTGTAAACTCGGAGTAGGCCTGGGGAACCAGCCTCACTTCAGAGCACATCTGGAGGAAGGGAGATTACAAGGAATGAATCAGCTATGTGGGGGAAAATAAAGGTTGTCCTACTATATGGTACACAAGCATTACAGTTCTTTATGGTACAGCAACATCGCACGGTTTCAGTGGAGCAACACGGTTTCAGTGGAGCAACTCGTGTGTCCAGGGCTAGCTGGTCTGCAAACTGTT
The DNA here is from genome assembly GCA_036924085.1 of Ariolimax columbianus. Classification (NCBI taxonomy): domain Eukaryota; kingdom Metazoa; phylum Mollusca; class Gastropoda; order Stylommatophora; family Arionidae; genus Ariolimax; species Ariolimax columbianus. Next base: position 62,430,038 of record JAVGWX010000015.1, on the reverse strand, counting down.
TTCCCACCACACACTTCACATCACAACTGAAGGAGATTGGTTTGTCAAGAGCTACCAGCCCATAGCTAAAGGAATTATAATCATGTTCTTTAGATTATGTAAGTATATCCTATTGTATGGCACAATGATGTGGGGACCAAATAACAAAACTAAAAAAGGTACAAGCTGTCAAGGAATGCTTATATGCCAAACAATGAGAATAAAAATGGTACTGGGGAAGAGAAGATGTCAGTGGGACAAGATGTTGGATAGTACACACATTGCAGGAATTGGTTGAATTACAATGCAGGCACTGTTTTGGAGACAGCAGGGGCAGACCTAAACACTAATGGAGAAGGTATGTTTGGACAAACTTAAAAATGACATGACAGATAAGAGTTGAGCTGGAAATGATGGCGCATTTGATCGGCAGAAGACTTGGGCTGTGTTTGTTGAGGGACTATGATCTGTGGGGAGCTGAAAAAGTTTTGATTGAAGTAACTCATGCAGACTTTTGCACCATATCTCTCTATTACATATTAGTTGGGTAATAATTCTGTAGAAAAATAACTCAATAATAAAGATCATGCACTAGATAAAACAAACAGGATGACCAATGTACACCTGGTGAAGGATGGCTTAAGGGGGCCTGGACAGTTCTAATCCAGAACAGATGGAGGGCATAGGTCAAGGTTGTTGTTTACGAATTCCCACAATGAGTAGTCTACCCTTTTGTGTGCCCTGAAAAGGACGTTAAGTTGTGGGTTGCACTAGCTTTCTTCACATCACGAGCGTGCTGATGAAGGTGTACCAGTGTCCTCCAGGTGGTTGTGCTTCGCTTCATCTATGTGTCGCTCACTACTACGGGGATCACATCGATACCTCACTATGTCAGCCAGACTGCCACGAAAACAGCCCGTTTTCGGAAAGGGCTACGATGAAGCCAAGGCGAGGGTTTTGTCCAGTATATTTTGCCTGACCAAACGTTAGTCTTCCTTCCCATAGGTCAAGTTTGTGGTGCGGGCTGTGGAGAATATAGAACCACTGTAACCTCCCAAGCCTGGGGGAGGCACCTACCTCCTATCAGGTGCGTCAGAAGGGTTGCGGATTGCTGAAAGGCCTAATTTGGAGGTTAGCTGCGAATAAATAAGCAGCCGTGGACAAAAACGGGTCGGCAGGCATGGAGGCAGCCCCTCCACCATGCAAAGACACAACAGGCTAATCACCTGTTTGTCTTATAACACCGATTACAAGTCAAAACACAGAGAAAACCGGACTGACCTCAACGGCGAGAAATAAGGACCACGATTTACGGAACATGGATGTACGAAGTATAAACGGAAAAGAACGAGAACTAATAGAGGAGATGAAGAGAGCAAAATTGACAGTCCTGGCACTTACAGAAACAAAGAAAAAGGGACAGGGCGTTCTGGACCATGATGGCAACATGCTATACTACAGCGGAGTTCCCATGAGTGAACGAGCCAGGGCAGGGGTTGGTTGTATAGTGAATGGTAACAGCAAAGCAAACATTAAAGGATGGAAGTTCATTTCAGAACGACTGATGGTTCTAAGTCCACAAGAGGAGGATAGTCAAATGGATATCGTCACTGTGTATGCACCAAATGAAGATGAGAGCACTGACATAAAAGATTAATTTTATGAGCTCCTTCAAAGGACCATTGACATAATGAAATAATTCTCCTTGGAGACTTCCAACGCAAGAGTTGGAAACGACTATTCTAGATGGGATGGAGTGATCGGTAGGTATGGAGAAGATGTCTTAAATGACAATTGAAAACGACTGCTCAGATTCTGCAGAGAACAAAACCGTTTTATTACAAATACAAGGTTTCCACACAAGCGTATCCATGCCTACACAAGATGTGAGCCGACAAGAAATGAAAGATCCATAATTGACTATGCAATAGTGAGAAAAACTGATTTCAAGTATGTAAAGGATGCTAGAGTGTTCAGAGGACCAGAGATAGGAAGCGACCACTACCTAGTTAAAATAAAGAGAGAAATTGAAAAACACTATCCAGCTAGGCAACACCCATCAGCAAGCATGAAACATAATACACGAGGAGAAAATAAAATTAAGGCTTACAAACTACGAGAACCAGATGTTAAAAGGAGATACCAAGGGCTCATAACAACAGCAATAGAAAGGATAGAGGAATCTGAAGAAGATATGGAAATGCTTTAGGTAAAATTCAAAGACATCCTCAAAGAGGCTGCAGCAGAGGCATGCGGTCAAAGCAAAGAAGGGTGAAAGAGAAAAAGTACACCATGGTGGACAGAAGAAGTGAAAACAATAATACGAGAAAAGAAAAAGGCATGGAAGCAATACCTAGGGGCTAGGAATACAGAAGAACAAACAAAGAAATATAATGAATATGTAAATTTTAGAACAGAAGCAAAGAAGACTGTGCTCAAGGCCAAACAGAAATCCTGGGAAGAATTTGGAGAGAAACTGGAAAATAATGCTGGAGAAAACCAGAAACTGTTCTACAGGACCTTAAAAAACATGAGGAAGGAAAAGGAATGCCCCCCTGAAATTTGTTAAAGATAAACAAGGTGCACTGTTGACTGCCCCAGAAGAGATAATGAACAGATGAAAAGAATATTTCTCAGATCTTGGACTGGAGGAAAACCAAGCTCTGGAAGTAACAGTCCCAATTCAAGAAGAGGGAGCCATGGAGGGAAACGATAATATCACAATGGAAGAACTAAAGGCAGCATTGGAGAAAATTAAGATTGGTAAAGCAGCAGGACATGATGGTATAACACCAGAAATGGTTAAATACATGGGAGCGGCAGGAGAGATGCTATTCATGAAGATTCTCAAGGCAGCTTGGCGCCACAAGAAGATACCAAGAGACTGGGAGGTTGCAATAATAATACCAATATTTAAAAAGGGCGACAATCGACAATGTGAAAATCACAGAGGTATTTCCCTTCTTAGTGTCCCTGGGAAAGTCTACTCTAGGATTCTAGAACGGCGATTAAGAGGTCTAGCAGAGCCAAATATGGATGAAACTCAATGTGGGTTTAGGGCAAACAGAAGTACTCAAGACCTTATCTTTACACTCAGGCAGCTAAGTGAAAAGGCTCTTGAATATGATAGAGATACATCTCTGCTTTTTGGATTTGGAGAAAGCATTTGATAAAGCTCCTTGGGACAAACTCTGGGAGTGCCGGACAAGGAAGAACATCCCAGGACCTCTGATCTCTGCCATACAGAGTTTCTATAAAATATGCAGAAATTATGTGCGGATATCAAATCAAAAGTCAGGAGAGTTCAAGACCACTTGCGGAGTAAGACAGGGGGACATTCTATCACCGTACCTTTTCATACTCCTCATGGATGAAGTCATCAAAGCCTGCAAGGAACATACAAAAAAGTATGAAGTAGGGTACTGGAAGATAAGACCAAGTTACATATAGGAACTAGCATTTGCAGACGATGTGGCCCTGATCACGAAAACAGAAGCACATCTCCAGATCAACTTGCAGGTCTGGGAAGAAGAGAGGAATGCACATCAGCAACTCCAAAACAAAAACCATGGTGATCGCCAGAGATGAAAAGAGACATCAGATAACCCTGGGAACACGAGCACTAGAGCAGGTCAGCAACTTTAAATATCTAGAAGTGGTAATAGACAGCAGGGGAGGAATCAAAGAGGAGTTAACTGCACGAAGGGCAGCAGCAGGTAGACACTGTTCCATGCAATAAACAGAGGTTTCCTCGGTAGAAGAGAAATAAGCAGGAAAACAAAGATGGATGTATGCTGCTCGACCTATGTGCCTGTCCTGACATATGGATGGGAGTCATGGGCAATGACTACAGCCCAAGAAAGGCAATTACAAACTTCAGAAATGAGGTACCTAAGAAGGGCGGTTCAGGTGACGAAAAGGGACAAGATCCGTAACCAGACAATACGTATCAATCTTGAAGTTCAACCCCTGCAGACACGCGTGGAGCAGTCCCAACTACAGTGGTTTGGCCATGTCTGTAGAATGGAAGAAGATCGGATACCAATGCGGTCATGGGAGATCAAAAGTCAAGGACGCAGACCCCGAGGACATCCCAAAGTACGTTGGGAAGACAAGTGATAGAGGGCTGGATTGGAAAGAGGCCAGGAAAAAGACGGCGGATAGAGCAGTGTGGCGTTCTCTTTGGCAAACCTCTACACCTCACGGTAGAAGAGGAGCGACTAAGTAAGTTAGTAAGTAACCTCCCAAGAAGACAACCAAATATGAGCTTGTGTTAGAATTTTACAAACAAAATACATTTTTGTTGGTGGTCATAATAGAAATTGCTAACCTCTTTCTCTGCATCGCTGAGTTTCTCATAGCCAGGTAATCCATCAATTTTGAGACGGGGAATCATTTTTCTGGCTGTAAAACAATATAAAATGGAGATCTATGAACATGACAACAGACAGGATCATATATATTCATGCAGCTCCATTATGTTTTAAAACTCAAAATAAGAAGATTACATATATCAATAAACCCATTAATACACAGACAAATATAACACAATTAACGGTACAATATTTAGAGACTTTGGCGGCCCTGCCGAAGACGGATGTGTCGGACCGAAAGGTGCAAATATCGCAGTCAACTAGCGACACAACGCATTCCGGACTGCATCCTGCTACATGTAAAGCCCTGTTCCGGACTTGGTAGTAGGAGATTGAGAACGAACGCAGAAGAAGAAGAGACTTTGGCAACCTATGCCAAACAAGAGCACAGATGTAACACATGCAATCCATTCTTGAAATTGCACGAAGGGGCAGACACAAATGAAGAGGTGCCTTCTTGCACCGGCATGTATACTGTCCTTAGGCGGTGAAGACTTCAATGGCTTGGTCATGTTCGTCTGCATTCCTAAAGATATCTTCTAAGGACAGTTTGCGGATAGCAAAATAACGGCTGACCGCAGCTAGACACAAGATTATCTACTACAAAAAATGTCATTTCTTTGTTTTGAAGCCACATCATTGTGTGTTCTTTCCTTGTGCCTTTATGTATTCACAATCTTCTCAAACAGTTTTGTCTGAAGTGTCCAACTTCTATCATTAGCAGTGTTTTTTTAAAATTTCTTCTATGACAAGTGTTGCCTTGTTACATACGTACGAAGCTTCGGAGAACAGGCATAGTGAGCTCATCTTAAAGGAAGTCATAACAAAGTGTTTCAGCTTTCTCACTGTTGTATGGGTAGTTTCAGTAGTGATTCATTGGACTTCCTGGAAGGTTCTATTCTGTCCTCCCACTCCAATGAAGAAAAATGTAATAGAATAAATGTACTTACTTAAGAAGCAACGTTAATGCTCTGATATAACAAAACAATTGCCTAGGAGACGAAAGAAGTTTACTTTTTACAAGTGGTTCAAACTTTAAAACAAACAGTAAAACCAAAACTTACATGGCACTTGAATACATGCTAGTTGGTTTTTTGAAGAGCCCTCAATGCTAGCTTGTTTTGTCAGCCATGACAAATATGACTGCTCGTCCTACAAGCAAGCAGCAGACAGAGAAGAAGGTCAAGTTTATTTACAGATGTCAAACAAGCAATTTGTGTAAACATAAATTCAATCTGTATGAGGAGTGTTCAGAAAGTAATGCATCACAATGTTTTTCTCAGAAACTTGATTCAAAAGCCACGAAATTTCAACACAATATACATGGTTATGTCATGTAAAGATATGTAGTATTCAATCTAATCCCCATCAACTCACAGTTTGGTCAGAAAACAATTGTACTGTCATTTTCAAAAATGTTCGTAACTGACTTGAAATAAAATAATTTTTATATACTTTGATCTAAATTTTTGTTAAAGACTTCATTGCCCCCACACTTGTTATTTTTGCCACATTCAGTGCGGTCACTGAACCATTATTTAGTTTGTAATCTATTTTTCACATGCAGCTCCGATTAATTTATTTCTTCACAGACAAGCAAACTGAAGCCAAAATCTGAAAAGAAGATGAAGACAATGAATGAAGTCAACCAACCTTGACGTGAATGAGAACATCAGTGAAAAGATGTCTCTGAGATCTGATGTGATCTCTCCTCTGCTTCATCTGATAGTATGTCTTGACTAACCGCATTTTTGTGATGCCATTTCGCCGGAACTCTTGCAGTCGAAGGATGTCATTCTTCAGTTGTTTCTCATCTGAAAATCAGAGTACAACAATACATCAACATGACAGCTGTTTCTCATCTGGAAATCAGAGTACAACAATACATCAACATGACAGCTGTTTGTTTTAATTGAAGAAAATAAAAAAACATAATTCTACTTGTTATCTCTGGGACAACAAATTATCCACTCTTTTGTTCCTATATCATATATTGAACTATTTCCTCGCCAAAATGATTCTGGAAGCAGACATATACAGATTATTGAATTATGTGAAATATGAGTTTCTAAATGTCCTCTTTGTATTAAGAGATTTTCGGTCCAGAAAGATCAGAAGGGCAGACAAGAGGGACAAAATCCTTTGAATGTTTATTTGAGTTTAGCTGAACAGTAAGAAGCTTCCTATATGCTCTTGATAAATTTTTGAGAGTTGTATACGCGAGTCCTAAGGGCTGTATTTTCCTTCAATCATCATCCGAGCTGGAGTTTAGTCTGGCAATTTTCCTTTTTTATTCCTAAGATCTCTGTGGTTATTGGGATGTTTTCATGGCATTCTGATCCTAAAAAAACAGTACCCAAAGCTATCAGTGGAGGCTGGACAATTTTCAGGCAACTTCAGAGTAGAGTCCTTGGAAACTGCAACAGAAACTGACAGATGAAAACACAGTGAGACAAGTGGCACTTAACTTAACTTAACGTCTTTATACTGGTTTAGAAGACCCTGCAGAGTCTGTATACAACCAGTTTCATTTACATCACCTTGCTCTAAAAGCTATGCGCATCCAGTTTATTCTTAAATGCATTAACTGTCCCTGCCTCCACCACCTCCCCTGGCAATGCATTCCAAGCAGACACCACTCTCTGACTAAAAAAATATTTCCTAATATCTAATCTGGATCTCTCTTTAGTCAGCTTGTAGCTATGCCCTCATGTTATTGTGGGTGGCTGTATTTTAAAAAACTTGTTATAATCTAATTTATCCATTCCTCTGATCATCTTATAAACCTGTATTAAGTCACCATGAATTCTTCTCTCTTCGAGACACTGTAGGCCGGTTTTTCTGAGTCGTTCCTCATAACTGTAATTTTGAAATCCCACTATCATCTTTGTCGCTCTTTTTTTGTATTCTTTCCAGCATGTTTATATCCCCTCTATGATAAGGACTCCACACCTGTACACAGTACTCCAATCTAGGTCTAACTAAAGCTTTATACAGTTTGACGATCACTTCCTTGCTCCTATGTTTAATATTTCTTTTTATCATACCTAACATTGCATTTGCCTTTTTCACTGCTACCTTAACTTGCTCACTCACCTTTCCTGTATGATCTATTAAAACCCCTAGGTCCCTTTCCTCATCTATCTTTCTAATATTGTTTTCTCCCATTCTGTAATTATGTTCCATATTGGATCTACCCATGTGGATGACTGTTCATTTATCTACATTAAACTCCATTTGCCAGCTTACAGACCATTCTTGAATTTTATCTAAATCCGACCTCAATATATCCACTTCTGCTTTAGATGAGACACTACTGCATAGTTTTGTGTCATCAGCAAATTTTGCAATCATGGATCCCATATCAATGTCCAAATCATTTATATATATCAAGAACAAAATTGGTCCCAAAACCGAGCCCTGTGGCACACCACTTTTCACTTCACACCACTCAGACGCACTCTCAATTGTTACGGCACTGGGGAACCAGAAAAATAGAGACCTAATGGAAATCAGTGATTTTCTATGAACTATATCCCCAGGTCAAGAGAGTTGTGTTACAGGGGATTCCATCTCATTGCAATAGTTGTGGCAACGACGAGGCTGGCAGACTGCCAAGAGAAGGTGCAAAGTTACTTCAACCAAATATACCAGGTGTAGACACAGGAACAAGTGGGAAGCGAAGCACACAGGTCATCAATCAAATGACGCACATTGTCAGCTCAATATAGGTGAGCAGGTAGAATAACCTTTAGACTCTGCTGCACAGACAACAGCTGACTGAGATACCATCTGTTAACCTTCGCGACACCACATAATTTTTTTTTAACGAAAATTTACATCTCGCTATGGTAGTCGACTTTGAAATTTTGTAACTGTTCTGTTTGTTTGTCAATAAATATGATTTTGTTGTGTGTAGAGACACAATTGAATAAAGAACTTGTGGGTGTTATTGTTTTTGTTGTGTGTTTGTTAGTTTCGGAGATACAAAAAAATGAAATTGAAAATTTATGTAAATCTTGAAAAAATTTGGGATCGGCGTCTAGGCCTAGTCGCTCCGATAGAAATCCATGGAAACTATAACAACGTATCGATACTGCGTTTACAATATCGACACAACTGTTAGTTTCCAATTCAAACGTAGTTCTTTCATCTAAACAAACAAAATAAACAGATCTACTAGATAAAGATCTTTTCCAACAACCTACTTTACCTTTCGCACAGTCGGCTTGCCCCAATCGGCGTTTTAGAGGTGTTAGTAGAAAAATCGTTCAAAGTTAATTTGTAATCTAACACACGATACTTTTACCGGCAAAATATCGTGTATACACGATGACGCATTCAGCATTTTTTTAAAATGGCTATGCGTAGGGTCGCCATGCAAAACTAATTTTTTCAGGAATTCCGATTTTTGTCCAACCAGTCTAGATGCTGGCGTGATGAAGGTTAACAAACTAAGAATAATAGGACATACGGATGAATGTGTCTGCAGCATCTACAAAATGGCTGCTGAACATCTGCTACAAAGGTGTTCAACATGCAAGGAATAGAGATAACCATCATCGATACCACTCCTGGACAAACTATGTAGAGATACCAACAGTCTCTGGCTATGTCCAAGTTGATGTCTGAAAGCGTACGAAGAAGAAGACACATGGATCTTTCTTTAAATCCAAGACATTTTGAAACAATTGTATAAGTACTCAAAAAGACTGCTTTATGTCATCACTTACAATGGAGGCTCTCCAAGTACTTGTCAAATGTGACAGGAGGAAACAGACGCATAAAAGGTCGCATAAAGTCCAGGGATATGCTGTGCTCATATCGACGCTTCAACATGCCTGAAGAGGTAAATGAATTTTGGTTGCACGACCAATATTCACAAAATACTTCCAAGAAATATACACATACAATACCATACAAAAAGATTATAATTTTAGATTAATTAATTTCAGATTTATTTAAACAAAATAATAGCTGTAAGCAAATAATTAAGAAATACATTTTCACAAATTGTATCATTTATTCCAAAACTGTCCAACGATGGCTTTAAATATCAATAATTGAGAACATAATTTCCACTAAGAATTGATCGTCAGATGCCAAAAGGTTGATTATTCAACGATCATTTCTATAATCAACTTATCACACTCTTCACATCTCTGATGGGGAGAAATCTTTAATAATTTATTTGAACTTAACGTCTTTGTACTTGTTAAGGCTTTGAAGAATCTATATACAACCAGTTTCTTCTACTCAACTTGATGTAAAGGTTAAAGGCAAGGGCTCGACCCGGGTCTCAACTTATGGCTCGGTCTCTCTCCACAGAACGTTATGCAGGCTGCAGATAGCATCGCACAAAGCGCGAATTTCGTAGATCTAGCGACGAGACCAGGGATCTCCAAAAAAATAAATTGCCATCATGAACTGACCGCCGCAGCTCAAATTCGAACCACGGCTGTTTGAATGTGAGAATGTGTAACTGACTCTACATCAACTGCATTTCAAGCATTCACCACTCTCTGACTAAACAAATATTTCCTTATTGGATCTTTCTTTACTTCATTCGTAGCATTAATTTTTTATCCTAGAAAAGAAACTATTTCAAATTTCAATCAACATAAACAAGTCTGAGTGTTTCAATTTGTTACCATTCCAGCTATATCTATCTTTATCTTGAGAATGAATAATTGTGCACTACAAATTTGTTTTGTCACCATTACTTATATCACACTCCTGCCGTGTATCACACTCCTACATCCCCTATACGAGCAGGCAGTAATACAAGTAATGAACAAAACACAAACAAGGGTACCAATATTCATCTCCCCCATCTTTGTGGGCTTTCTATTTAATTCTACAATTGCAAAGACCACATGGAATCATTGCTGACACAAATGATTGAATTCTCTTCAGAATTTTCTATACATTGTAAACTGATATGGGGTGAAGATGCTGAGCAGTGCATGAGCTGCAGCGTCCGGGCCAGCGAACCACAGTTGCCGAGACCCTTCTACACCTCCACACCCTGGATAACAGGCTGGAACAGAGCCTTAAATCAACAATCGAACTTGACCATATCTGTTATTACATACACCAACCAACATATTCCAAGGGATACTCACCGTACCATTTCCTGACATTGATAAGTCCATAATCCCGCACAATTCTGTATTGAGATTAAAAATTGTATTAAAAAATAAATAACTGTCCCCAAGCCAAATGACAAACTACTTAATAACAAAAGGAACTATAAGGGAAGGCATGAGCAATTCTTCTTCAGTCTCCAATGCACTGTATAAAAACACTATTGGAGGACGGCGTGGCCTAGTGGTTAAGTGGCACGGCTCACAACCCAAAGGTGCTGGGTTCGATCCCCATCGCAGCACCGGTCGTTACCCCGGGGAAGCAAACCCTTAGAAAATGCAGGAGGAAGGAGACCCTTACATAAAATGCATGCTGAAGTCGGATGCACTGGGCCGACAGGCGCAAAATAAAAACCACAGTGCAACGCACACTGCCTTGGGGATTTGAGAAATAAGGCGAACGGGAAAAAACCAACACACTATTGGAGTAGGTGTTTCCAGAGCTTTCTTTTAAACATAGCAGTATGTCGTTCCAGCCAATGTATTGGGAAGCCTTCCACCATAGAGAGGTTCAGCAGAGGCATGTAAACTAACATAGTAAGAAAATTATTTTAGAAAAACATTTAAGACAACTCTTGAAGTTGCCACGTTTATCTAGTTAAATCTTTGTCCTATTGTGGAAGTAATATTTCTTTGTTGCTGGTCCGGAAAAGGAAGTTGGCAGTGAGGTTGTAATATCAGTGCCCTTCAGCCTAACAAATCCAGTATCAGCACGACACATTTTTGGCTTCCTTCTTGGATACCTTCTTCTTCTTCTGCATTCATTCTCAATCTCCTGCTACCAAGCCCTGAACAGGGCTTTGCAAGTAGCAGGATGTAGTCCAGAGAACGGATTTGCGTTGTGTCTCTAGTTTACAGTTTGACTACGATATTTGCACCTTTCGGTCCAACACATGCGTCTTAGGCAGACTTGGATCCCTATTCTCTCAGCTACGCTGGATGGTTACAGCATGTTTCCACTTAGTGACATAATAAGGTCTCGGACGGCTCTGGTTGGATGATCCTGACAGAAGCAGTCAGCTGTAAGTCGCTGACATCTTCCACCTCACTGAAATATTGAAGGACAAGTTCTGTTACCAGCTGACACACTAACCTACTTTAGGACATGTTCTGTTACCAACTGACACACTAACCTACTTTAGGACATGTTCTGTTATCAAACGACATACTAACCTACTTTAGTACATGTTCTGTTATCAACTGACACACTAACCTACTGTATTGAAAAAAGCATTTTGTGGCATAATTCATTTGTTTTAACTTTGTCACTCCGAGGTCAGTATGCAAACTAAGCTGTGGAGAACATTTAGGATCAGATCAGAGTATTTGTCAGTAACATTGGTCGCATTCGTTATATAGCTTTACTGATCTTGGTGCTGTCAGTGGCTCTGTGCCAGAGTGGATATACTTCTCTGATGTTGTATGTGGTCTATAGTAGTCTATGAGAACAATGACATCCCAGTTAACACAGTACTGACCATTACTAAACTGATCATCAGAGCCAAAAAAGCGACAAATACCTCAACAACTGACCAGTTTATAGAAATTACAATTATTTGTCATGAGTGTTGACTAGGAGCCGCGTAGCGCAGTGGTTAGTGCCCTGGCTTCGCATCTGAGTGGTCCGGGTTCATTCCCCAGTTGAGGTGGTATTGTTTTTTCAGACCGCAATGGCTCCCGGGTCGACCCAGTCTTAAATGGGTACCGTTTCAGTCCGGGAAGTAAAAGCGGCGAGGGAGAGGAGATGGCTACCACCCTCATATAGCCGAACCTTTGAAATGTGAGATCGCTAACACCTCACACCCCTACGGCAGTAATGCTATGGGTTACTTTACTTTACTTTATTGACTAGGCAATTTTAAAAAATGTGTAAATAGCTAACAGCAGCTACAGGTATAACAATTGAAGCATGTCTCTAAATAATTTAAATGCTAAAATACATCAACGAATTATCAAAACAACCAGCTCAATAATAGACTCACCGCTTCCTTCTTTGCCTCTCCACCAAACAATCTCTGTACACATCCAAGACAGACAATTTCAGCTCTGCTAAAACAAAGGACAATCAAGAACATGTTTTATTGTTGCTGGCATCTGTGTGTTAATCATGGAACGTTGGATGTTATCAAACTGTTATGGGCTGCCTAATTTCTACAAAACAACCTAACAACTGTTCGATGATGATAAACAGTCTATCCTTATTTTGGCACAAGCCCAAATTGAGAATATGAGTGATAGAGTGCCTGTTTCTCACAATAAAGGAATCAGATTCTAGCCATGTTATCAACATTTTCTAGATGACCCAGCTGTAAATGGGTACTTAGCTTATTAATAGTAAAGGAAAAGCTAAGAGGAAGTTAACTGGACACCAACACCTCATAAAATGCTAACATCTAGTACAATAAAGTATCAACCACTTGATCCCCAACCACAGTGTCTGCGATGGAACTACTTTTACGTTGTACTTACTAACTAGTCCTTTTGGTTGTACGAGTCATACAAATAGTCTGAACCCAGGCCTAAACTATTGTGTGCCAAATAAGCTCTTTGCCGTGGGATCAAGATGCTGAGCAGTACATGAGCTGCGGTGGTCAGCGACTCGTAGCTGCCAAGACCCTTCTACACCTCCATGCGGTGATTCTGGATAACAGGCTGCAGCAAGGCAGACTGGCTAAGGAGAAGGGATCGAAGAGGGAATGCTAACACGGTACTCGAAAAATGCTTGCTAAAGTTGGATGTGTTGGACCGAAAGGTGCAAATATCGCGGTCAAGCTGTAAACTACGACACAACACATTCCGTTCTCTGGACTACATTCTGCTACTTAAGCCCTTTCAGTGTTTGGCAGCGGCAGATTGAGAATGAACGAAGCCAAGCCAAGCCAGCACTTTGCCGTGAAAATGGTTGTACTTCTAATTCTCACGTAACATAAGCCAAGTTCCACAGTTGGGCCTAATTATCATCATGTAACATAAACCAAGTTCCACAGTTGGGCCTAATTATCATCATGTAACATAAGCCAAGTTCCACAGTTGGGCCTAATTATCATCATGTAACATAAGCCAAGTTCCACAGTTGGGCCTAATTATCATCATGTAACATAAGCCAAGTTCCACAGTTGGGCCTAATCATTCTCATGTAACATAAGCCAAGTTCCACAGTTGGGCCTAATTATCATCATGTAACATAAACCAAGTTCCACAGTTGGGCCTAATTATCATCATGTAACATAAACCAAGTTCCACAGTTGGGCCTAATCATTCTCATGTAACATAAGCCAAGTTCCACAGTTGGGCCTAATCATTCTCATGTAACATAAGCCAAGTTCCACAGTTAGGCCTAATCATTCTCATGTAACATAAGCCAAGTTCCACAGTTGGGCCTAATTATCATCATGTAACATAAACCAAGTTCCACAGTTGGGCCTAATCATTCTCACGTAACATAAGCCAATTTCCACAGTTGGGCCTAATTATCATCATGTAACATAAACCAAGTTCCACAGTTGGGCCTAATCATTCTCATGTAACATAAGCCAAGTTCCACAGTTAGGCCTAATTATCATCATGTAACATACACCAAGTTCCACAGTTAGGCCTAATCATTCTCATGTAACATAAGCGAAGTTTCACAGTTAGGCCTAATTATCATCATGTAACATAAACCAAGTTCCACAGTTAGGCCTAATCATTCTCATGTAACATAAGCGAAGTTTCACAGTTGGGTCATATTATCTTCACGTAAAATAAACCAAGTTCCACAGTTAGGCCTAATTGTCATCACATAATATAGGCCAAGTTCCACAGTTCGACCTAATTTTTTAGATTCAGGTCTTGCAGTTCAACGCAAATTCCGCAATTCTGTATGGCAAATATTTTTATTCATAATAAAATGATTTATTTACCAAATTGAGCTAAAATTATAACCCAATGACGCATGATGAAATTATCTTATGACATGAAGTACTCACAATAATATGTTAGCTCATTATGTCAATGTGGAGGGGAAAATACCAGAAATTATTTGAATTTTGTTACTTACGTGTATAGAAATTGTTGCTTTATCTCTTCTAAAGCCATCTGTTTCAAGTGGACTTGTATCCACAATATCCACATGTAATTCAGAATTATAAAAATAGTTTTGGATGCTTCTGCTTTACAACCACATTCCCATTTTCCTCGGTACGAGTCTGGTAAGTGTGCCGTATACGAGAAAGTCAACAATATGTTGTACGCATCCCGACCTTTTACAATGCTATACCAATGTGGGAATAGGTCTTTGGTCAGTCCATCTCACTATCACATAGGTGGCCAGCCCCGTGGGCGTGTACAGGCATATGGTCAGCAAAACGTTATACGTGTCCATCTATTGTCAGGCATGCGTACCACATGTCTAGTCCAACGATGTTTGCGTGATATCGTTGCTGCCACAACATCCTGAAACAGTTTAATGACGAATTTCTTCGTTATCTTATCCAGTATCAACATTTTTTAGTACATGCCGTTCCATTGCTCTCTGAGTGACTTCGAGCTTCTCAGCATCTGTTTTGCTTAAGTTCCACACTTCACATCTGTAAATCATTGCTGGAATGATCCATGGAATTGAAAGTGTGTGCTCCTGTTGTGGTGTCTTTCATTTCCTGGAGTATTGGCTTAATGAAGTTAAAGGAATAGAAAGCTGTTTACGTCGTCTAGATATTTCGTGGTTGATTTTATTGTTGGCATTTATCTCTTGGCCTAGGTAGATTTAGGATACGACGTCCATCATGGTTTACTTTCCTAACCATAGAGAAGAAGTTTGATAAATTTGTGTAGTTTTTTTTCAAACAAACAAAAAAAATCAAATAAATCGTACCTCTATACAATATGTCTTCTCCTTCTTCCATATCATCAGTCTCTTCATCCTCTTCAGTGAAAGTCATGTGACAAAGGTCAAGCTCTATAAAATTATCATGTTCAACGTTGAAGTCGCCTCTAGCTGCGGAGTAGCCTGCCATTTCAACTGAGAGCGTCGAACCTTCAGGAGGCCGGGGCGGATTGTCCGATACTAGGGAAACATTTAAAAAAAAAATGAGCATTGAAAATGATTAATATCTGTTAAACTAAATATAGCAGTTACTAATGGATGAAATTTTCTTGCCACTTCTTCGCTCCAGGTGGAGTATATGGTCACCTCTGCAGTTGGCTTCCTTTAGCAACCCAAGCACTAAGTGAGCTTTGCAGTGGTGGTTTCTGTATCAATTTCCTCCTCAGTAAAGGTCTCAAGGCCTCACCCGAGGAGGTATATCTATGGCACTGATAGAATATCTGCTGAAGCAATGACCAACATGTGAGTGAGGTACAGATTGGGGCACGTCGAGCTATCACCTGTGTTCTCATCCAAACAGTACTCGGGTAGTACAGAATAGGTACACTGTAACCTCCCAAGCATGTCATAAAGGGCAACTTCAGAGGGTTGTGCATTGGACTGGCAACATCATTATGCAAAGCCCCCATGCCACTGAAAATGGCGATGGCAGAAGATTTAAAGTGAAGCTTAAAATAACATGCATTAAATTTCGTAGCATTCTATGTTGGCCTAGATGGATCGACGGATACGACAGACACAGTGCAGTTAGTTATCTTTATTTAAAGATATTGACAAATTCTTCAACATCATGGAAGATATATTAGTGACACCATTGCTGGTGAAGATATTGTCAATCCGCTGGAACTAATTTTGAAAGATTTTGATTAAGTAGGGACAAGCTTTGTGACAACAGATGAGCCATTAGCTTTAATTGGCCAAAATGTGTTTGGCTGACAAAACCCCACCTGTCAGATTGAAATGAAAGCCACCTTGTTGTCTCATTCGAACTTCTTCTTGTTGATTAGGCAAGTTTGTGTGTAAGGTCGCTGACATCATGCCTGCCATGATATTGTGTGTGACCTTCATAAAATCAAGAAGACTCAACTATCGCCAGTTTCAAGTATGACAATATGTTTTACAACTGTGGCATACGCTGGTTAAGTCAAGGAAAAATGCTGAAGCAATGTTATAAGTTATGAACTGAAATGTACCGTTCATAGACAGCAAGGTCAGACGTTTTGTTGGTTTACCAGCTTGTGTTCTAAGCTGTCATGACTCACAATTCTAGTGACCTTAATCTCTAGTTTTAGGCACAAGGAAAGTTGGTACATGATCTGAGACTGTAGGAGTAACCTGCATGAAGGAAATTCTCATTTCTTTATAAGCATTGAAGAGCAGAGGACATCTCTTCTTAATTTCACATGCTATGTTGACACCATTAATAATATTCACAGCCAGGTCCTGGAGCATGTCATAGATTTAGCATCACAACAAACAAGGTTAAAGTGTTTCTCACACCTTTTGATGCCGACCCCAATGCTGTTTCGGCGGACAAGCAAATGGAAATTATTGACTTGTAAGAGACAGATATTCTTCTGTGTTTGTTCTCAATCTCCCGCTATCAAGTCCTGAACAGTGCATAGCAAGTAGCAGAATGAGTCTGGAGAACGGAATGCACTGCGTCGGTAGTTTACAGCTTGACTGTGATATTTGCACATTTCAATCCAACACATCCATCTTCGGTAGACAGATATTTTAAAATCAAAGTGGAGGGACTTGAAGATACTGGACTTCTATACATCTGATTCTCCTCTGTGAAGAATGCCCAATGCCCAAAGAGTTGTCTCACTGTTTGCTAGTACTTGTGCCTGTGAGCAATTTATTTACAAAATGAAATGGACTAAACCCAAAACAAAAAGTTAATTAACTGACACACATCAGGAAAATGCACTGCACATTGCAGTCAGTCAAACATGAGATTTTTTGTGGGACGTTCAAGCAAAATTCTCACATTAAATCTGTAAGCTGCCCATTTATAATTTCTCTCTATCTCCTTTCCCCATCATCGACAAGCTCCAGTTGACCCACCTGTAAATAGGTACCTCAATGTTAAGGATTGAAAGCAGCATGGAAAGGACCTGGCTACCCCACATCACAAAAAATTGAGACCTAGCACAAAAAAGTTTTCAACACTTTCTCCCTGACAGCAGTATCTGCTGAACCTAACTTTAATTCATCAATACAGTTTTAACAAGTTCTAGAAGACTACCAAAAGTTCAGAGAGTATTTGCATGTAAAGTCTACACCCCACATGCTCATCAAGTAAAGAAAGTGGATAAGTACAAAGATAAGTACAAAGACAAGTACAAAGATAAGTACAAAGACAAGTACAAAGACAAGTACAAAGACAAACAAATGAGAAGATTCTATCACCATGGCTACAATGTGTTTTCCACTAATGTCACATTGTGTAATTTACTTACATTTAAAGATAACTGGTGCTCCCTTGTCAAAGATGTTTGGATCATCAAATGCTAAAATAAAATAAATAAAGTCACAGACTGCTGATAAAACCTTAAACCATTTAACAATTTACATGCTGAAATCTCTCTCAATGCTTCACATGTTCAACATAATTTTAGTTACTCAAGTAAGTTGTCTTTATGAATCTTGTCTTTATGAATCTTGTCTTTATGAATCTTCTTGCACAGACAAAGAAATCAGTAAGTAATCGTGTCTGATGAATCGATTAATGGCAGCACCAAGTTGCCTATACTTGGCAGTGCCCTAGCTACGATTCACGATTTTCAGTTCAGCTTGTTTCTCCACCAAGCTGTTTTACTTTGACTCCGCTTATGACTTCCTTATGGGGGACTGTCACATGGCAGTTTTAGTGATGGTATCACAGTCTGTGTCAGAACATGGCCAATCAAATTCAAATATGTGTGTCCTTTAAGTTACTCCAGGTAAACAGTTGTTGGCGCAACCAACAACGTCCAGGGCTTGGTAGCGGGAGTGAGAGAACGTCCAGGGCTTGGTAGCGGGAGTGAGAGAACGTCCAGGGCTTGGTATCGGGAGTGAGAGAATGAAAACTGCCAAAGCAAACAACATTTATTCCTCAACCAGAGGCATAGGCCTAAGACACAGCAGTGAATAAGATGACAGGAATCAACGACTCAGAGTCTGGCTGAGATAACAGGGATCAAAGAGGTAAGACAAACCAGGTCCCAAAATTGCTGTGCTGAAGTTGGATGTGTTGGGCTGATAGATGCAGATACCCCAGCATCGCTGTATACTTCTCAGGACAAACGCTGAAGAAGATATTCCTCAGTAAAACATCCCAGATATTCCTGTCTTATAAGTTTATAAATGTATTAGACCGATACAGCAGCAGATGGTGGACGTCAAGGTCTTGGCTCACACCTTCAATAGCATAATGGGTGTGAGGTTTGGAGTCTGCGCAAATCAAGATGCAGAAAAGCAGCGAGTTACTAAAAGAGCAATGAAGCGAAGAGTTGTAAGTATCTCCCTAAGAGACCATATCCGAAACACAGACATCCACGACCAAACAGTTTCAGAACAGCGTTGACTCTGCATCAATGCAAAAGTACAGATGATCCGCCATGTCATCCGCATGACCGATGAACGAGTAGGGTGTCTTTCTGGTGGCCATACAACTACAACCGCCCACGTGACTGTCCGCAAAGAAGATGGTCTGCACCACTCTCTTGGACTATCACAGTATTCGCGGTGAATGACAGACACAGATTCAAGCAGCATCAGGCAACCTTGCCTGATTGAATACTAGGAATTAGGTAAGTGTAAGTTCAATAAGAAGAACACATTCAACAACAACATGTATTAGTTGGGATGTTCTAGTTTTCTTTTCTCTAAAATAATGAACCATTAAGATGGTATTTGTCTGTTATGTATTCTGTGCAACTGTTTATTTCTACCATTCCTTTGCTAATTTATGACAAAATGGAGTGAATTTTCCTGTGTTTTGCACATTATGGCCATGTGCATCTGACTTTAGCAGGCATGTTTTTACATCCCATAGGGGTACAACCTTGCTTGTATATGAATTTGAACAAATTTGGTTTGTGAGCTGTGCCACTAACCACTAAGCTACACCCCCCAACCACTAAGCTACACCACACCCCCCCCCCCCCAACCAAAAGGAAAATAAAATGATGTGTGACTGGGTAAAGTTAGGTACCTGGCAATGGTGGTTGAGGATTCTCCACATAATACTTGAAGTAGTGTCTCTCACAATCCTCAGGGCTCTTAACTCTCATTCGCCCACTCACAGCAGACCTGTCAAAAACCACATATTTTGATAACAGAACAATACAAATATTAATAATGTATGGGCAGGCAGCACAGAACATAACAAAAGACTAAAATGTATTATGTTCTACAGTATTGATATCTCCTCAGTATGGTTCAGCGATGTGTTCAAATAAATCGTGTTTTCATTAAAGAACAACGATTAGAATTTTGGTCAATATTTTTCCACCATAACACGGAAAATAAGTCAGAATATGAATTGATCAACAGCATTAGTGACAGGAAGTTGTGAGTAGCCATGATTATCTACACCAAGCCAACATAGCAAACCTTTGAAGGTGAAAATTCTCATTCGGGAAAAAAAGAAAATGGCCAGGAAAAAAAACGTAGTTTAGTTTTTCCTTTAACTTTCTTCTTTTTACACATTACAGTGGGATGTCTTTTCTTGCAGTACTAGATACATCATATCTTCTATTAACAGACAATATCATCTCTATATCTTTTATTATCAAACAAAATTATCTCTATTATCTTAACGTCTTTATACTGGTTAAGAAGACTCTGTATACTTCTTCTTCGTACGCAGTCAGACAGTAACCATTATTTTTTCGAAAAAAGCAGCCGTCATCCTGAGGCTGTCGACACTGCCATAGAGCTTGTCTAGTGTTGCCACTGGTGATGGCCACATCTGCTCTCTCTGATCCTCGTATGTCGAGCAGTTTTGCAGCAAATGCTCAGCGGTCATTTTCCCGGTACCACACGGGCATTCGCCGGTGCCACCTATCTTCAATTTGTTGAATAAGTGGTACCTCAGTCTGTTGTGGCCAGTGCGAAGTCTGAAGACCACGACCTGCTCTCTTCTGGTCAACTGGTAATAGGCATCGTTTTTGGTGTAGCCAGTATGTTCGGTTTCCCATTTGGTCATGCATCTAGCTCTAATAAGCCGTTTTGACTCTTCGTATGTCATACTAGTATCAGGTTGTGGTAGTTTTGCACCTTCTTTTGCCAGTCTGTCTGCCTCCTCGTTGCCTTGGATGTTGCAGTGAGATGGAACCCACTGCACCCCTACCCTTTTTGGTGCGGCCTGCTGGCATAGTTGACAGAGTACTGCTCTTAAATCATTAAGTTCAGTATTTTTCTGGTTTTCAGTGCTGTGACTACGGCCAGAGCATCTGTAAGCGGGACTATGTGGCTTTCATTCCTTTTACCTGTCACCATTTCTTCCACTGCCGCCCTCAGTGCCTCTGCCTCCGCTCTGAAATTGCTTGTGTATTTTCCAGTAGCAAATGAAAGTGTTATTTTTCTGCCATTTGGTAGACTCAGGAATGCTCCAGCCCCTCCGTACTGTGTTGTATTTGTTACGGAAACGTCGGTGTATGCATGGGTCCAGTCCATGCTTGGGTAGTTTTCCGTTATGTAACTCAGGGTAGTATCTCTTCTTTATTTTTCAGACTGGCAGTTTTTGTTTCTAATACCTGGTATATTTTCTACCACCTCTGGAAATATATGCTGCCTCCAGGTAGGTTTTCGTACAGTAGGGATGGGCTTTGGTGTTAGTGCGTTCATGGAGTTTTCGTGTATCTTTTCTATGGCTATTTCTGCAAAGTTTCTTCGCTTTAGTTTCCCATTTCCGAAATTGTTTAGTCTCTGGTGCATTGGATGGTCAGTCAGTCTTCGGAGTTTCTCTGATTGCAGCTGGGCTCTGCAGTCTCTTCTGTCGGTCATGGATTGCAGTTTTGTAATCTTTTCAAGTTCTACAATTGGCGTTGACTTCATGCCTCCTGTTATAACTCTCATGGCTTGGTTTTGGAGTTTGCTAACTTTATCGAAGTTCGCCTTTCCTGCTGTTGTCCATGCCGCAATGCCATGCTCGAGAACTGGTCTCACTCTTCCAGTGTACAGTTTCTTTAGTATGCTTTCGTCTGCTCCCCAGCTTGTGCCAGCAAGTTTCCTCATGATTGCCATTCTTTCTCTGGCTCTCATTCGGTTTCTCTCGATCTGACTTTTCCATGTCATGCGCCGATCAAAAATGTGACTCCCAGGTAGTTTGGGTTGTTGTTTGGCTGCAGGTATTTGCCGTTTAGACTTAATTTGGTGTTTGATTGATAGCGAGAATATTGTACATGTGGTTTTCTCCTCGTTTATTTTGACCAGCCATGAGTTCGCCCACTCTTCCAGCGATGTTAGGGCCTGCTGCATCCGATTTCTTGCTAAGGTGAGATTCTTTTCAGAGGTCCACATAGCCAGATCGTCTGCAAACATTGAGCTATGAACTCTTCTTGGTATATTCTCTGTAATGTCATTTATATACACCAGGAAGAGTGTGGGTGACAGTACTCCCCCTTGGGGTACTCCCTGCTCAAGTGTCACCTTTTTGCTCATCTGCCCTTGTACTTGCTTGGACTGTGGCCGTTCTGTTTTTGAGGTAGTGGTTGATCCACTTGTACATTTGCCCACAAACTTCACTTCTTCGAGTCTGTATACAACTAGTTTCATTTACATTTCCTTGCTCTGAAAGCTATGCGCATCGAATCTATTCTAAAATGCATTAATTGTCCCTCCCTCCACTACTTTCTGTGGCAATGCATTCCAAGCGTTCACCACTCTCTGACTAAAATTTTTTTTCCTAATATCTAAGATGGACCGTATCTCTTCTATTATAAAATAATTTTCTCTTTTATTATCATACTATTTTTGTTCAATATATTTTACCGATAACAATAATGTATCTTTTCATATTTCTACTCCCTGGGTCAGATCTATCAGAGGGTTATTAGATCCATTCTAAGTATGTGACCAAACCAATTTATGCTCTCTCTTGCCGGCATTAGGAAAACGCTTCTTCCTTAGAGATCAGACAAATGAAACACTTTGTAAGGAATTAAACACTTTCAGATACCACTATATAGCATTGGGCCAAAGGGCAGGAGCCCACAGGCCGTTGGATCAATACCCATCCAACCAACCTACACCTCTACTAGTTGGTTTCCCGCTCTTTTCCTGGTATCATCTCCTTGGCCCATGTAAGCGTAACACCATGTAACCGTAACACCCTGTAACTTCAGACACAACTATTAATTGAAGCCAATTACAAGAAATCCTAACCTCTACACCTCACGGTAGAAGAGGAGCGACTAAGTAAGTAAGTACAAGAAATCCTAAATAGGTCAGCGATAACAAGAGACAAGGATTAACTTAAGCTTTCATTAAATGTAAACACAAAAACAACAAAGTTAATAGGTCCACTAAAAGTGAACTGAGTCCAGTCTGTCTATATGATGAATGGGTCTTGTAGTAAGTTAACAAATTAGGCTAATTGAGCATCCCTAATATAATGGGGGGTAGCGAGGTCTGGGCTAGACGTGCCGCTCGTTAAAGGAAAGTTAAGTGTCTGATATAGCCTCTCATTTCTAGGTGTAGAGATCGCCGCTGGATTCACTGTTCGGCTTGCCAGGCAGAAATTTCCATGTAAATGGCATCTCCTACATTAATGTGCCTTACAGGGCCTGCTGTAGGGCGTAACCGAGTACCCGGTGGTATAACTGGATGGACAGATTAGGCTCAGTAGCCTTGGTTGGCAGCCAATCTAAGAGAAGGTCAACTCTGATTTTAAACCCACATGTCCCAGGGAGTGCTGGCTAGTCTTGGGACGATGAGAGTATCATAGGATGTCTCGAGTAACTAGCATCTGCAGGCAACGACTTCACTGCCTTATGGAAACCTCGGGAGAGGGTAAAGCTACGGGAGTAAACCTAGACAGAAAATCCGGAGAGGTAGTACGTTAGGCAGATGGTTTCAAAATTGCAAACTCCTTCCCGCAGCTCAGCTGGTCCAAAATTGTCATGGGGGATCCACCAGTTTGGGTAGCCCACGGTCTCAGTGCCCTGAGATGATACTCACAGGATGCCACGCACATGGTTTACAAAGACAGACACCTATGATAAATATAAACAGTTTGCAGTTTGGCTAGAATAATGCCAAATTTGCACACGCCTGTAACATTAGAACTTAAACATCAGAAGGAAGACCAAGAAACAAATGAGATTGTGCTAATGGAACGCTACAGAAACATGCAATGAAAAATAACTGCATATATGGTATATGAATAAGTCGAAAGATGAGACAAGCATCCGTAATTCTTTGTGACCTCTTGTTCTCTGTTAACCCTTTACCTGCCTCTTGAGTATTCCATTGTTTTGCTATAGACAAAATTCTCTTAAAGTTTAAGATATTCTCAAAACGCTAATCTAGTCACCAGCTTACCAGTTTCCAAGTCCATACTCCTGTATACTTTCAAGCAACTGAATCTCTTCATGAGCGTTCCAACTTGCCTCATAGACAGGAAAGTTATATTTCTAATTAAATAAATAAAATACAATTACCATTTTTAAACATTTTAAAGTACCAGAGAATATTTTTAAAGAAAAAGAGAGGTGGAATATTTCTACTAAACACAGAATTCCAGCTTCACTCTTGGAATATTTATTTACTGAATTCTTCATAACCTTCTGTTTCCTTTCATGTTGTTTAAGAAAATGCATATATAGAACGCAGCAATAAGTCCAAGTTTAATGTTCTTCATTCATATATACAAATATATATGAAATAAATGGCTAGAAAATGCAAATACTTTGGTCACATCAAGAGACAACGGTCTTGAGAGAACGGTGATGGAATGTATGGTCCCAGGCAAAAGAGGAAGGGGTAGACCAAGAAGATGATGGCACCAAGATATCCAGGAACGCCTGGGTATGACTGTGGCGGAGGCTGGAGTTTTGGCAAGAGAACGAGTTTCTTTCAGACAGACTGTGATGGGAACGACGTTCTACAAAGGACATGCTTCAGGATGATGACATGAAATAAATACATAGGACAACTTGGAAAAAAGTATAGGGCCTGAAAATCCCCGAGCTGCACCTTTCTCAAACTTAGTAATCTCTAGTGTGACCTACGAAGAGTCCAAAAGATTTATTAGGGCCAGATACATGGCCAAATGGGAAACAGAGCATACTGGCTACACAAACAATTATGCCTATTACCAGTTGAACAGAAGAGAGCAGGTCGTGGTCTTCAGACTTCCGCACAGGCCACAAAAGACTGAGGTACCATCTATTCAATAAACTGAAGATAGGTGCTACTGATGAATGCACCTGTGGTACAGGGAAAATGACCGCTGAACATCTGCAAAATTGCCCGACATACGAGGACCAGAGAAAGCACATGTGGCCATCACCAGTGGCAACACTAGAGAAGCTCTATGGCAGTGTCGACAGCCTCAGGATGACTGCTGCTTTCTTCGAACAAATTCAAGTTGACGTCTGACAGGGTACGAAGAAGAAGAAACTTAGTAATCTGCACGAAAGAAACCATCTGCCCAAAAAGTAATGACGACATAAATAAACTAAACAGAAGAGATCAAAGTCTCATCTTTCAGTTCCGAATAGGTCAAACCGGAGTCAATAGTCACTTGAATTGCATCAATCCCCAGCACCTGCCATTGTGAAGACATTGCTCTCATCCTGATGAAACAGACACTCATTGAGTGCAAGGTCATTGTGGACACGAGAAACAATTCTTACAAGCACTGCCAACACACTGTACGGAGCAGAGAAACAACTGAAGAAGACCTGTATCTACATAAGATTGGAATTGGGCTGCCAAGAGCAGGCTTGCTCAGCAGCTGTGTGATAACAACAACAAGCCACCCACATCATAGGCGTCTCAGTCTCTGTAGACCATTGGCGTAGAGCCCTGTGAGTAGCCTCTCCAGGACTCTTTAGGAAACCCTGGACTGCCAAAACTGCAGGATGAGTCAGAGTTTACCTTCTCTTAGATTGGCTGCCAAACAAGGCTAATGAGCCCAATCTGCCCGACCAGTTATAACGCCAGGTACTCAGTCGCATCCCACAGAAGGCTTTGTAAGATACAGGGGGCCCCTCATGAAGGTGCTGCTTGGGACACAATGTAGGAGAGGCCATTGGCATGGAAACGCCTGTCTGATAAGCTGAACAGTGAATCTAGTGGCAATCTCTACACCTGGAAAGGAGAGGCTATAACATACGCTTGACTTTCCTTTAACGAGCGGGACGTCCAGCCCAGACCCCCCTACCCACAAGTTTGCTATGAATAACCAAAAAAAGTGTAAAATCGGCAGACTAAGGAGTACACGGTGTGATATATTTTATGGACTAATGGGATATAGTTGCAGAGAAAAAGGGTATATATATATATGAGACTGCCACAAACAAGACATCTTGAAAACAGATTTGGCTTGACTTCATTCGTTCTCAATCTCCCACTACCAAACCTTAAAAGGGCTTAAGTAGCAGAATGTAGTCCAGAGAACGGAATGCATTGTGTCGTAGTTTACAGCTTGATTGCACCCTTTGGTCCCACACATCCAACTTCAGCAGGCATTTTTGTGTGTTCCGGGTTAGCCTTCCCTCTTCGATCCTTTCTCCTTAGCCAGATTGCTCTGTTACAGTCTGTTATCCAGGATCACAGCGTGTAGGTGTAGAAGACTCTTGGCAGCTCTGGTTCTCTGGACATGACGTTAGCAGTCAGCTATGGGACGCTGACCCCTGCAGCTCATGATCTGCTCAGCATCTTGATCCTCGAAAACAGATTTGACATAATAATAAACATCAGATTTCACAAAGGATAGCAGCAGGATGGCACAGCATCAATCATATGAAGCCCATAATTCAACAGATGAAAACAACAAAATCTCACATCTTCAACAACAAGATTATTCCAGCCTAGGTATGGAAACTATGAACAGCAGAGGAAGGGAAACTTTGGGCTGTTCAAAGGGCAATGGAGAGAAGAACATTATGTAGGGTCTCCTCTCTATGTAACGGAATTCAAACCAAATTCAGGTGTCAAACCTTATTCAAAGACTTTGTAAATACTAAGTTCAGAAAATCAATTAACCTCACATGTAGTGCGCATGATTGACAACAGATAGCATGAGAAGTGATGTTCTGGTGACCCTAAAGCTTTAATTACTCAGATGCCTACCAATCAGATGGAGAGATGGACTGACTAAAACCTTTGGGTCAACATGTTACTTCTAGGTAATTAACAAAAATGTGTTTCAACATTCTGTAGCTGCGGAAATCGAACGAGGGAAACAGGAAAACGATCCTAGACATCCGATGTTTGGCTATCAGGAACAAGCCACAAGACTTAAATCAAGACACAGTTTCTTAAAATCGACAGAGTCCATCCAGACAAGTCTGGAAGGCTGACGCATCGAGAGGTGTGAAACAATGCAGGATCCATGGATAGAGCTCAAGGAAGAGGCTGCGCCTGGACACCACCTGCCCTACGCAGTATGGAAGGCAATGAGCAGACTTTGAACTGGTGTGTCAAGATCCAGAGTGAACTTGAAGAAATGGGGATACTCAGATGTCGACACATGTTCAGTTCAGGACCAAGATCATCTGATGACCTGCCCCAACCTCCCTGAAATTGTTACATGAACGACATGATAGAGGCGAACGACAAGGCAGTTCAAGTTGCGGAATACTGGACGGATTCTGTGTGACATGGTGTTTGGACACGGAAAGTAAGTAACAACATTCCGATACCTGACATAACACCATGATTGCAGAGTCATCCTAAATCAGTTTTGTAGGTAGCAGTCAACTATAACTGCGATATGTGTATGTTTTGTGACGAGGCTGTTTTGATATATTGGCAGTTTGATATCAAAACAATGTAAACTGCTTCTGATACTTTTGTGTGTTATATGTTGGTGGTTTCTTTTTCTTCTTCATTCTAAATCTTCCGCTACCAAGCCCTGAACGTTCTCAAACTCCGGCTACCAAGACTGAACAAAGTTTTGCAAGTAGCAGGCTGATGTAGTCAGGAGAACGAAATGTAGTGTCATAGTTTACAGCTTGAATGTAATATTTGCACCTTTTGGTCCGACACATCTGACTTCAGCATGGCCATTTTGGGTACTGGGTTAGCCTTCTATCTTCAATCATTTTTCGTTAGCCAGCCTGTTATCCAGGAACACCACTGGGTCGCTGACAACTACAGCTCATCTGTTTGTAGTTTGATTTGGCAGCTTAATATCACAATGTTGTAAACTGCTCCTGCTACTTTTGTGTATTAAATGTTAACATTGTTGTCGTGTTATCTTATTTCCTTAATACCATGCGTACAAAGAACAAGAAATAAAATGACACTTTTAACAATGAGCTTGGAAGGTTGAGGTGAACCTAGAAGAAATAAAATGACACTTTTAACAATGGCTTTAGAAGGGTAAGGTGAATCTAGAAGATATAAGCATGTGCAGATGCATGACCAAATGGCTTGAAATTTATGTTTTATCAACTCTTCTTGTCTCTTTTGCATTTCAATCAAAGTTTAGCACCACAACTATAGTTTATCTCTTTTAAGAAGCATGGACCAGTGCACTTTGTGCGTTTTCTGTAGTAATTTGTTTTACACAATAAAGATTCTAGTCAAATGCATATAACTCTCTTCGGTCACCTTTTATGATATGCATGAGGTGGAGTGGTTGGCCCTTTCCTTTTAAAAAAAAAAGTAATGGACCCTGTGATCCACTCTGGGACACTAATGATGTCATCATGTAGCAGGTCCTTTGCAGAATGTAGCTCCAAGACAGTCCGTCTGAAATTAACTTGATCTCATCCAAAATCTCCAATCTGCTCCAGAGTCATGCTCTAGCATACCTGGCATTTTTGTGCCATTGCTTTCTTGACTTGCCTCTGCTGCCTGGCACCATACTTTCCATTACCGTTCTCTCAAGATCGAAGTGTCTTTCGATGAGGCCAAAGTAATTCATTACGGGAATTTATGAATCAGTTCTCCTCTATGTCCAACTCTTGCTGAATGCCTGCATTCTTATTTTTTTCAGTCCATGGTATTTTGATGACCATTCAAAGATGTACGTAGAAAAATCTTTAAGGACCTATAAATATATAGTTTATATAACAGCTAGAAATTCATGTTATTTTATGACCATATGAGTGATGGAGTTGATATACTTTTATTTAGAAATAGATATAACAGAATAGCTCAAAATTGGATACACATTTACCATCAGTATAGTACAGACACAAATTTAGAAAAAAAAAATATACCAGAAAAAATGATTCAATGGTTCCAACAACAAACAAGAGTCTAATAAACCATATGGTAAATACATATTTTTCTCACAAAAGTGCTGGTTAAGGCCACTATCCGCAGCATTTTTATACAAAGAATATGTGTAATATTACCAATGATAGCAAACTAAATAGATTAGAATGCGGATCTGGCGGATAAGTGGTTAAAGTACCATTTTCTTGTCCAAAGAACATGGATTCAAATCCTGATAATAACCTAGGTTTTTGAACCAAAGCTGAAATAAAAACCTAGTAGCACACTGTGTAATCACTATCGACATAAGCAACCTCTATTCCTTGGTGCTATACATCCGACTGGTCAGTCTCAGCATTGGGACACATACAGTAATGAAAGTCTTAAATTAAAAATGCAATTCATCTTACCATCACCATATATGGGTGGTCACTCTCGTGCTGTCCAAATTCCACTCCAAAGGAGAAGCAGCGTGCACAGATATGCTGGTAGGGCCGACACTGAACACAGCAGATCCAGGGAATATCAAGTGATGTACCACATGCACTGCATTTAGAACCAAAAGTTTCAAACTCATCTTCGATTTCTGGTACTGTAGACATTCTTTCAGACTGCGGATACAGCTTTCTGTCTGTGGTATTTTCAAACTGTGGTACTTTCACTAAATAAATCTTGGAAAAAATGTGGTTAGAAATTAGGAAAACAAAAATGAAAAATTAATAATCATCAAGAGCTGCAAGTCTTAATGAAAAAAATCTGATGCCTGCCCCTAATGTAGAATTTTACATATTTTAAAATACAGTAATACTTTTCTTTCTTTTTGTTGTTTCTAAACTTTAATAATGAGAGAAAAGAAATGTCAGTCACAGCAGTTAATAAAGTGAATAGAGGGCAGCATGTCTCCGAGGAGTTGTCAGCTCGGTTTACATTCCCTACACATTATGATTATGTTCAAATTATGTCGCGTTTATTTTGACATGTTGACCATACCATGAGTTTTTCTTCTTCATTTGATCACTTCTCCCCGTCGACCCAGCTACGAATGGGTTCTTAGTCGACCTGTACTTCTACAGGAGCAGATGCTCTTGTGCAGGTCCCAGCTTTTGTATGAGCTAGATGTAGCCGGGAGAAGGGTTTCCTGCTTAGCAGGCTAGGCTCAAGCAGCTTAATACTCCACTGGGACAAGCGCTTACAGAGGGTGGTTAACCAATGTGCAAGTCTATCTTAATAAACTCAAGCCCTAGAGCAAAGTAAACCCGCAGCCTGTTAAGTGCCATCTATGCTGCTCTAAACAAACCACCTAACCATGACTGGTGTTATGCCATGTCATACAGTAAGTCGTCTCTAACGACATGCTCTCTGTGAGGCAGTGGTGCTATTCTTGTCCTACAAGCAGACCCCGGCAACCACTCTGGCATAGAAGGGTATCTGAAAAAAATCATGGAAAAATTCCAGCACTACTATGTAGAGTATGAAGTTCGTGTTCTGCTGTCTATACTTTCAGCAATGAAAAGAACTTGCCACACAGACTCTATATCGGGGACCAGGTGCAATATGACCAGTTCTATGAGCAAGCATTTTTAATTTTCCTAAGCCAAATAGAACAGAACATCTTATGAGTAGCTCATCGCCATAGCAGGTGATAATGTCAAATGTAAGAAAATCGTATTTCAACGATATTGTTTTCTACTTCTAATACTATTAATAGAGTATTAGTAGATCTTTCGATTATATCTGAATCTTCAACAAACACATGCCACGTTATAAATTGTTCAATTATCCATTATGAAATTTGTGTGGCTTAAAGTTTCTAATAGTAACTAGTACTCTACTACAGACTACACGATGCGGTACCAGTCAGTAGTAATAGTATTATACTCAGTATGAGACTATGAGTAGGCAGTCCCACTCTTGATTCACAGACCCATGTGACATTACACTATTACAGTACTCACATGTCTGAGTACTGAGCAGGTCTACTGTCTAACTCTCGACCTCGTTATTCGCCTACTATGTTTGTCTACTACTACTTATACTATTGTTTAGTATGGCACGTTATTCACTTATTCAGTAATACTATTCACTATTCTTCGCTTCTGGTTCGGGCTCAGGTAACAATCGGTCGCATATCTGAAGGCAGTTATTTGAATATTATTCATGTAGTCGTAGATAAGATTAGATTAGATTGTATTCTACTAATGATACGATCACTCACACTGACACATGACAGAGAGTTTTGGGTGTTATTATTTATTTTTAATAATTTAATACTAGTTATTTACTATGGTTACACTAGTTACTTACACTGTAAGTAACTAGTGTAACCATAGTAAATAACAGTAATACACACTTACAGTACAGTATCACTAGTAAAGTAGTTTAGTATAAGTATTATTTTTTATTAACTTGCCACTTGCTGACAACAGGACAGTTCAGGTCTTGAGTGATGTTCGAGCTACCACGAGTCGAGTATATGCTTCAAATGTGTGATTAACATTAACTAAAGCACACACGAATTAGTATTATTATATGATGTGAGAGATGGTATAGGAATAGCGGTGTTACTTACTAACGATAACGATTCACTGTCAGTGAACACTCTCGTATTCGTTTCAGTATCTTTCAATGTTTCGAATTTTGTAAGAACTTTAACGTCGTGTTTGACATTTTCGCATAATACAAAAACAGACATGCAGCCTACGAAGTCGGTGTATATTTTGTCAACTCAAATAACATCATTTGTCATTTCCACATCGAATGCCAACTGAAATGGACTTCCAACATCCTCTGCTTCTTGTCTAAATGGTGCTATCAGAAAGGCTTTTCACGGTCCATGTACGTGAACAGTAATAATTACAGAATACCTACCTCGGAGAGTTTAATTACAGGATTACTGGTGGACCAGTTCTTCAGCGGCGATTACACCGTTGCGGGTCCCAACTTCTCTTCCAGAAGTCTCTGTTTTGCACCACACCAGTGGATAATGAGTCGTTGGTCTTCTTCGAGACAAAAAAGGTTCTTAAAATTTGTGATTATAAATACGAAACGAATATAGACCATGCACGAGCTGAACATAAAGGTATATTGCCTTATCAACCAGGTCATGCCAATGAAGCTGAAATATCTTGACCACATTAAACGTCATTATAGTTTGAAAGAAGAGTACACGAGGGCGTAGTTTCTTGCATGCGTGGTAGTGGATATATTGATGTCGGATTTAGATAAAATTCGAGAATGGTCTGTAAGCTAGCAAATGGAGTTTAATGTAGATAAATGTACAGTCATCCACATGGGTAGATCCAATATGGAACATAATTACAGAATGGGAGAAAACAATATTAGAAAGATAGATAAGGAAAGGGACCTAGGGGTTATAATAGATCATACAGGAAAGGTGAGTGAGCAAGTTAAGGTAGCAGTGAAAAAGGCAAATGCAATGTTAGGGATGATAAAAAGAAATATTAAACATAGGAGCAAGGAAGTGATCGTCAAACTGTATAAAGCTTTAGTTAGACCTAGATTGGAGTACTGTGTACAGGTGTGGAGTCCTTATCATAGAGGGGATATAAACATGCTGGAAAGAATACAAAAAAGAGCGACAAAGATGATAGTTGGATTTCAGAATTACAGTTATGAGGAACGACTCAGAAAAACCGGCCTACGGTGTCTCGAAGAGAGAAGAATTCGTGGTGACTTAATACAGGTTTATAAGATGATCAGAGGAATCGATAAATTAGACTATAACAAGTTTTTTTAAAATACAGCCACCTACAATAACACGAGGGCATAGCTACAAGCTGACTAAAGAGAGGTCCAGGTTAGATATTAGGAAATATTTTTTTAGTCAGAGAGTGGTATCTGCTTGGAATGCATTGCCAGGAGAGGTAGTGGAGGCAGGGACAGTTAATGCATTTAAGAATAAACTGGATGCGCATAGCTTTTAGAGCAAGGTGATGTAAATGTAACTGGTTGTATACAGACTCTGCAGGGTCTTCTAAACCAGTATAAAGACGTTAAGTTAAGTTAGATGCCAACCAAGACGAACGTTGACGCAGGAAATAACAGATTAATTCAGCGGGATGTGATAAGTGCACCATTATGAGAAGGACAAGATATATGCCGATGATGATTTCTGTGTACAGACGTGCTGTAAATTTGACAGCCACAAAAGAAATTGCAACTTTCAAGTGTTGTCTCAATTAGCGTAACCTCTCGGATTCGTCATTGGTCTCTTCTGTGCGTGCCATCCTGGCTGGATCCGACATCCTTGTCCTTTCACAATGACATGTCCATGGTTTATAATGTTCATCAATTATCTTCTTCTTCTTCTTCTTCTTCGTACGCTGTCAGACGTCAACCTGTATTTTTTCGAAAAAAGCAGCTGTCACCCTGAGGCTGTCGACACTGCCATAGAGCTTGTCTAGTGTTGCCAATGGTGATGGCCACATCTGCTTTCTCTGATCCTCGTATGTCGGGCAGTTTTGCAGCAAATATTCAGCGGTCATTTTCCCTGTACCACAGGTGCATTCGTCAGTGCCACCTATCTTCAGTTTATTGAATAGGTGGTACCTCAGTCTGTTGTGGCCAGTGCGAAGTCTGAAGACCACGACCTGCTCTCTTCTGTTCAACTGGTAATAGGCATTTTTTTTTCGTCAATTATCTGATTAATATTTGTCGATGTCATGATGTTTGACTATTTAATAAATGCTATAGCTCTACCTCAGTAGTATCAACCCCCCCCCCCCTCTCCCCCAACTCCATCCCAGCCTCGTTTATTTTGTAATTCGCCTCGAAGACTCTATTTTGGGGTCGAAAGTGGCGTTTCTCGCCAAAATAAGAAAAAAAACGCTACGCCTATCTATTTATCTATTACTGCACCCCAGGCAGACCCATAGTGATCGATCCGTTTGGTAAACGGTGAAGAGTGTAGATACTGATGACTCCTGTAGCTCGCTGGTTGTACACATTCTTGCTTCAGGCCGCCAGGTACACCTATCTGCTGGGTCAACGTATGATTTCAAAACTTTGCAATCTGTAAGTTGTTGGTTCATCAATCTGTAAGTTGTTGGTTCATCAATGTTAGTGTCTTCGCCAAAGAGGCAGTCATTGGTCAACTTCAAAATGTCTCCTCTACTAATTGTTAATGTCTCCTCTACCAATTGTTAATGTTCCCCCTACTCATTGCTAATGTCTCCTCTACTCATTGCTAATGTCTCCTCTACTCATTGCTAATGTCTCCTCTACCCATTGCTAATGTCTCCTCTACTCATTGCTAATGTCTCCTCTACTCATTGCTAATGTCTCCTCTACTCATTGCTAATGTCCCCACTACCCATTACTAATGTCCCCACTACCCCTTGCTAATGTTCCCCACTACCCATTACTAATGTCCCCACTACCCTTTGCTAATGTTCCCCACTACCCATTACTAATGTCCCCACTACCCCTTGCTAATGTCCCTACTACCCCTTGCTAATGTTCCCCACTACCCCTTGCTAATGTCACCACTACCCCTTGCTAATGTTCCCCACTACCCATTACTAATGTCCCCACTACCCCTTGCTAATGTCCCCACTACCCATTACTAATGTCCCCACTACTCCTTGCTAATGTCCCCACTACCCATTACTAATGTCCCCACTACCCCTTGCTAATGTTCCCCACTACCCCTTGCTAATGTTCCCTACTACCCATTACTAATGTCTCCACTACCCCTTGCTAATGTTCCCCACTACCCATTACTAATGTCCCCACTACCCCTTGCTAATGTCCCCACTACCCCTTGCTAATGTTCCCCACTACCCATTACTAATGTCCCCACTACCCCTTGCTAATGTCCCCCTACCCATTACTAATGTCCCCACTACCCATTACTAATGTCCCCACTACCCCTTGCTAATGTCCCCCCTACCAATTACTAATGTCCCCACTACCCCTTGCTAATGTCCCCCCTACCCATTACTAATGTCCCCACTACCCCTTGCTAATGTCCCCCCTACCCATTACTAATGTCCCCCCTACCCATTACTAATGTCCCCACTACCCCTGGCTAATGTCCCCCTACCCATTACTAATGTCCCCCTACCCATTACTAATGTCCCCACTACCCATTACTAATGTCCCCCCTACCCATTACTAATGTCCTCACTACCCATTACTAATGTCCCCCCTACCCATTACTAATGGCCCCACTACCCCTTGCTAATGTCCCCCCTACCCATTACTAATGTCCCCCCTACCCATTACTAATGTCCCCACTACCCATTACTAATGTCCCCACTACCCCTTGCTAATGTTCCCCACTACCCATTACTAATGTCCCCACTACCCTTTGCTAATGTTCCCCACTACCCATTACTAATGTCCCCACTACCCCTTGCTAATGTCCCTACTACCCCTTGCTAATGTTCCCCACTACCCATTACTAATGTCCCCACTACCCATTACTAATGTCCCCACTACCCCTTGCTAATGTTCCCCACTACCCATTACTAATGTCCCCACTACCCCTTGCTAATGTTCTCCACTACCCATTACTAATGTCCCCACTACCCCTTGCTAATGTCCCCCCTACCCATTACTAATGTTCCCCACTACCCATTACTAATGTCCCCACTACCCCTTGCTAATGTCCCCACTACCCATTACTAATGTCCCCACTACCCCTTGCTAATGTCACAACTACCCCTTGCTAATGTTCCCCACTACCCATTACTAATGTCCCCACTACCCCTTGCTAATGTCCCCACTACCCATTATTAATGTCCCCACTACTCCTTGCTAATGTCCCCACTACCCATTACTAATGTCCCCACTACCCCTTGCTAATGTTCCCCACTACCCCTTGCTAATGTTCCCTACTACCCATTACTAATGTCTCCACTACCCCTTGCTAATGTTCCCCACTACCCATTACTAATGTCCCCACTACCCCTTGCTAATGTCCCCACTACCCCTTGCTAATGTTCCCCACTACCTATTACTAATGTCCCCACTACCCCTTGCTAATGTCCCCCTACCCATTACTAATGTCCCCACTACCCATTACTAATGTCCCCACTACCCCTTGCTAATGTCCCCCCTACCCATTACTAATGTCCCCACTACCCCTTGCTTATGTCCCCCCTACCCATTACTAATGTCCCCACTACCCCTTGCTAATGTCCCCCCTACCCATTACTAATGTCCCCCCTACCCATTACTATTGTCCCCACTACCCCTGGCTAATGTCCCCCTACCCATTACTAATGTCCCCCTACCCATTACTAATGTCCCCACTACCCATTACTAATGTCCCCCCTACCCATTACTAATGTCCTCACTACCCATTACTAATGTCCCCCCTACCCATTACTAATGGCCCCACTACCCCTTGCTAATGTCCCCCCTACCCATTACTAATGTCCCCCCTACCCATTACTAATGTCCCCCCTACCCATTAC
Source organism: Ariolimax columbianus (assembly GCA_036924085.1). Classification (NCBI taxonomy): domain Eukaryota; kingdom Metazoa; phylum Mollusca; class Gastropoda; order Stylommatophora; family Arionidae; genus Ariolimax; species Ariolimax columbianus. The sequence continues at coordinate 62,393,845 of JAVGWX010000015.1, read as the reverse complement.
TAATGCCCCCCCTACTCATTACTAATGTCCCCATTACCCATTACTAATGTCCCCCCTACCCATTACTTATGTCCCCACTACCCCTTGCTAATGTCCCCCCTACCCATTACTAATGTCCCCCCTACCCATTACTAATGTCCCCCCTACCCATTACTAATGTCCCCCCTACCCATTACTAGTGTCCCCCCTACCCATTACTAATGTCCCCCCTACCCATTACTAATGTCCCCCCTACCCATTACTAGTGTCCCCCCTACCCATTACTAATGTCTCCTCTACCCCTTGCTAATGTCCCCACTACCCATTACTAATGTCCCCATTGCTGATACGCCTATGGTCAGGATATCATTCCCGCAACTCTCAGCATTACCAGGACAGTAGATCCAGATCAGATCTCTAAGGTTCCAGGCCCCTATGTACACTTTCTATTGATGCCACAACCAGCTCTCTTGTACTTTCCGACGCAAGGATTTATTTTAATTTTTTAAAATTTTATGTGTTTGCCTCACTAGTTTCTACTGGCGGAGGCGCGCCTATTCCACCCCAGACCGTAGTCAATTTGGGCGATATTAAGACGCATAAACCAGTGCTTGGATGCGTGTGTGTATCTGTTTGTACCTAGCCTGGTATTTCCGTGATGTTCCTCCCGTTGTTCCTCGCTTTTGATGATCCTCGTTGTCCGCCATAGATATTTGCATAAATATGCACAATTGTTTTCCGGTGAGCATTTTGGGATTGCGTATATTTATTTTCCTTCATACTTGATTCGGATCTCTTTATTTATTTCCTGATTTAAATATATCTCTCCCCCCCCCCCCCCCCCCACTTTAAAAAAAGAATATTAAAAAATTTTTTTGGGTAAATTATTTAAAAAAAAATTAAAAACCCCCTCATACATTTTATACACAATTGTGAAGATGGCAGTGTAGTGAGTTGTACAACGAGAATGAATGAGATGGAATGATTGGGAAATATGACAAACAATATACTTGATACATAAGGATTAAGAGTACAATATAAAATTAATTGAAAAGTGTCTTCCTTCTGTTGTGAGGCCCATCTGTGTTGACTTCCTTCTGTCTGGTCTTGGATTATCAGGTTTTGCCCGCTCTCATATATTTTTCCATCGCAGCCATGTACTCCAACTTGTAAGCGATTCACTGATTTATGTGTCACCTTGTAAAGGCCTCGTCTCACCTGTGCCCTCTAGCTCTCGCAGTCAATTAGGTGTTGAATGTGTGGTAGGCTCAGGAACAGAAGAACAATAGAAAGGTAGATAATTTATGGATTGTAGTTACTACGTAAGACTGTAAAATTACATGCCGGTCTACATCTGTTGCCATATGGATAGTAAAGTAATATGTAAGGTATCCAATCTAAGTATTGGTCAGTTATCAAATGGATTGTAAGATAATATTTAGGGTATCAAATCTCGGTTCTGGTCTGTTAACATGTGAATGGTAAGATAATCTTTAGGGTAGCAAATCTTGGTGCTGGTCTGTTAACATGTGGGTGGTAAGATAATATGTAGGGTATCAAATCTTGGTGCTGGTCTGTTAACATGTGGATGGTAAAATAATATTTAGGGTAGCAAATCTTGTTGCTGGTCTGTTAACATGTGGGTGGTAAGATAATATGTATAACAGTAAAGCTAAGTGTTCTTCTGGCATGGGGATGCAAAGATAAAATGTAGGGCATTGAAGCACAGTGTCCATCTATTAACATGTGATTATTAGTATAATATGTACAACATTAACGGACATGGTCAGTTTGTTGAGAGGTGGAAAGTATTAAACTATGGGGGAAAGTAGAGTTTGTTGTTGGTCTACTACTTTTGTCATGTGAATTTCAAGATAATATAAAGGACATTGAACCACGGCGTCATTCTGTTTGCATGGTGTTAGTCAGATAAAATAATTAATTCTATTGCATCTCTTTTTTGTGTGGAAAAGAAGATACTTTTATTTTGGTGATAAGGCTCAGTGTGGGTTTGTTAATGTATTGATAGTAAAAATTTATTTAGAACATTACAGCTCGTTGCTGGTCTATTGACATGGGGACAGCAGGATGATGTTTAGGACATTTATTCTTTGTGTCTGTTTGTTAACAAATGGAAGGTAACACACTGTATAGGACAGAAAAGCTCAGTGTTGGTCTGTTAATACATGTGAACTGTAAGATATTGTGTAGGACACGTGTTCTCAGTGTTGGTCTGTTAATACATGCGAACTGTAAGATATTGTGTAGGACACGTGTTCTCAGTGTTGGTCTGTTAATATATGTGAACTGTAAGATATTGTGTAGGACACGTGTTCTCAGTGTTGGTCTGTTAATATATGTGAACTGTAAGATATTGTGTAGGACATGTGTTCTCAGTGTCGGTCTGTTAATACATGTGAACTGTAAGACATTGTGTAGGACATGTTCTCTGTGGGTCTGTAAACATGGTGATTAGTAAGATATTATGTATGACATTACAGCTCAGTGTTGATGTTTTATCAAGGGGAAAGGTAATATATACAACCTTACATCTCGGTTGTTATGCGTTAACATTTGAATATTAAGAAATTATGTAGGACATGAAAGCTCACTGTTTATTTGCTAACATGTGGATAGTACAATACTATGAGGTAAAGTTATGCTAGCTGTCATTCTGTTAACACGCTGATAGTAAGATACTATGTAGGACATTACTGCTCTGTGTTGGTATGTTGACCTGGGGATAGTAAGGTACTATAAAGGACATTACAGATCGGTGTTGGTCTGTTAACAAGCAGAGAGTAAGATACTATGTAGGACATTACTGCTCAGTTTTGGTCTGTTTACCTGGGGAAAAAAAATATACTATGTAGGACACCTATTCATGAGGTTGGTCTGTTTTCATGTGGATAGTGAGAAAATATATACAACATTATTTCTCATTTGATGTATATTAACATGTGGATATTAAAAAAATAAGCAGGACATGAAAGTTCACTGTCTGTGTGTTAAGAAGTGGATAATTTGATGTTATGTAGAAAAGTGAAGCTTGCTTTCATTCTGTTATAACGTGTGGATAGTAAAACAATAGGTAGGACATTACAGATTTGTGTCAGACTATCTTAGGGACAGAAAGATAAAAAGTAGGTCATTTAAGCTCTGTGTTAGTATGTTAACTTCTGGACAGTAAGATTACATGTAGGAAATTAAGAAATTGGAATGGTTTGTAAACATGCAAACAGTTTAATACTACATAGGACAATAAAACTCAGTGTCTGTTTGCTAACAGTTGTATAGTAAGATACTATGTACGTCATCTATGCCAAAAGCTCGGTGTTCGGCTTTTAACATGCAAATTAGTAATGTACTATGTAGGACATTACAGCTTGTTGTCGGCCTGCTAAGATAGGGATAGTATGATACTTTACAGGACCATTATCTTGGTGTCCATCTGTTAATATACAGACAGTAAGATACTTCATAGGACCTTAACGCTCAGTGTTAGCCTTCTCCTTTTGTCATGCTGATACTAAGATACTATATAGGAGATAACAAATCAGAGTTGGTCTGTTAAAGTGGCGTCAGTGAGATACTTTATAGGACCGTCAAGCTCAGTTTAGATCTGTTAAAGTGGAGTCAGTAAGATATTATGTAGGACACTAATGCTTTTAGGTAGGTTTGTTAACATGGGGATTGTAATATGCTATGCAGGACAGTAAAGTTAGGTGACTGTTCATGTATGTTACTGTTGGGATAATCAGATTGTATGCTAATATGTAGACAGTAAGATGCTATGTATCGCATTAAATCTCAGAATCGGTTGGTTACACGGGGACATTAAGATAATATATAGGACACTGAAGCTTAGTGTAATTTTGTTGACATGGTGACAGTTTTTTTTGGTTTGTTTTGAGTTCGCCTTATTTCTCTAATCCCCAGAGTGGTGTACATTGTACTGTGGTTTTTATTTTACGCCTGTCGGCCAAGTGCATCCAACTTCAGCATGCATTTTGTGTAAGGGTCTGCTTCCTCTTGCATTTTCTAAGGATTCGCTTCCCTGGGGTAACGGCCGATGCTGTGATGGGGATTGAACCCAGCACCTTTGGGTTTTGAGCCGTGCCACTTAACCACTAGGCCACACCTTCCCCATGGTGACAGGAAGATAATATGTAGGATATTAGCTAATAGCATCGATCTGTTAACAAGTAAGATTTTATGTAGTACATTACAGCTTGATATTAGGTCTGCTAACATTTAGAAAGAAAGATTTTATATTAGGACATTACAGCTTGGTGTTGGTCTGTTGACATGGAGACTGTAAAATGCTATGAATGACATTAAAACACGTGGATAGTACAATATCATGTAGGATAGCAAAGCTCAGAGTCGGGCTGATGACATGGGTACAGTAAGATATCTTCTTCGACGTACGCTGTCAGACATCAACGTGAATTTGTTGAAGAAGAAGAAGAAAAAAGATATTGTGTAGGACATTAAAACTTACTGTCGGTTTGTTAACACGTGGATAGTAAGATATTATTTTTAACAGTAAAGCTTGGTGTCTGCCTGTTAACATGTGGATAGTAAGATATTATGTACGGCATTCAAGCTCTGTGTTGGCCAGTTGACTTGTGAATAGTAAGATACTCTGTAGCACATTCAAGCTCTGTGTTGGAATGTTGACATGTGGATAGTAAGATACTCTGTAGGACATTGAAGCTCTGTGTTGGCCTGTTGACATGTGGATAGTAAGATATTATGTAGGACATTCAAGCTCTATGTTGGCCTGTTAACATGTGGATAGTACGATGCTCTGTAGGACACTAAAGCTCTGTGTTGGCCTGTTGACATGTGGATAGTAAAATACTCTGTAGGACATTGAAGCTCTGTGTTGGCCTGTTGACATGTGGATAGTAAGATATTCTGTAGGACATTCAAGCTCTATGTTGGCCTGTTAACATGTGGATAGTACGATGCTCTGTAGGACACTAAAGCTCTGTCTTGGCCTGTTGACATGTGGATAGTAAGAGACTCTGTAGGACATTAAAGCTCTGTCTTGGCCTGTTGACATGTGGATAGTAAGATACTATGTAAGACATTCAAGCTCTGTATTGGCCTGTTAACATGGTGGCAGTAAGGAACTATATAGGACATCAATGTTTTGGGTAAGTCTAACATCTGGATAGTGGATACTGTGCAGTGCATTCAATCTAGAGTTGGTTTGTTAATATGTGGATTGTAAGATCCTGTGTAAGACATTAAAGCTCTCTGTCAGTCTGATGACATTGGGATTGTACAATACTTTGAAGAACAATAAAACTTGGTATTGGTCTGTTAATATGTAGATAGCAAAATTACAATGTAGGACTGTAAATTTTCTAGTCAGTGAACATCTGTTTAATGGGGATAGTGCGATACTTTGTAGGAAATACCCTTTATTGTCTGTATGTTAATATTCACTGAGTAAATTATTATATAAAAGACTGTTACCATGTGCTTAGGTAGATACTGTGTAGGACATCAAAATTTAATGCTGGTATGATAGTCTGTGGATAGTAAGATGCTATATAAAGGACATTAAAACTTGATTTAGCATAGTAAGATACTAGCTAGGACTGTAATGCCTAGGGAGAGTTTGTTAAAATATGGATAGTAAAATACTAGTTAGAACTGTAATGCCTTGGGTCAATTTGTTAACATGTGGATAGTAAGATACTATTTCAGACATTAATGTATAGTGTCGGTCTGTACATTATATAAATTGCTGAGCGATTATAGTAGTAAAACTGGGAGAGTTCAAAACGTAGTTCCCTCATTTTCCAGTCTCTCTCTTATCGCCTGTGGAGTATAAAAAATAGATATGAATTGTTAAAATACCGCTATGGAACAAAATCAAGAACCTAACCTACGTTAGATACAGAAATTACACACAATGAGACTAAAGCATTTATCAGGGCAACGTACAGTGCAAAATAGAAAAAAACGACCACCGTGGCCACATAGATGATCATTCTCCGGCTACGCACAGGTCACAACAGTCTGAGATGTCATCTGTACAACAAGTTCCATATTGGTACTACAGACCTTCGTGCCTGCGGCACAGCCCCCATGAAGACAGAACATATCCACGAGAAGCTGTACGGAAGCGTACATAGCCTTGAGTCGACTGATGACATCGTTAGAGTCATTGAAGTTGATGTCTGAAGACGAACGAAAAAGAAGAAGAAGAAATGAACCAGTCGAAGCTTCCCGTTAGATCCACTACTAGGGAATTGCATGTTTACATTGTGATTCGCATTATTCGTTTAAAGGTCTAGTGATATTGCGAGCTTAATATCTGAGTAGCAAAAAGCCCCTTTGTCGCTATGTGCAACATTATTTTATAGGTCTAGCGATATTGCGAGCTTAATATCTGAGTAGCAACATATCCCACAGAATCTTACAAATAATATTTCTTTTGTTGCAGATTCTGCACTTTACACTATACGAAATACAAGACCTCACCACTAATGGAGTCTCCCGCGGAACACCTGGCTGAGACATTTCGATTCTACTCCGTCTGTCCTCCACGCTGCCCGAGACTCATCAACCGTTGCCGTGGACGATCAACACGAAAGACAATGGTTGAGTATGAGGATTACCTGACTTGACTTAAAACACAAGGCAACGACTCTAGCTGGCCATCTATCTTCTCGGCACATCCCCCATGACATGAGAACACATTTTGCAGTCCTGCCCATCGTATACCGACAAGAAGTAGCATTTGGCAACAACCAGTGTCCTTCCACAAGTAGCTGTACAGAAGTGCTCGGACCCTCAAGTCAACTGCTGCCTTCGTTAGAGTAATTGAACTCGAGGTCTGAAGACGAACAAGGAAGATCTCTTTTCTTGACATTTTTCGCGCCAACCGAAGCACACCAGTACAAGTACAGTCAACCTCCATCAAGATAACTTCAGCAAAAAGCTTTGCATGATCTTGCAGTAGGAGTTTATGTAACAGTTTACTTGCATGATGAGGTTGCTATCCTCATGCACAACTCTCTTTAGTCCCGACTTTCAATACATGCGTTGAGTTCAATCAATCAATCAATCAAATCAGAACAAAAAGGCATATCTTCAAATTAACTAAAGAAAGATCAAGATTGGATATTAGGAAATATTTCTTTAGTCAGAGAGTGGTGAATGCTTGGAATGCATTTCCACAGGAAATGATAGAAGCAGGGGCAGTTAATGCATTTAGTAATAAATTGGATGCGCATAGCTTATTGAGCAAGGAAATGTAAATGAAAGTGTTTGCTTACACTCTGCAGAGTCTTCTAAACCAGTATACAAACGTTAAGTTAAGTTAAATTAAGATCACTCATCTCTTTTTGTTGAAGCACAGGTCCAGCATTCTATTTGACTCACCATAACCAGCTTTTAGGAAAGACTTTTTCAAGTTATTTGCAGTACGGTAGCGATAATTTGTTCATTTTAAGATTGCCACATCCATGGACAACTCTTGGTCCTCGCGTTCAACATGCAATGAATGTTTTGGCCACTCAGGAGAAATACATACATCGCTCACCTTAAGATTGTTTGCCCTTGACCTACTGTGACAGTATTCTGTGGCGGTTATATTCTACCATTCTCAGTAAGGGACCCCAAATACACTATGGGAGGTCATGTTATTGATAGATTTGAAACAATTAGCGAGTTTAATCACAGGCGTTGAAGCATCAACGCGATGAACGGAAACGGTAGGCGATCGAATCCCACAAGTTTCAAGCGACACCTGGTCTTGAAGGTTGGTCTATAGTGCATGCATCCTGATTTACCCCAGTCGCCTTGACTTATGTCTTGCCGTATTCTAGTTGTGGTCGAGCTCTAAGCCTATCGTCTCCTATTTCCAACAACGCGTGAGCCCAAAATCGCTAGGTCCTGTGACGACGGGCGAGCAGAAAGCGTAGGTCCGCTGACAAGCTAAACTACAGTAAAAAAGCTGCGTCAGTTGCGGGACACCTTGCTTAGCAATAAAGCGGATGAGGTACATGGATTTGCTGACAATCATGATCACCGTCTCGCGAAGCAAACTTTCTCTGCTTTCACTGACTGCGAATATGCAGTTCCCAAATCGGACTCGTCAGCCATCTTCCCACCCATCCACAACCCGGATTTACAGAATACTCGACTGGCTGGGTGCAAAAAGTAAAGGTTCGTGATGGACGAACAACATTGTGATTGACCCTGACACAACGTCCTGGACAATATGTTGTGCTTGACCGGACTAGCGTCTCAGTTACCCACAGATATTATCTTAAATATCACTAACCGCTAGCTGATTGCTAGCATAACCGGCACTTCTGAAATTATGCAATGATGTTTATAAATGAAAATAGTATTTGCTAGATCTACGTCAACAATAAAGTCACATATATTTTTGTATAACATAACAAGCATTATTACATAGCACGAAAAATCGCTCACTTTCATCATTATCATCATTGTTATCATCCATATCATCATCATCATCATCATGTTGCATGTCATTTGCAGAAAATCACTTTTACAACAGCCGATCTGTAACTCAATCTCTAGCCAGAAGTCCCGCCTCTATCGTTGTCATCGTCAGGACCTCCGTGATGTCTTGTGTCCATCTTTTCCTCGGTCTGCTTCAGCCCCGCTTTCCAAGCACCAAACCCTCCTGTATCGTTCTTTCTAGGTCAGTATGGCGTTTGATGTGGTCAAACTATTTTGCAGCAAAGCAAGTGGTCATTTTCACAGACGCCCTAGCAGTGTAATGGCCCTCAAGAGCCAGAACAAAAATAAACTCGATGCTATGGCAGACTGTCACGAATGCTTGTCCCAGTGCTTCAAAAAAAAAAGCAGTCCAATGGATACCAGCCCACTGCGACATTCCAGGTAACGGGGAGGCGGACAGGCTCGCCAGAGAGCGAGGAATGCTGCAGCAGAGTGATACAGAAATCACATACAATGAAACTAAAGCATTCATCAGGGAAACTTACAGTGCAAAATGGAAAATAGGATCACCCTGGCCACATAGAAAACGATGCCTACCATCAACTCTCCAGGCGAGACCAGGTGATCATTTTCCGGCTACGCACTGGTCACTACATACATTTGTGCCTGCGGCACAGCCCCCATGAAGGCATAATATAGTTTGCAGTCCTGTCCGCTGTATACCGACAAAAGAAGTAACAATTGGCAACAGCCAGTGTCCTTCCACGAGAAGCTGTACAGAAGCGTACAGAGCCTTGAGTCGACTGCTGCCTTCATTAAAATCATTGAAGTTGAGGTCTGAAGACGAACGAAGAATTGGAAGAAACTATTTTAGCTTTCGAGACAAGATGTTGTTTACTAACCAATTTTGCTTGATATTAAGTAGGATCTATAGTATATCTATATCTATATCTCAAGCAGATGTGGATATATTGAGATCGGATTTAGATAAAATTCGAGAGTGGTCTGTAAGCTCGCAAATGGAGTTTAATGTAGATAAATGTACAGTCATCCACATGGGTAGATCCAATATGAAACATAATTACAGAATGAGAGAGAACAATATTAGAAAGATAGACAAGGAAAGGGACTAAGAAATTATACTAGATCATACAGGTAAGGTGAGTGAGCAAGTTCAGGTAGCAGTGAAAAAGGCAAATGCAATGTGAGGTATGATAAAAAGAAATATTAAACATAGGAGCAAGGAAGTGATAGTCAAACTGTATAAAGCATTAGTTAGACCTAGATTGGAGTACTGTGTACAGGCGTGGAGTCCTTATCATAGATGGGATACAAACATGCTGGAAAGAATACAAAAAAGAGCGACAACGCTGATAGTGGGATTCTTCTTCTTCTTCTTCTTCATCGTACGCAGTTAGACATCAACCTTTATTTTTTCGAAAAAAGCAGCGTTCATCCTGAGGCTGTCGACACTGCCATAGAGCTTGTCTAGTGTTGCCATTGGTGATGGCCACATCTGCTTTCTCTGGTCCTCGTATGTCGGGCAGTTTTGCAGCATATGTTCAGCGGCCATTTTCCCGGTGCCGCACGTGCATTCGTCAGTGCCACCTATCTTCAATTTGTTGAATAGGTGGTACCTCAGTCGGTTGTGGCCAGTGCGAAGTCTGAAGACCACGACCTGCTCTCTTCTGTTCAACTGGTAATAGGCATCGTTTTTGTGTAGCCAGTATGTTCGGTTTCCCATTTGGTCATGTATCTAGCTCTAATAAGCCGTTTTGACTCTTCGTATGTCATGCTAGTATCTGGTTGGGGTAGTTTTGCACCTTCTTTTGCCAGTCTGTCTGCCTCCTCGTTGCCTTGGATGTTGCAGTGAGATGGAACCCACTGCACCACTACCCTTTTTGGTGCGGCCTGCTGGCATAGTTGACAGAGTACTGCTCTTAATTCATTAAGTTCAGTATTTTTCTGGCTTTTAAGTGCTGTGACTACGGCCAGAGCATCTGTAAGCAGGACTATATGGCTTTCATTACTCTTACCTGTCGCCATTTCTTCCACTGCCGCCCTCAGTGCCTCTGCCTCCGCTCTGAAATTGCTTGTGTATTTTCCAGTAGCGAATGACAGTGTTATTTTTCTGCCATTTGGTAGGTTCAGAAATGCTCCTGCCCCTCCGGTCTGTGTTGTGTTTGTTACAGAGCCGTCGGTGTATGCATGGGTCCAGTCCATGCTTGGGTAGTTTTCCGTTATGTAACTCAGGGTAGTATCTCTTCTTTCTTTTTCAGACTGGCAGTTTTTGTTTCAAATACCTGGTATATTTTCTACCACCTCCGGAATGATATGTTGCTTCCAGGTAGGTTTGCGTACAGTAGGGATGGGCTTTGGTGTGGTTAGTGCGTTCATAGGGTCTTCGCTCATCTTTTCTTTGGCTGTATCTGCAAAGTTTCTCCGCTATAGTTTCCCATTTCCAAATCTATTTAGTCTCTGATGTATTGGGTGGTCTGTCAGTCTTCTGAGTTTCTCTGCTTGCTGCTGGGCTCTGCAGTCTCTTCTGTCGGTCATGGATTGCATATTTGTAATCTTTTCCAGTTCTACAATTGGCGTTTACTTCATGCCTCCTGTTATAACTCTCATGGCTTGGTTTTGAAGTTTGCTAATTTTATCAAAGTTCGCCTTTGCTGCTGTTGCCAATGCCGCAATGCTATACTCGAGAACTGGTCTCACTCTTCCAGTGTACAGTTTCGTCTGTTCCCCAGCTTGTGTCAGCAAGTTTCCTCATGATTGCCATTCTTTGTATGGCTCTCATTCGGCTTCTCTCGATCTGACTTTCCCATGTCATGCGCCGATCAAATGTGACTTCCAGGTAGTTTTGGTTGTCGTTTGGCCGTAGATATTTGCCGTTAAGACTTATTTTGGTGTTCTGGGATTTGTTTGAAAGCGAGAATATCGTTCATGTTGTTTTTTCCTCATTTATTTTGACCAGCCATGAGTTCGCCCTCTCCTCCAGCGATGTTAAGGCCTGCTGCATCCGATTGCTTGCTATGGTGAGATTTTTTTCAGAGGTCCACATAGCCAGATCGTCTGCAAACATGGAGTTGTGGACTCTTCTTGGTATATTTTTTGTAATGTTGTTTATATACACCAGGAAAAGTGTGGGTGACAGTACTCCTCCTTGGGGTACTCCCTGCACAAGTGTCACCTTTTTGCTCATCTGCCCTTGTACTCGAACTCTGGCTGTTGTGTTTTCGAGGTAGTGGCGGATCTATCTGTAAATTTTCCCACAAACTTCACTTCTTCGTAGCTTGACTTTAAGTCTCTTATTCCACACCTTGTCAAATGTCTTCTCTAAATCCACCCAAACCGTTACTGTGTGTTTTTTCTCCTGGTAAGCATCCTCTATTCCTTGGGCTATGAAAGCGATCTGGTCCTCAGCGGATCTGTGCTGTCTAAAGCCTGCTTGCTGTGGAATTAGTATGTGTTTTTCTTCCAGATTCCACATCAGTCTGGTGTTTATCATACGTTCCATCAGTTTTCCTACACAGCTCAGTAGACTGATAGGACTGTATCCATTTGGATCTGTTCTATCTTTTTCTTTCTTTGGTACTGGTATAATTACAGCGTCTTTCCATGCCTGAGGTACAATTCCCATTTTCCAGCTTTGGTTCATGACTGATAGTAACTTCCTCTTTGCTGTTTGGCCCAACGCCATCAGCATTTCGTATGTTACCCCATCTTTTCCGGGCGATTTCTTTTTCTTTAAAGTTCTCATGGCCTCTTCCATTTCATTCATTGTTAGTTTTGCCATCATGTGCTCCTCTGGTGCCATATTGATGTATTCGTGCCTCTTTTGTTCTTCATTAATGTCTGTGTGCCTGTCTGTAGGGACATCAATGTGGTTTGCTCTGGCAAAATGTTCTATAAAGACGTTTGCTGCTTTTTTTCAAGTAAGCATGTTGTCGCTCTGCTTGATGGTAATTTGTGGTTATTTGACGGTGTTTCGTCATTCATGGCTCTGACTAACTTCCATAGTTTGTTCCCTTCTTTATCTAAATTGAGGCTTTCTGTTTTGTTTTTCCAGCTGTCTCTTGTTATTTGGTTTAGTGTTCTTTTGTATTTCGCAGTGATAGCCTTGAGGGCGATATTTGCCTCCATATATTGTTCTCTCTCTGCCATGTTCCTAGCATTTGAGACTTCGTCTTCCGCTTTCTGCAATTCATCATTCCAATATGGCTTGTAGTTTTTCCTTGCCCCTCTTGGGATGGTTTCCGTGGCTGCTTGCATTATTGCTTTGCTTAGGCTTTTCACCATAGGTTTCATATTGTTAATCCGTGTGTTGATGGTTTCACACAGCCCATCTGTCAGAGTTGCAAATCTGTCCCAGTCGGCTCGTGTATAGTTCCAACGTGGGAGCGGTTTTATTTCCTGTGGGCCTACTTCCATATCAATTTCTAGCCTAATTGGCCTGTGGTCGCTACCTGCTAATTGGTTGAGCATCTGGCGGTCTATTTTGTGGTGAATATCCACCGTAGAAAAAGCCAAGTCTGGAATAGAGGTGGTATGCCATGTTCTAGAATAGAAGCTAGGGCTGTCCTCCGGCCTATTGATGAGATAGAGATTTGTGTCTATCTCCCAGTCTTCCACTTCCTCACCTCTGTTGTCTGTGTCCGAATATCCCCATCTCTCCGAGTGGCTGTTGAAGTCTCCAACTACTAGGCAGCTGGAGTCCTTGATTTCCATACTCGAGAGCGACAGGTCTTTGTTGGGTTGGCCATACAGGTTGAAGATGCGGATCTTCATTTCTTGTGTCATTATGTCGACTGCTACAATTTCTGCTTGTCCAGTGTGATTGACAGCTACCGCGCTACTCGGTATGCAGTTACGTGTCAATATCAGAACCCCTCCTTTGTGAAGACTGTAACATGCTAAAGCAACTGCGTTGTGAATACTGACCCACGGAGACGAACCCACACATACACACTTTTGTGAGAGTCTTGAAGAACTCTCCATCACAGTAGACTGTGTCCATAGAACTGGTCTTTACGTGTAGACTTAATACAATTTTCGGTGAGCTAGAAAAAGAAGGACAAGAAGAAGAAAAAGAAGAAGTAAAGAATAAAGAAGCAAAAAAGAGAAGAAGAAGTAGAAGAAGATAAGAAGAAGAAGAAGAAGAAGAGAAAGAAAAAGAAGAAGAAGAAAATGAAGAAGAAGAAGAAGAAGAAAAGAAGAAGAAAAGAAGAAGAGAAAGAAAAAGAAGAAGAAGAAAATAAACATGAGTAAATAGTACTACCTGATATTGCCCGAAGAAGAAGTAATTATTTAAATGAAGTATATCGTTTAACAGCAACTAATCTAATTGGCAAACATCCGGCCAGTCTCTAAACCCTGATCTATGGGTGAGAGAGCTGGATTGTGTACGCCAAACACGCCAGGAGGTTGAATCACTTTTACATGACACATACTCCAAATTGGCTACAAGACCATATCACAATAACCATACACTTTTCATTACTACTAAACTATTCATACACTTTTGTAGAAAGTTAAAGTGAGATAGACTGGCCACGTTTGTGGACGTCAATAAAAGCGATTCAGTGAAATTCTTAAGGAGTCCCCATTTCTCTGGATCCAGATGGTCTCTTCAAGCGTCGACAACTACTGTGCACCTCCCAACTGACTGTCTGCAATCGGCTCAATCCTGAGCTTTCGGCTGGGATGTCGATGACGTCATGTCCATCTTGTATACGTCCTTGAATCGCGGTGTGGGGTAGTCGATTCCTTTAGCTGCAGTGGTCAGTTGTCCATAAAGGATATCCTATAACAGCCTCTCACGTTTCTATTCTAGAACATGGCATACCACATCTACTCCAGAATTAGCCTTTTCCACAGTGGATATTCACCACAAAATAGACCGCTAGGTGTTAAACCAATTGGCTGGTAGCGACCACAATCCAATTAGGCTAGAAGTTGATATGGAAGTAGGTCCACAGGAAATAAAACCACTTCCACGTTGGAATTATAAACGAGCCGACTGGGACAGATTTGCAATCCCAACAGATGGGCTGTGTGAAACTATCAACACACGAAATAACAAAATGAAACCAATGGTGGAAACCCAAAGCAAAGCAATAATGCGAGCAGCCACTGAAACCATCCCAAGAGGGGCAAGGAAAAACTACAAGCCTTATTGGAATGATGAATTGCAGAAAGCGGAAGACGAAGTCTCAAATGCTAGGAACATAGCAGAGAGAGAACAATCTATGGAGGCAAATATCGCCCTAAAAGCCACCACAGCGAAATACAAATACACTCTAAACCATCGCTGGAGGAGTGTGCGAACTCATGGCTGGTCAAAATAAATGAGGAAAAAACAACATGTACGATATTCTCGCTTTCAAACAAATCCCAAAACACCAAAATAAGTCTTAACGGCAAATATCTGCGACCAAACGACAACCCAAACTACCTAGGAGTCACATTTGATATGCGCATGACATGGAAAAGTCAGATCGAGAGAAACCGAATGAGAGCCAGAGAAAGAATGGCAATCATGAGAAAACTTGCTGGCACAAGCTGGGGAGCAGACGAAAGTTTATTAAAGAAACTGTACCCTGGAAAGGTGAGACCAGTTCTAGAGTATGGCATTGCGGCATGGTCAACAGCAGCAAAGGCGAACTTTGACAAAATTAGCAAACTCCAAAACCAAGCCATGAGAGTTGTAACAGGCGGCATGAAGTCAATGCCAATTGTAGAACTGGAAAAGATTACAAATCTGCAATCCATGACCGACAGAAGAGACTGCAAAGCCCAGCAGCAAGCAGAAAAACTCAGGAGACTGACAGACCATCCAATGCATAAGAGACTACAAAATTTTGGAAATGGGAAACTAAAGCGGAGAAACTTTGCAGAAATAGCAAAAGCAAAGATGAACGAAGACCCTATGAACGCACTAACAACACCGAAGCCCATCCCTACTGTACGCAAACCTACCTGGAGGCAGCATATATTTCCAGAGGTGGTAGAAAATATACCAGTTATTTGAAACAAGAACAGCCAGACTGAAAAAGAAAGAAGAGACATAACCCTGAGGTACATAACGAAAAACTACCCAATCATGGACTGGACCCATTCATACACCGACGGATATGTAACAAACACAAATCAGAACAGAGGGGCAGGGGTATTTTTGAGCCTACCAAATGGTTGAAAAACAACACTATCAGTGGCAACTTGAAAATACTCAAGCAATTTCAGAGCGGAGGCAGAGGCACTGAGGGCTGCAGTAGAAGAAATGGTCACATGCAAAAGAAATGAAAGCCATATAGTCCTGCTTACAGATGCCCTGGCCGAAGTCACAGCACTAAAAGGCCAGAGAAATACTGAACTTAATTATTTAAGAGCAGTACTCTGTCAACTATGCCAGCAGTCCGCACCAAAAAGAGTAGTGGTACAGTAGGTTCCATCCCACTGTAACATCCAAGGCAACGAGGAGGCAGACAGACTCACAAAAGAAGGTACAAGACTACCACAACCAGATACTAGTGTGACATACGAAGAGTCAAAAAGGCTTTTAGAGCTAGATACATGACCAAATGGGAAACCGAACATACTGGCTACACCAAAAACGATGCCTATTACCAGTTGAACAGAAGAGAGCAGGTCGTGGTCTTCAGACTTCGCACTGGCCATAATAGACTGAGGTACCAGCTATTCAATAAATTGAAAATAGGTGGCACTGACGAATGCATGTGCGGTACTGGGAAAATGACCGCTGAACATCTGCTGCAAAACTGCCCGACATACGAAGATCAGAGAAAGCAACACTAGACAAGCTCTATGGCAGTGTCGATAGCCTCAGGATGACCGCTGCTTTTTTCGAAAAAATTAAGGTTGACGTCTGACAGCGTACGAAAAAGAAGAAGAAGAAGGATCAGTGATTGTCTAGATAACAGGACAGCAAGAGTGCAACTCCAAGGATAACTCAACAAAAAGATGAAAATGGAACAAGGAGTCTCACAAGGTGGAATACTCTCACCCATGCTGTCCCTCATATATATATATATCAATGATATAATCTCAGAAATCCCTAAAAGAGTAAACAGTGCACTATATGCAGATGACCTGGCATTATGGACATCCGAAGAGTCTACACCTGTAGCTAGAAACCAAATGTAGGAGGCTCTAAATAAAATAGAGATATGGACAAAAAAAATTTCAAATCGCTACAAACCAATCTAAAACCACGTACACAATCTTCTCTCTATCTCCCAAGCCACAAGAAGTAATCCTGAAAGTAAAGGGCCAGACTCTCCTCCTTGGTAGGCACCAACAAAGCTTAGAACAGAATAGCGATAATGAGGAAGATATCAGGCTTAACACGGGGAGCGGACGCGGGCACCCTAAAAAAACTGTACATAGGTTATGTGAGACCAGTACTAGAATACGAGATAGCAGCATGGTCCAGAGCAACAAAGAATAACTTTCACATAATAAATACAACCCAAAACCAAGGTATACGTATCATCACTGGAGCTATGAGAACAACACCAATAAATGCAATGGAGAACATCACACGAATTGAAAGTAGGGAGACGTGCAGAGACCAAAAAACACTCCAGCAGGGAGAGAAGTTCCAACGAATGCCTGATCACCCAATATATGACAGCATAAATCGCACGGGAAGAGGGAGATTAAAGAGAAACCACTTCATATAAAAAACAAAAGAACTTGCAAGAGCAGACAAAAGATGGTAGAAATCATAGAGGAAATAGGGAAAAAGGGAACTCAGACAGATTCAGAAAGGACATTTATCACAGAGGAAAATCTTAGGAGATTATACCCACCAGAAACATGGACACACGTATATACAGATGGCTAATCTAACAAAGCCACATCTAATGGAGGTGGAGGGGTCTGTTACAGACTAAGGAATGGAGAAGAAAAAACTCGAGTATTAACATCGGGAACATATTCCAATAATTTCCGTGCCGAAGCAGAGGCACTGAAGGTCGCAGCTGAGCTTGTCATCCAAGATAAAGATATCCAACAAGAAAACATAGTATTCCTGACTGATGCCGCGTCAGTAATAGCAGCAATAAAACAACACAAAGATGAAGATCTCGAGCAATATGTTCTCCCTGACACAGCTCTCAGCAGAACACACAAGATTGGTCAAACAGTGGATCCGATCCCACTGCATTATTGAAAGCAATGAAGCAGCAGTTAAACTAGCAAAGAGTGGAGGAGCATCCCCACAAACAGACCTGAGCATCACATATAATGAGGCCACTACCCTGTTTAAAGCAAACTTAAGGGTAAAATGGGCTGATCACCCCAACTTCCGAAAAGAGGACAGCTACTATAACTTAACTAGAGAAGATCAAGTCATCATCTTCAGACTGAGAACTGGGCATAGCAGACTCAAGGGTCATATTTAGACCAAAATGAGGATTGGGACAGATGACATTTGCCCATGTGGGGAACATATCATGACTGTGGAACACATCCTGCAAAGCTGCAAGCTCACGCAGGAAAAGAGTGAACAATACTGGCCTCGTGAAACAGATATTAAACAAAATCTGTATGGAGATGAAACAGCCTTACAAACAACGGTGCCCTTTCTAAGAGAAACCAGAACCTTGATCTGAGGATGAACGAAGAAGATGAAGAAGATATACGGGATAATGTTTCTTGAGCTTTCTTTCAAACTCTTACTTACTTACTTTCCGTGTCTTACTTTCCGTGTCTTACTTTTCGTGTCCAACAACTTCCCAAAGTATTGGATCAGAAAACAGCTGCATTGGAAGCGTTTTCATTGGCTGTCATGAGACCGGCAAAAATACATGGTTCTTGCATTTTTGGACAGTTATACATGTGTTTACAGTTATACAGGTGCCGGGGTTGTGGATGGTTCTCCATTGGCATACATCGTCGTCCGCCGCTTGTCTCCATTTGTTCAAGTTCGATCTACACCTGGATACTCCTTTTCGTAGTTACTCAGAGATTTCCACACAGAGAATGACAGTTCTTCTTTGATCTCCATCCATTCCTCGCCATATCTTTGACGCCATATTACGGTGCGGTTTTGTTCAGGCTCCTGGTCTGTAAACTGTACAGTGTGAAGTAAACTGCTCCTTAATTTCAGTCGCTCCTATTCTGGATTATTTAGAAAAGGGGTGGGGGGGGGGGAGTGTCTCTAATCACATGACTGCTTTTCTATTTCGCATAGCATCTCCTGATTTATGGTTGTCCGATGTCAGCGATTACATCAACTTTTCGCTTTAGTGTTGGCTTAAGGCATCCTGTAACAATGGGACATGCCTGATATACTGTCACATGGACGAGTCTCGTGTGAGCTGACTCGTTCCATACAGGCGAGACGTGTTCTGCAGCAGAAATGTCCAATGCGAGGGCCGATGTTTAACACCGTTGGTAATGCCCCCTATACAGTGGACACAAGACATGAAAATATACACACCCTAGGGGACGTAGAGGTGGTACTAGAAACATAAAGAAACAGCATATGGAACGATCGTTACAATGTTTAGAAATGAGTAGCAGTGGAAACGATGTGTCAGTAATTCAACTAAAAAATCTCAATCAGAAACGGGAAAAACAACAACACAGTACTTACAATATTTTATCCAAATGTTAGAAGCAAAGTAAATAAACGTGAGGAATTGGAAATGTATGTAGAGGAAGAAAAGTCAGATTTAATAGGAATAACAGAATCATGGACATATGAGGACATTGCGGATAGGGAACTTGAAATAGAGAGATATGCAATATTAAGGTAGGATTGGGTAGTTAGGTACAAGGCTAGGGAAGGTGGGGTTTTATTATACTGTGCAAATAGAGTAAATATAACTTTACAAGATGATCTATCATCTGACAACAAACATAAAAGTACATGGGGAGTAAAAGAACAAACATAAAAGTGTATGGGGAGTAATAGAACAAACATAAAAGTGTATGGGGAGTAATAGAACAAACTTGAAAGTGTATGGGGAGTAATAGAACAAACATAAAAGTGTATGGGGAGTAATAGATAATGGTGGCAAAAAAAACAATAGTTAGAGAATACTAGAGATTTGCTTCAAGTACAAAAGAGGAAGATGATGATCTAATTAGTAACATAAAAAAGACTAGTGCTGGGAAATTATTTTTAATGGGGCATTACAATTTTCCTGAAATAAAATGGGATATGGCAGAAGCATTTGCAAAGTTTAATCTTTTTGTGAAGTGATAATTTTATTGATTCATCATGTAGAGGAAGGTACCAGAGGTAAAAACATTCTCGACCTTATATTTACTACAGAGAAAAATATGATTGAAAACGTTATCGTTTGGCGAACTGTTTGGCTCAAGCGACCATCAGATCATCCTTTGGGATCGTATAGCAAGGAGAGAAGTAAATATACACTCGCGAGCATACGACTACTATAAGACAGATGTACAGAAGATGAAAGATACAGACAGCCACATAAAGTGGAAAGATATTGTCAAAGGTACAGACGTTGAACAAGAGGGAGAGTGTTTCAAAACACTTTTAGAACAACTAATAGTCGAATATGTTCCATGTATGAAGGTAAACACCAATCATAAAAAGTGGAATACTAGATTTGTAGCTAAATGTATAAGAGCTAAAAATAAAGCCTGGACAAAGTATATAAAGGCAAGTAAATCAAAAGAAATATATTTAAAATATTTGGACACGCAAAACATAGCTCAGAAAGTAAATAAAGCAGCAAAAATAGACTTCGAAAAAAACTTACTAATAGGATAATGACTAATGGTAAAAGCTTCTTTTCTAATGTTAGAAATAAACAAAGACCTAAAGACAAGGTAGGCTTTCTCATAGACAGTACAGTGACAATAAGCAGAGAAAATAGGGAGATAGGTAATCTAATAAATCAATACTTTTGCACAGTCTATACAAAAGAAGACATCTCCAAGATACCAGAGCCTATACATATTTTCAAATGTCAAATGGATATAGTGCGATTAAAATCATTCTGTATTACGGAGGAAATGGTTCTAAAAAGATTGGAAGGATTAAAAGTGGATAAATGTACAGATCAAGATGGTATCCATTCATCAATGCTATTTGAAGTATAGACTAACTAGTTAAGCCATTGGCTATATTATTGTCTCAATCACTTGCAAAATGGATTGTTCCAAGAGATTGGAAAGATGCAGGAGTGATTCCCTTATTCAAAAGAGGAAAGAAATCAGATCCAGCTAATTAAGTAAGTTTAACGAGCATAGTCTGTAAATTGTTAGAGTCAATAATGAAAGAAAACATTGTAATGCATCTAGACAGGTTAAATCTAATCAGAAATAGTCAGCATGGGTTTACTAGAGGGAGACCACGCTTAACAAACCTATCGGAGTGCATAGAGTGTAGAGTTGGTTAACGGGAAGAAGACAGAGATTGGCATAAATAAGGAGTACTCTGAGTTGTGTGAAGTAAAAAGTGGAGTGCCACAGGGCTCGGTTTTGGGACCGATTTTGTTCTTGATATATATAAACGATGGACATTGATATAGGATCCATGACTGAAAAAATTGCGGACGACACAAAACTATGTAGGAGTGTCTCATCTATAGCAGAGGTGGATATATTGAGGTGGAATTTAGATAAAATTCCAGACTCGTCTGTAAAATGGCAAATGGAGTTTAATATAGATAAATGTACAATCTTCCACATGGGTAGATCCAATATGGAACAAAATTACAGAATGGGAGAGAACAATATTAGAAAGATAGATAACGAAAGGGACATAAGGGTAATAATAGAGCATACAGGTAAGGTGAGTGAGCAAGTCCAGGTAGCAGTGAATAAGTCAAATGCAACGTTAGGTATGATAAAAAAAAAAGAAATATTAAACATAGGAGTAATGAGGTGATTGACAAACTGTAAAAAGCATTAGTTAGACCTAGATTAGAGTTCAGTGTACAGGTGTGGAGTCCTTATCGTAGTAGAGATTATAAATATGCTGGAAAGGATACAAAGAAGAGCGACAAAACTGATAGTGGGATTCCAGAATTACAGAGACGAGGAAAGACTCAGAAAAACCGGCCGTTAGTGTCTAGAAAATAGAAGAATTAGACGTGACTTAATCTAAGTTGATAAGATAATCCAAGGAAAAGTTAAATAAGACTATAACAAGTTTTTCAAAATACAACCACCAACGAGAACAAGAGGGCACAGATACAAATTAACTAACGGAAGGTCCAAATTGGACAAAGGACATTTTTTAAAAATTCAGACAGTGGTGAATGCTTGGAATGCTTTGCCCCAGGAAATAGTGGAGGCAGAGACAGTTAATGCATTTAAGAATAAATAGGATGTACATTGTTTTTAGGGCAGGGTAATGCAAATGGGACTGGTTGTCTACAGACTCTGATGAGTATTCTAAACCAATATAAAAACGTTATGTTAACTTAAGTTATGCCGTGTTTGTTAGCTTACTCAGTACGTTTTATGATTGTGCTAACTTTTTGTTTCACAGCTTCACAGTGTTCTTTATAGGACAATGTGCGATCCATTGTAATTCCTAGGTACTTAGGTGTATCTTTATGTTTCAGTTTATGCCTCTGCCAACTAATCTTTCAAACTCTCAAGACTTCTTACATCCTGTTGCAGCCCGCCACTTAACGTCTTTTACAGGACGCACAAAAAAAATTAATCTTACATATTACGGGCATTCTACAACAACAATAAATCCAACAACAATAACAACAACATGCTGTTATGGCTTTTGAAGTCAGGATATCGGCTATTTCATTCTTATAAACCATGCAGGAGGAATGATTTCAAGAAATGCTATCTCGGCATAGATAAAGTCACACACTAACTCTAACCATTTTCATAAAGCTGTAGAAACTGATTCACATTTCTAATCGTGTTTACTTACTCTGAACTCTGTCAAATGATATTCTCATTAATAACTAAACCTGTACGTCGCTAAGTGTCATTGAAGGAAATGTGGCGACTACGGGAGTTGGCCACCGCACATCACAAAAAGCTGAGACCTAATACAGTGAAGTCTCTAACACTTCAACCTCAACATCAATGATTGCGAAAGGATTACCTTTTCCTTTTCATGTTAAAATCATTTACCTCGAATACCAGTACCAAAGAAAGAAAACGATAGAACAGATCCAAATGGATACAGGCCTATCAGTCTACTGAGCTGTGTAGGTAAACTGATGGAGCGTATGATAAACATCAGACTGATGTGGCATCTGGAAGAAAAACACATATTAATTCCACAGCAAGCAGGATTTAGACAACACAGATCCACTGAGGATCAGATCACGATCATAGCGCAGGAAATAGGGGATGCTTACAAGGAGAAAAAGCATACAGTAGCGGTTTCGGTGGATCTAGAGAAGGCATTTCACAAGGTGGGGAATAAGGGACTTAAAGGCAAGCTATGAAGAAGTGAAATATCTGGAGAAATGTACAGATTGATCAGCCACTATCTCGAAAACAGAACAGCCAAAGTTCAAGTACAAGGGAAGATGAGCAAAAATGTGACATTGGAACAAGGAGTAGCGTAGGGGGAGTACTGTCACCCACACTTTCTCTGGTGTATATTAAACAACATAATAGAGAATATATCAAGAGTCCACAGCTCCATGTTTGCAGACGATCTGGCTTTGTGTACCTCTGAAGAAAATCTCACCATAGCATACAATCGGATGCAGCAGGCCCTAACATCGTTGGAGGAGTGGGCGAAATCATGGCTGGTCAAAGTAAATGAAGAAAAAACAACATTTACGATATTCTCCCTTTCAAATAAACCACAGAGCACCAAAATAAGTCTTAACGGCAAATACCTGCGGCTAAACAACAACCCAAACTACTTGGGAGTCACATTTGATCGGCGCATGACATGGAAAAGTGAGATCGAGAGAAACCGATTGAGAGCAAGACACAGAATGGCAATCATGAGGAAATTTGCTGGCCCAAGCTGGGGTGCAGACGAAAGAATACTGAAGAAATTGTACACTGGAAGAGTGGGACCAGTTCTCGAGTATGGCATGGGCAACAGCAGCAAAGGCGAACTTTGATAAAATCAGGAAACTTCAAAACCAAGACATGAGAGTTATAGTATGAGGCATGAAGTCAACGCCAATTGTAGAACTTGAAAATATTACAAATTTGCAATTCATGACCGATAGAAGAGACAACAGAGCCCAGCAGCAAGCAGAGAAACTAAAAATACTGACAAATCATCCAATGCAGCACGGACTAAATAGATTTGGAAAAGGAAGAATAAAGCGGAGAAACTTTGCAGAAATAGCCAAAGCAAAGATGAGCGAAGACCCTATGAACACCATAACAACACCAAAGCCCATCCCTACTGTACGCAAACTCACCTGGAAGCAGCATATCGTTCCAGAGGTGGTAGAAAATATACCAGGCATTGGAAACAAGAGCAGCCAGACTGAAAAAGAAAGAAGAGACATAACCCTGAGGTACATAGCGAAAAACTACCCAAGCATGGACTGGACCCATGTATACACCGACGGTTCTGCAACAAACACAACACAGAAGGGAGGGTGAGAGGTATTCCTGACCCTAACAAAAGGTATACAAATAACACTGTCAGTGGCAACTGGAAAATTCTCAAGCAATTTCAGAGCAGAGGCAGAGGCATGGAAGGCTACAGTATAAGTAATTCTGACAGGCGAAAGTAGTGAAAGCCAGATAGTCCTGTTTACAGATGCCCTGTCCGTGGTTACAGCACTGAAAAGCCAGAAAAATACAGAACTTAATGATTTAAGAGCAGTACTCTGTCAACTATGCTAGCAGTCTGCACCAAAAAGAGTAGTGGTACAGTGGGTTCCATCCCACTGTAACATTCAAGGCAACGAGAAGGCAGACAGACTGGCTAAAGAAGGTGCAAGGTTACCACAACCATATTCTAGTGTGACCTACGAAGAGTCCAAAAGGTTTATTAGGGCCAGATACATGGCCAAATGGGAAACAGAGCATACTGGCTTCACAAAAAATGATGCCTACTACCAGTTGAACAGAAGAGAAACCAATGTTTTGTTATTATTATTGTCATCTATATCATCTTCTATCAACTTGTGTCGTTAGAAGGCGTGGGATGGGGTGTAGTTTTATGTCGTGTGCCATCTTCGTCGCCGATGTTGTTGACATTCAGTGTTTATAAAAAAACATAGCAGGGGACATAACCAAACAAATACAAAAAAATATATAATTAAGAGTTATCCCATCATAAAAAATTTGCGTGAGAGGTTCTGGCTTGGGCGTCTCCCCTCTTTATCCAGGTTACAAACCTTAGAACGAGTGAGCTATGGCCCTACACCAGAACCACATGGACGTGTACATTGGCATCTGTACACTGAAGGCGATAGGTGTTAATTATCCACCCGACCAAATTTCTCACGCTTGTTGTCGTCCTCGTGCACGACATATGGGGAGGAACAGCTCGCGACCCCAGGCGCTCGCGACGATTGTGACAGCAAAGCCGTGCTTATCACAAGAGCTGAACCTTGGACCTTGACCGGCGTCGAAGTCATGGAGCGAACTAGACAAGTAACTGGCAGAAGACAACACTGGCTGCTCCTGTAGCTGTTAATACTAAGGTTAGAGTTAGCATATATGCTGATGCCTGTTTAAGTTAGCTCTGTTGTGGTAACAGCGACTCGCATATTGTTTTTAAAATGAATTTAATAATATTCATAAAATGCAAATAAATTTTAGAAATTTCCGAAAGTTAATTTCGTATGGTATGCTCCATTAAACGCAACCTTAACTATTAAAAGTATTTGCTTTATTTTCATGTAATTATTAAATGATGTATATTATTGTAGTGCATTTATTACATCCCTTTCTTTTGAATACATTGCCCTTATGAGGAAGTAATCATTGTCCGTGTAAATACAGTTCACTAATAGGCCGTGAAACTGTTATCTAGCTAATCGATGATCTTGTGCTGAAAGTTGTTTATGGTTAAGCGTGCTTATATTCCGTGTGTGCTACTTTTAAGTTGTTCAAGCTTGGATTTAATGATATGTAAGCAAATGTATGTAGACTTTTATGTTATAAATTTCTCTAACATACCATCTATAGATTGTTAATCTCGTTGTACATATCCAAATTGTAAACTGTACATTTTTTAGAACAGGACACCCATTACCATCATTTTAATAACACTAGCCATATGGAATCTTGCATGTTTACTGCTGGCTGAATATATGAAGACATAATATTCATAATGTGGCATAAGAAATACGTAAACATTAAATTAAACCTTATTCCAGTGTGTGTTTGTTTCTTGTTTATTTCTTTATTTCACAAGACGCATAAGGTGCCATATTAACGAATGTAAAAAAAAACAGATATTAAAGTACACATTCATTAAATCCCAGGTGTTGATAAAATTGCTCTGTGCTGTCACTCTGTGTATATATGATATATTCGAATACTGGCACTATTAACATACACCAAATTGAAAGCATGGTAGTAATACATATCTTATTATTTTAAACATACATTTTTGTAGGAATGCACATATTTCTTTACGTTTGTGTGTGCGTGTGTGTACAACTGTGTAAAACCCTACAGTATTGAATGATTTCCAAAACTACTTATTACGTACTGTTCCTACTGGCATTATAAATGCACCTCTAAAATTGATTGCAAAACACCTTCGTTTGGTTCTGTTGTTGTTGATTCAGCCATTAAGCAAATACATACACAGTAGGAGTTTAGCTTGTTTAAAAATGCCAGTGTGTGCAAACCGTCGAAAGGTTTGAAAGTTGATAATGCTATTGTGGTTAACATGGGGACAGTAAGATTATATGTACGAACGTAAATATTGCTGTGTGTGTGTTAACATGTGGATAGTAAGATACTGTGTAGAAGATTAAAGCTTGGTATCAGTCTGTTAATATGTTGATAGTGAGAAACTATGTAGGACATTAAAGCTCTGCGTTAGACTGCTAACAAGCTTGCGGTTAGTGTGCTAACATGTGAATAGTAAAATATCATGTAGAAGATTAAAGCTTGGTGTCAATCTATTAATATTTTGATAGTGAGATACTATGTAGGACATTAAAGCTGAGTGTGAGTCTATTAACATGTGGATAGTAAAATATTTTCAAGACAGTAAATCACCAAGTTGGTTTGCATCTGTTGATTTGTAAATAGTAAGACCTTATGTGAGAGATTAAAGCCCAGTATCTGACTCCTAACATGTGGATAGTAAGATAATATGTACACCATTAAATCTTAGTGTCTATCTGTTAATATGTAGATAAAGAGATAATATGTAGGACATTAAAACTCAATTTTAGTCCTCTAGCGTGCGGAAATTCTTCTTTCCTCTTTGCGTTCAGATCCTTTGGTCATGTTATATCTGCAAGCCAGTAATCATGATGCAGTCCATAGCTTTTGCGTCAGCTCTGCATCCTTTGGTATCTCATTTCACTAAAACACGGTGAAAGTAAAATGCTATGTAGAACACACATTTTGGTGTTGGTCTGTTAATTTATGGATTGTAGTTACTACGTAAGACTGTAAAATTACATGCCGGTCTACATCTGTTGCCATGTGGATAGTAAAGTAATATGTAAGGTATCCAATCTTAGTATTGGTCAGTTATCAAATGGATTGTAAGATAATATTTATGGTATCAAATCTCGGTTCTGGTCTGTTAACATGTGAATGGTAAGATAATATGTAGGGTAGCAAATCTTGGTGCTGGTCTGTTAACATGTGGGTGGTAGGATAATATGTAGGGTATTAAATCTCGGTGCTGGTCTGTTAACATGTGGGTGGTAAGATAATATGTAGGGTATCAAATCTCGGTGCTGGTCTGTTAACATGTGGGTGGTAAGATAATATGTAGGGTATCAAATCTCGGTGCTGGTCTGTTAACATGTGGATGGTAAAATAATATTTAGGGTATCAAATCTTGGTGCTGGTCTGTTAACATGTGGATGGTAAGATAATATTTAGGGTAGCAAATCTTGTTGCTGGTCTGTTAACATGTGGGTGGTAAGATAATATGTATAACAGTAAAGCTAAGTGTTCTTCTGGCATGGGGATGCAAAGATAAAATGTAGGGCATTGAAGCAGTGTCGATCTATTAACATGTGATTATTAGTATAATATGTACAACATTAACAGACTTGGTCAGCTTGTTGAGAGGTGGAAAGTATGATACTATGTGGGACAGTAGAGTTTGTTGTCGGTCTACTACTTTTGTCATGTGAATTTCGAGATAATATTAAGGACATTGAACTACAGTGTCATTCTGTTTGCATGGTGTTAGTCAGATAAAATAATTAAGTCTATTGCATCTCTTTTTTGTGTGGAAAGGAAGATACTTTTATTTTGGTGATAAGGCTCAGTGTGGGTTTGTTAATGTATTGATAGTAAAAATTTATTTAGAACATTACAGCTCGTTGTTGGTCTATTGACATGGGGACAGCAGGATGCTGTTTAGGACATTTATTCTTTGTGTCTGTTTGTTAACAAATGGAAGGTAACACACTGTATAGGACAGAAAAGCTCAGTGTTGGTCTGTTAATACATGTGAACTGTAAGATATTGTGTAGGACACGTGTTCTCAGTGTTGGTCTGTTAATACATGTGAACTGTAAGATATTGTGTAGGACACATGTTCTCAGTGTTGGTCTGTTAATACATGTGAACTGTAAGACATTGTGTAGGACATGTTCTCTGTGTTGGTTTGTAAACATGATGATTAGTAAGATATTATGTATGACATTACAGCTCAGTGTTGATGTTTTATCAAGGGGAAAGATAATATATACAACCTTACACCTCGGTTGTTATGCGTTAACATTTGAATATTAAGAAATTATGTAGGACATGAAAGCTCACTGTTTGTTTGCTAACATGTGGATAGTACAATACTATGAGGGAAAGTAATGCTAGCTGTCATTCTGTTAACACGCTGATAGTAAGATACTATGTAGGACATTACTGCTCTGTGTTGGTATGTTGACCTGGGGATAGTAAGGTACTATAAAGGACATTACAGATCGGTGTTGGTCTGTTAACAAGCAGAGAGTAAGATACTATGTAGGACATTACTGCTCAGTTTTGGTCTGTTTACCTGGGGGAAAAAATATACTATGTAGGACACCTATTCATGAGGTTGGTCTGTTTTCATGTGGATAGTGAGAAAATATATACAACATTATTTCTCATTTGATGTATATTAACATGTGGATATTAAAAAAATAAGCAGGACATGAAAGTTCACTGTCTGTGTGTTAAGAAGTGGATAGTTTGATGTTATGTAGAAAAGTGAAGCTTGCTTTCATTCTGTTATAACGTGTGGATAGTAAAACAATAGGTAGGACATTATAGATTTGTGTCAGACTGCTATCTTTGGGACAGAAAGATAAAAAGTAGGTCATTTAAGCTCTGTGTTAGTATGCTAACTTCTGGACAGTAAGATTACATGTAGGACATTAAGAAATTGGAAGGGTTTGTAAACATGCAAACAGTTTAATACTACATAGGACAGTAAAACTCAGTGTCTGTTTGCTAACAGTTGTATAGTAAGATACTATGTACGTCATCTATGCCAAAAGCTCGGTGTTCTGCTATTAACATGCAAATTAGTAATGTACTAGGTAGGACATTACAGCTTGTTGTCGGCCTGCTAAGATAGGGATAGTATGATACTTTACAGGACAATTATCTTGATGTCCATCTGTTAATATACAGACAGAAAGATTTTATATTAGGACATTACAGCTTGGTGTTGGTCTGTTGACATGGAGACTGTAAAATGCTATGAATGACATTAAAACATGTGGATAGTACAATATCATGTAAGATAGCAAAAGCTCAGATTCGGGCTGATGACATGGGTACAGTAAGATATCTTCTTCGACGTACGCTGCCAGACATCAACGTGAATTTGTTGAAGAAGAAGAAGTAAGATATTGTGTAGGACATTAAAACTTACTGTCGGTTTGTTAACACGTGGATAGTAAGATATTATTTTAAAAAGTAAAGCTTGGTGTCTGCCTGTTAACATGTGGATAGTAAGATATTATGTACAGAATTCAAGCTCTGTGTTGACCAGTTGACTTGTGAATAGTAAGATACTATGTAGGACATTCAAGCTCTGTGTTGGAATGTTGACATGTGGATAGTAAGATACTCTGTAGGTCATTCAAGCTATGTGTTGGCCTGTTGACATGTGGATAGTAAAATACTCTGTAGGACATTCAAGCTCTGTGTTGGCCTGTTGACATGTGGATAGTAAGATACTCTGTAGGACATTCAAACTATGTGTTGGCCTGTTGACATGTGGATAGTAAAATACTCTGTAGGACATTCAAGCTCTGTGTAGGCCTGTTGACATGTGGATAGTAAGATACTCTGTAGGACATTCAAACTATGTGTTGGCCTGTTGACATGTGGATAGTAAAATACTCTGTAGGACATTCAAGCTCTGTGTTGGCCTGTTGACATGTGGATAGTAAGATACTCTGTAGGACATTCAAACTATGTGTTGGCCTGTTGACATGTGGATAGTAAAATACTCTGTAGGACATTCAAGCTCTGTGTTGGCCTGTTGACATGTGGATAGTAAGATACTCTGTAGGACATTCAAGCTCTATGTTGGCCTGTTATCATGTGGATAGTAAGATATTCTGTAAGACATTCAAGCTCTGTGTTGGCCTGTTAACATGTGGATAGTAAGATACTCTGTAGGACATTGAAGCTCTGTCTTGACCTGTTGACATGTGGATAGTAAGATACTATGTAAGACATTCAAGCTCTGTATTGGCCTGTTAACATGGTGGCAGTAAGGAACTATATAGGACATCAATATTTTGGGTAAGTCTAACATCTGGATAGTGGATACTGTGCAGTGCATTCAATCTAGAGTTGGTTTGTTAATATGTGGATTGTAAGATCCTGTGTAAGACATTAAAGCTGTCTGTCAGTCTGATGACATTGGGATTGTACAATACTTTGAAGAACAATAAAACTTGGTTTTGGTCTGTTAATATGTAGATAGCAAATTACAATGTAGGACTGTACATTTTCTAGTCAGTGAACATCTGTTTAATGGGGATAGTGCGATACTTTGTAGGAAATACCGTTTATTGTCTGTATGTTAATATTCATATAGTAAATTATTATATAAAAGACTGTTACCATGTGCTTAGGTAGATACTGTGTAGGACATCAAAATTTAATGCTGGTATGATAGTCTGTGGATAGTAAGATACTATATAAAGGACATTAAAACTTGATGTAGCATAGTAAGATACTAGCTAGGACTGTAATACCTAGGGAGAGTTTGTTAAAATATGGATAGTAAAATATTAGTTAGAACTGTAATGCCTTGGGTCAATTTGTTAACATGTGGATAGTAAGATACTATTTCAGACATTAATGTATAGTGTCGGTCTGTACATTATATAAATTGCTGAGCAATTATAGTAGTAAAACTGGGAGAGTTCAAAACGTAGTTCCCTCATGTTCCAGTCTCTCTCTTATCGCCTGTGGAGTATAAAAAATAGATAGGAATTGTTAAAATACCGCTATGGAACAAAATCAAGAACCTAACCTACGTTAGATACAGAAATTACACACAATGAGACTAAAGCATTTATCAGGGCAACGTACAGTGCAAAATAGAAAAAAACGACCACCGTGGCCACATAGATGATCATTCTCCGGCTACGCACAGGTCACAACAGTCTGAGATGTCATCTGTACAACAAGTTCCAGATTGGTACTACAGACCTTCGTGCCTGCGGCACAGCCCCCATGAAGACAGAACATATCCACGAGAAGCTGTACGGAAGCGTACATAGCCTTGAGTCGACTGATGACATCGTTAGAGTCATTGAAGTTGATGTCTGAAGACGAACGAAAAAGAAGAAGAAGAAATGAACCAGTCGAAGCTTCCCGTTAGATCCACTACTAGGGAATTGCATGTTTACATTGTGATTTGCATTATTCGTTTAAAGGTCTAGTGATATTGCGAGCTTAATATCTGAGTAGCAAAACGCCCTTTGTCGCTTTGTGCAACATTATTTTATAGGTCTAGCGATATTGCGAGCTTAATATCTGAGTAGCAACATATCCCACAGAATCTTACAAATAATATTTCTTTTGTTGCAGATTCTGCACTTTACACTATACGAAATACAAGACCTCACCACTAATGGAGTCTCCCGTGGAACACCTGGCTGAGACATTTCGATTCTACTCCGTCTGTCCTCCACGCTGCCCGAGACTCATCAACCGTTGCCGTGGACGATCAACACGAAAGACAATGGTTGAGTATGAGGATTACCTGACTTGACTTAAAACACAAGGCAACGACTCTAGCTGGCCATCTATCTTCTCGGCACATCCCCCATGACATGAGAACACATTTTGCAGTCCTGCCCATCGTATACCGACAAGAAGTAGCATTTGGCAACAACCAGTGTCCTTCCACGAGTAGCTGTTCAATCAATCAAATCAGAACAAAAAGGCATATCTTCAAATTAACTAAAGAAAGGTCAAGATTGGATATTAGGAAATATTTCTTTAGTCAGAGAGTGGTGAATGCTTGGAATGCATTTCCACAGGAAATGATAGAAGCAGGGGCAGTTAATGCATTTAGGAATAAATTGGATGCGCATAGCTTATTGAGCAAGGAAATGTAAATGAAACTGGTTGCGTACAGACTCTGCAGAGTCTTCTAAACCATTATAAAAACGTTAAGTTAAGTTAAATTAAGATCACTCATCTCTTTTTGTTGAAGCACAGGTCCAGCATTTTATTTGACTCACCAGAGCCAGCTTTTAGGAAAGACTTTTTCAAGTTATTTGCAGTACGGTAGCGATAATTTGTTCATTTTAAGATTGCCACATCCATGGACAACTCTTGGTCCTCGCGTTCAACATGCAATGAATGTTTTGGCCACTCAGGAGAAATACATACATCGCTCACCTTAAGATTGTTTGCCCTTGACCTACTGTGACAGTATTCTGTGGCGGTTATATTCTACCATTCTCAGTAAGGGACCCCGGATACACTATGGGAGGTCATGTTATTGATAGATTTGAAACAATTAGCGATAACGATAGAAAAGATATGAATGTGAATTGCATGTATTAAGCTTTTATAGAAGTGCTCATACGTGGTTACGAAGTTTCGATGGCTCACAAACAAAACATGTCTGTGTTCAGATTCCTGATCGTACACCTATTAAATCTCGTGCTGAACATTATTTAACCAGGCTGTAAAGTGCAAAACACAGAACAATATACTGCGTCTTAGGAACCACGGTAAACGAGGCAAAATAAGAAATACAGCTTTTTAGTGTTTTCTCCAGTATCGCATTGTTTTTTTATTATATGGCTTGCTGGCTTAGGGTCGTTCGCTCTCAATCTTGCACCACCAAGCCCTGATAGGGCTTAAGTAGCAGAATGTTGTCCAGAGAACGGAATGCGTATTGTCGTAGTTTATAGCTAGCTTGATTGCGATATTTGCACCTATCGTTCCGACACATCCGACTTCAGCAGTCATTTTTTGAGTACTGGGTTAGCTTTAGGTACGTCAGTAAGTAGGCCAGACCCTGATATCTGAAGCTGACAGATGTAATTGGTGGTTTCTAAAGGTGTAAAAAGGGAAACAAACAGAAGAATTCTCACTCGATGCCGCACCCGCTGTACTTCATAAATGTCGACACGAACAGTGACATCAGATCTGAGGTGGTTTTGGTCAATTCGTCGTTTAATCACAGGCGTTGAAGCATCAACGCGATGAACGGAAACGGTAGGCGATCGAATCCCGCAAGTTTCAAGCGACACCTGGTCTTGAAGGTTGGTCTATAGTGCATGCATCCTGATTTACCCCAGTCGCCTTGACTTATGTCTTGCCGTATTCTAGTTGTGGTCGAGCTCTAAGCCTATCGTCTCCTATTTCTAACAACGCGTGAGCCCAAAATCGCTAGGTCCTGTGACGACGGGCGAGCAGAAAGCGTAGGTCCGCTGACAAGCTAAACTACAGTCAAAAAGCTGCGTCAGTTGCGGGACACCTTGCTTAGCAATAAAGCGGATGAGGTACATGGATTTGCTGACAATCATGATCACCGTCTCGCGAAGCAAACTTTCTCTGCTTTCACTGACTGCGAATATGCAGTTCCCAAATCGGACTCGTCCGCCATCTTCCCACCCATCCACAACCCGGATTTACAGAATACTCGACTGGATGGACTGGCTAGGTGCAAAAAGTAAAGGTTCGTGATGGACGAACAACATTGTGATTGACCCTGACGCAACGTCCTGGACAATATGTTGTGCTTAACCGGACTAGCGTCTCAGTTACCCAAAGATATTATCTTAAATATCACTAACCTCTAGCTGATTGCTAACTTAACCGGCACTTCTGAAATTATGCAATGATGTTTATAAATGAAAATAGTATTTGCTAGATCTACGTCAACAATAAAGTCACATATATTTTTGTATAACATAACAAGCATTATTACATAGCACGAAAAATCGCTCACTTTCATCATTATCATCATTGTTATCATCCATATCATCATCATCATCATCATCATGTTGCATGTCATTTGCAGAAAATCACTTTTACAACAGCCGATCTGTAACTAAATCTCTAGCCAGAAGTCCCGCCTCTATCGTTGTCATCGTCAGGACCTCCCTGATGTCTTGTGTCCATCTTTTCCTCGGTCTGCTTCAGCCCCACTTTCCAAGCACCAAACCCTCCTGTATCGTTCTTTCTAGGTCAGTATGGCGTTTGATGTGGTCAAACTATTTTGCAGCAAAGCAAGTGGTCATTTTCATAGACGCCCTAGCAGTGTAATGGCCCTCAAGAGCCAGAACAAAAATAAACTCGATGCTATGGCAGACTGTCACGAATGCTTGTCCCAGTGCTTCAAAAAAAAAAAGCAGTCTAATGGATACCAGCCCACTGCGACATTCCAGGCAACGGGGAGGCGGACAGGCTCGCCAGAGAGCGAGGAATGCTGCAGCAGAGTGATACAGAAATCACATACAATGAAACTAAAGCATTCATCAGGAAAACTTACAGTGCAAAATGGAAAATAGGATCACCCTGTCCACATAGAAAACGATGCCTACCATCACCTCTCCAGGCGAGACCAGGTGATCATTTTCCGGCTACGCACTGGTCACTACATACATTTGTGCCTGCGGCACAGCCCCCATGAAGGCATAATATAGTTTGCAGCCCTGTCCGCTGTATACCGACAAAAGAAGTAACAATTGGCAACAGCCAGTGTCCTTCCACGAGAAGCTGTACGGAAGCGTACAGAGCCTTGAGTCGACTGCTGCCTTCATTAAAATCATGGAAGTTGAGGTCTGAAGACGAACGAAGAAGGGGAAGAAACTATTTTAGCTTTGGAGACAAGATGTTGTTTACTAATCAATTTTGCTTGATATTAAGTAGGATCTATAGTATATCTATATCTATATCTCAAGCAGATGTGGATATATTGAGATCGGATTTAGATAAAATTCGAGAGTGGTCTGTAAGCTAGCAAATGGAGTTTAATGTAGATAAATGTACAGTCATCCACATGGGTAGATCCAATATGAAACATAATTACAGAATGAGAGAGAACAATATTTGAAAGATAGACAAGGAAAGGGACTAAGAAATTATACTAGATCATACAGGTAAGGTGAGTGAGCAAGTTCAGGTAGCAGTGAAAAAGGCAAATGCAATGTGAGCTGTGATAAAAAGAAATATTAAACATAGGAGCAAGGAAGTGATAGTCAAACTGTTTAAAGCATTAGTTAGACCTAGATTGGAGTTATGTGTACAGGCGTGGAGTCCTTACCATAGAGGGGATACAAACATGCTGGAAAGAATACAAAAAAAGAGCGACAACGCTGATAGTGGGATTCTTCTTCTTCTTCTTCATCGTACGCAGTTAGACATCAACCTTTATTTTTTCGAAAAAAGCAGCGTTCATCCGGAGGCTGTCGACACTGCCATAGAGCTTGTCTAGTGTTGCCATTGGTGATGGCCACATCTGCTTTCTCTGGTCCTCGTATGTCGGGCAGTTTTGCAGCATATGTTCAGCGGCCATTTTCCCGGAGCCGCACGTGCATTCGTCAGTGCCACCTATCTTCAATTTGTTGAATAGGTGGTACCTCAGTCTGTTGTGGCCAGTGCGAAGTCTGAAGACCACGACCTGCTCTCTTCTGTTCAACTGGTAATAGGCATCGTTTTTGGTGTAGCCAGTATGTTCGGTTTCCCATTTGGTCATGTATCTAGCTCTAATAAGCCGTTTTGACTCTTCGTATGTCATGCTAGTATCTGGTTGGGGTAGTTTTGCACCTTCTTTTGCCAGTCTGTCTGCCTCCTCGTTGCCTTGGATGTTGCAGTGAGATTGAACCCACTGCACCACTACCCTTTTTGGTGCGGCCTGCTGGCATAGTTGACAGAGTACTGCTCTTAATTCATTAAGTTCAGTATTTTTCTGGCTTTTAAGTGCTGTGACTACGGCCAGAGCATCTGTAAGCAGGACTATGTGGCTTTCATTACTCTTACCTGTCGCCATTTCTTCCACTGCCGCCCTCAGTGCCTCTGCCTCCGCTCTGAAATTGCTTGTGTATTTTCCAGTAGTGAATGACAGTGTTATTTTTCTGCCATTTGGTAGGTTCAGAAATGTTACTGCCCCTCCGGTCTGTGTTGTGTTTGTTACAGAGCCGTCGGTGTATGCATGGGTCCAGTCCATGCATGGGTAGTTTTCCGTTATGTAACTCAGGGTAGTATCTCTTCTTTCTTTTTCAGACTGGCAGTTTTTGTTTCAAATACTTGGTATATTTTCTACCACCTCCGGAATGACATGCTGCTTCCAGGTAGGTTTGCGTACAGTAGGGATGGGCTTTGGTGTGGTTAGTGCGTTCATAGGGTCTTCGCTCATCTGTTCTTTGGCTGTATCTGCAAAGTTTCTCCGCTATAGTTTCCCATTTCCAAATCTATTTAGTCTCTGATGTATTGGGTGGTCTGTCAGTCTTCTGAGTTTCTCTGCTTGCTGCTGGGCCCTGCAGTCTCTTCTGTCGGTCATGGGTTGCAGATTTGTAATCTTTTCCAGTTCTACAATTGGCGTTTACTTCATGCCTCCTGTTATAACTCTCATGGCTTGGTTTTGAAGTTTGCTAATTTTATCAAAGTTCGCCTTTGCTGCTGTTGCCCATGCCGCAATGCTATACTCGAGAACTGGTCTCACTCTTCCAGTGTACAGTTTCGTCTGTTCCCCAGCTTGTGTCAGCAAGTTTCCTCATGATTGCCATTCTTTGTATGGCTCTCATTCGGCTTCTCTCGATCTGACTTTCCCATGTCATGCGCCGATCAAATGTGACTTCCAGGTAGTTTTGGTTGTCGTTTGGCCGTAGATATTTGCCGTTAAGACTTATTTTGGTGTTCTGGGATTTGTTTGAAAGCGAGAATATCGTTCATGTTGTTTTTTCCTCTTTTATTTTGACCAGCCATGAGTTTGCCCTCTCCTCCAGCGATGTTAGGGCCTGCTGCATCCGATTGCTTGCTATGGTGAGATTTTTTTCAGAGGTCCACATAGCCAGATCGTCTGCAAACATGGAGCTGTGGACTCTTCTTGGTATATTCTTTGTAATGTTGTTTATATACACCAGGAAAAGTGTGGGTGACAGTACTCCTCCTTGGGGTACTCCCTGCACAAGTGTCACCTTTTTGCTCATCTGCCCTTGTACTCGAACTCTGGCTGTTGTGTTTTCGAGGTAGTGGCTGATCTATCTGTAAATTTTCCCACAAACTTCACTTCTTCGTAGCTTGACTTTAAGTCTCTTATTCCACACCTTGTCAAATGCCTTCTCTAAATCCCCCCAAACCGTTACTGTGTGTTTTTTTCTCCTGGTAAGCATCCTCTATTCCCTGGGCTATGAAAGCGATCTGGTCCTCAGCGGATCTGTGCTGTCTAAAGCCTGCTTGCTGTGGAATTAGTATGTGTTTTTCTTCCAGATTTCACATCAGTCTGGTGTTTATCATACGTTCCATCAGTTTTCCTACACAGCTCAGTAGACTGATAGGACTGTATCCATTTGGATCTGTTCTATCTTTTTCTTTCTTTGGTACTGGTATAATTACAGCGTCTTTCCATGCCTGAGGTACAATTCCCATTTTCCAGCTTTGGTTCATGACTGATAGTAACTTCTTCTTTGCTGTTTGGCCCAACGCCATCAGCATTTCGTATGTTACCCCATCTTTTCCGGGCGATTTCTTTTTCTTTAAAGTTCTCATGGCCTCTTCCATTTCATTCATTGTTAGTTTTGCCATCATGTGCTCCTCTGGTGCCATATTGATGTATTCGTGCTTCTTTTGTTCTTCACTAATGTCTGTGTGCCTGTCTGTAGCGACATCAATGTGGTTTGCTCTGTCAAAATGTTCTATAAAGACGTTTGCTGCTTTTTTTCAAGTAAGCATGTTGTCGCTCTGCTTGATGGTAATTTGTGGTTATTTGACGGTGTTTCGTCATTCATGGCTCTGACTAACTTCCATAGTTTGTTCCCTTCTTTATCTAAATTGAGGCTTTCTGTTTTGTTTTTCCAGCTGTCTCTTGTTATTTGATTTAGTGTTCTTTTGTATTTCGCAGTGATAGCCTTGAGGGCGATATTTGCCTCCATAGATTGTTGTCTCTCTGCCATGTTTCTAGCATTTGAGACTTCGTCTTCCCCTTTCTGCAATTCATCATTCCAATATGGCTTGTAGTTTTTCCTTGCCCCTCTTGGGATGGTTTCCGTGGCTGCTTGCATTATTGCTTTGCTTAGGCTTTTCACCATAGGTTTCATATTGTTAATCCGTGTGTTGATGGTTTCACACAGCCCATCTGTCAGAGATGTAAATCTGTCCCAGTCGGCTCGTGTATAGTTCCAACGTGGGAGCGGTTTTATTTCCTGTGGGCCTACTTCCATATCAATTTCTAGCCTAAGTGGCCTGTGGTCGCTACCTGCCAATTGGTTGAGCATCTATTGTGGTGAATATCCACCGTAGAAAAAGCCAGGTCTGGAGTAGAGGTGGTATGCCATGTTCTAGAATAGAAGCTAGGGCTGTCCTCCGGCCTATTGATAAGATAGAGATTTCTGTCTATCTCCCAGTCTTCCACTTCATCACCTCTGTTGTCTGTGTCCGAATTTCCCCATCTCTCCGAGTGGATATTGAAGTCTCCAACTACTAGGCAGCTGGAGTCCTTGATTTCCATACTCGAGAGCGACAGGTCTTTGTTGGGTTGGCCATACAGGTTGAAGATGCGGATCTTCATTTCTTGTGTCATTATGTCGACTGCTACAATTTCTGCTTGTCCAGTGTGATTGACAGCTACCGCGCTACTCGGTATGCAGTTACGTGTCAGTATCAGAACCCCTCCTTTGTGAAGACTGTAACATGCTAAAGCAACTGCGTTGTGAATACTGACCCACGGAGACGAACCCACACATACACACTTTTGTGAGAGTCTTGAAGAACTCTCCATCACAGTAGACTGTGTCCATAGAACTGGTCTTTACGTGTAGACTTAATACAATTTTCGGTGAGCTAGAAAACGCAGGACAAGAAGAAGAAAAAGAAGAAGTAAAGAATAAAGAAGCAAAAAAGAGAAGAAGAAGTAGAATAATAATAATAATAATAAGAAGAAGAAGAAGAAGAAAAAGAAGAAGAAGAAGAGAAAGAAGAAGAAAAAGAAAAAAAGAAGAAAAGAAGAAGAGAAAGAAAAAGAAGAAGAAGAAAATAAACATGAGTAAATAGTAATACCTGATATTGCCCGAAGAAGAAGTAATTATTTAAATGAAGTATATCGTTAAACAGCAACTAATCTGATTGGCAAACATCCGGCCAGTCTCTAAACCCTGATATATTGGTGAGAGAGCTGGAGTGTGTACGCCAAACACGCCAGGAGGTTGAATCACTTCTACATGACACATACTCCAAATTGGCTACAAGACCATATCACAATAACCATACACTTTTCATTACTACTACACTATTCATACACTTTTGTAGAAAGTTAAAGTGAGATAGACTGGCCACGTTTGTTGACGTCAATAAAAGCGATTCAGTGAAATTCTTAAGGAGTCCCCATTTCTCTGGATCCAGATGGTCTCTTAAAGCGTCGACAACTACTGTGCACCTTCCAACTGACTGTCTGCAATCGGCTCAATCCTGAGCTTTCGGCTGGGATGTCGATGACGTCATGTCCATCTTGTATACGTCCTTGAATCGCGGTGTGGGGTAGTCGATTCCTTTAGCTGCAGTGGTCAGTTGTCCATAAAGGATATCCTATAACAGCCTCTCACGTTTCTATTCTAGAACATGGCATACCACCTCTACTCCAGAATTAGCCTTTTTCACAGTGGATATTCACCACAAAATAGACCGCTAGGTGTTAAACCAATTGGCTGGTAGCGACCACAATCCAATTAGGCTAGAAGTTGATATCGACGTAGGCCCACAGGAAATAAAACCACTCCCACGTTGAAATTATAAACGAGCCGACTGGGACAGATTTGCAATCCTAACAGATGGGCTGTGTGAAACTATCAACATACGAAATAACAAAATGAAACCAATGGTGGAAACCCAAAGCAAAGCAATAATGCGAGCAGCCACTGAAACCATCCCAAGAGGGGCAAGGAAAAACTACAAGCCTTATTGGAATGATGAATTGCAGAAAGCGGAAGACGAAGTCACAAAGCTAGGAACATGGCAGAGAGACAACAATCTATGGAGGCAAAAATCGCCCTAAAAGCCACC
This sequence comes from Ariolimax columbianus, assembly GCA_036924085.1. Taxonomy (NCBI): domain Eukaryota; kingdom Metazoa; phylum Mollusca; class Gastropoda; order Stylommatophora; family Arionidae; genus Ariolimax; species Ariolimax columbianus. The sequence continues at coordinate 62,353,591 of JAVGWX010000015.1, read as the reverse complement.
ACGGCGAAATACAAATACACTCTAAACCAAATAACAAAAGAAAGTTGGAAAAACAAAACAGAAAGCCTCAATTTAGGCAAAGAATGGAACAAACTATGGAAGTTAGTCAGAGCCATGAATGACGAAATTCCATCAAACAAACAAATTACCATCAAGCAGGGCGACAACATGCTCACTGGAAAAAAAGTCAGCAAACGTCTTTATAGAACATTATGACAGAGCAAACCACATTGATGTCCCTACATATAGGCACACAGACATTAATGAAGAACAAAAGAGGCACGACAACATCAATATGGCACCAGAGAAGCACATGATGGCAAAACTAACAATGAACGAAATGGAAGAGGCCATGAGAACTTTAAAGAAACAGAAATCGCCCGGAAAAGATGGGGTAACAAACGAAATGCTGATGGGGTTGGGCCAAACAGCAAAGAGGAAGTTACTATCAGTCCTGAACCAAAGCTGGAAAAGGAGAATTGTACCTTAGGCATGGAAAGATGCTGTAATTATACCCGTACCAAAGAAAGAAAAGGATAAAGCAGATCCAAATGGATACAGGCCTATCAGTCTGCTGACCTATGTAGGAAAACTGATGGAGCGTATGATAAACATCAGACTGATGTGGCATCTGGAAGAAAAACACATACTAATTCCACAGCAAACAGGTTTTATACAGCGCAGATCCGCTGAGGATCAGATCACTCTCACAGCACAGGAAATAGAGGATGCTTACCAGGAGAAAAAACACACAATAGCGGTTTGGGTGGATTTAGACAAGGCATTTGACAAGGTCTGGAAAGAGGGACTTAAAGTCAAGCTAAGAAGAAGTGAAGTTTGTTGGAAAATGTACAGATGGATCAGCCACTACCTCAAAAACAGAACAGCCAGAGTTCAAGTACAAGGGCAGATGAGCAAAAAGGTGACAATTGAGCAGGGAGTACCCCAAGGAGGAGTACTGTTACCCACACTCTTCCTGGTGTATATAAAAAACATAACAGAGAATATACTAAGAAGAGTCCACAGCTCCATGTTTGCAGACGATCTGGCTATGTGGACCTCTGAAAAAAATCTCACCATAGCAAGCAATCGGATGCAGCAGGCCCTAACATCGCTGGAGGAGTGTGCGAACTCATGGCTGGTCAAAATAAATGAGGAAAAAACAACATGTACGAAATTCTCGCTTTCAAACAAATCCCAAAACACCAAAATAAGTCTTAACGGCAAATATCTGCGGCCAAACGACAACCCAAACTACCTGGGAGTCACATTTGATAGGCGCATGACATGGATAAGTCAGATCGAGAGAAACCGAATGAGAGTCAGAGAAAGAATGGCAATCATGAGAAAACTTGCTGGCACAAGCTGGGGAGCAGACGAAAGTATATTAAAGAAACTGTACACTGGAAAAGTGAGACCAGTTCTCGAGTATGGCATTGCGGCATGGTCAACAGCAGCAAAGACGAACTTTGACAAAATTAGCAAACTCCAAAACCAAGCCATGAGAGTTGTAACAGGCGGCATGAAGTCAATGCCAATTGTAGAACTGGAAAATATTATAAATTTGCAATTCGTGACCGATAGAAGAGACAGCAGAGCCCAGCAGCAAGCAGAGAAACTAAAAATACTGACAAATCATCCAATGCAGCACGGACTAAATAGATTTGGAAAAGGAAGACTGAAGCGGAAAAACTTTGCAGAAATAGCCAAAGCAAAGATGAGCGAAGACACTATGAACACCATAACAACACCAAAGCGCATCCCTACTGTACGCAAACTCACCTGGAAGCAGCATATCGTTCCACAGGTGGTAGAAAATATACCAGGCATTGGAAACAAGAGCAGCCAGACTGAAAAAGAAAGAAGAGACATAACCCTGATGTACATAGCGAAAAACTACCCAAGCATGTACTGGACGCATGCATACACCGACGGTTCTGCAACAAACACAACACAGAAGGGAGGGTGAGGGGTATTCCTGACCCTAACAAACGGTAGAAAAATAACACTGTCAGTGGCAACTGGAAAATGCTCAAGCAATTTCAAGGCAGAGGCAGAGGCATGGAAGGCTGCAGTATAAGTAATGCTGACAGGCGAAAGTAGTGAAAGTCAGATAGTCCTGTTTACAGATGCCCTGTCAGTGGTTACAGCACTGAAAAGCCAGAAAAATACAGAACATTGATTTAAGAGCAGTACTCTGTCAACTATGCCAGCAGTCCGCACCAAAAAGAGTAGTGGTACAGTGGGTTCAATCCCACTGTAACATCCAAGGCAACGAGAAGGCAGACAGACTGGCTAAAGAAGGTGCAAGGTTACCACAACCATATTCTAGTGTGACCTACGAAGAGTCCAAAAGGTTTATTAGGGCCAGATACATGGCCAAATGGGAAACAGAGCATACTGGCTAAACAAAAAATGATGCCTACTACCAGTTGAACAGAAGAGAGCAGGTCGTGGCCTTCATACTCCGCACAGGCCACAACAGACTGAGGTACCATCTATTCAATAAACTGAAGACACGTGGTACTGACGAATGCACCTGCGGTACAGGGAAAATGACCGCTGAACAGCTGCTGCAAAATTGCCCGACAAACGAGAACCAGAGAAAGCACATGTGGCCATCACCAGTGGGAACACTAGACAAGCTCTATGGCAGTGTCGACAGCCTCACGATGACAGCTGCTTTCTTCGAACAAATTCAAGTTGACGTCTGACAGCGTACGAAGAAGAAGATTTACCTCGAATTGTTTTTAACACCTGCACAAATTAACAGTCATCTAACAATATACATATTTCTCACTCTTTATATGTTCTTCATCCTCTCTGTTTTTCTCTCTCTCTTTCTCTCTCTCTACTTTGGTCTTATTGTTTCTCTGTACTCTCAGCAATCAATGCTGACTACCAACTAATGTGTGACAAATATGAATTGCTCTGATCATATAAGACATTCCAATGTACCCCGCCCACTACCAGTTAAAGGCCAACACAAAATACAGAAGGGATTGAAGCTCATGAGCAAAAACATGCATTGAGAACGTGCCAACCGTAGCGACAATCCGCCCAACAAACTGTTGATTGTGTCAAGGAAAGAATGTCAGAATACAAACACAGCCAACTTGCTGTTTGCATTCATGGATACATCAAGTAATACAAATATACTGTAGTCGGGGATACTGTGGTAGAAACTTCCATATAAGAGGTTTCAGCTTTTATCAGATGGGGATAGCCAGTTCCCGTCCTCGATGTCTTGGCTTACAATATCACTGATATATACATGTATTTTATTACCGCCAGGGATGTGGTACTAGAATCTTCATTGTTCTGATACACACACGAATCCATGAACTGGTCAATACAAAATGATACCGCACAAAGGACAACGGTCTGTGGTAGAAAAGGTCAAGTCTTCGTCACAGAATCCAGAAATTAAAACCTCTAATCAAACCAAAAACTTCAGGTTTTATTAAAACCAACTCCTGTTCCTCTATCATTTCTCCTAACAGTAAATCGGGTACTCATTTACAGCTGGGTTGGCTGGAACAAGTTGCAGCCGGAAAGAAGCAGCCACTCTACCAACGTTGTATCCTATGCTCTACATGTACATATAGTGTGGTCTTATGTTTCCTCTAATAACATGTCTTAAAGAGGCCCCAGGTAGCCACCTCACAGCCGAAGTCACCGTCTCAATCTCCATTCTGATACTGGACGTTGCTGTCCAGTATTACACCGCTCCTCTCAGTCCCAACCGACTTTCTCATCCCGTAGCACAGTTTCATTGGTATGTATGACAGCATTGGTATGTATGACAGCATTGGTATGTATAACAGCATTGGTATATATGACAGCATTGGTATGTATAACAGCATTAGTATGTATGACAGCATTGGTATATATGACAGCATTGGTATGTATAACAGCATTGGTATGTATGACAGCATTGGTATGTATAACAGCATTGGTATGTATGACAGCATTGGTATGTATGACAGCATTGGTATGTATAACAGCATTGGTATGTATAACAGCATTGGTATGTATGACAGCATTGGTATGTATGACAGCATTGGTATGTATAACAGCATTGGTATGTATAACAGCATTGGTATGTATGACAGCATTGGTATGTATGACAGCATTGGTATGTATGACAGCATTGGTATGTATAAAAGCATTGGTATGTATGACAGCATTGGTATGTATGACAGCATTGGCATGTATGACAGCATTGGTATGTATGACAACATTGGTATGTATGACAGCATTGGCATGTATGACAGCATTGGTATGTATAACAGCATTGGTATGTATGACAGCATTGGTATGTATGACAGCATTGGTATGTATGACAGCATTGGTATGTATGACAGCATTGGTATGTATAAAAGCATTGGTATGTATGACAGCATTGGTATGTATGACAGCATTGGTATGTATGACAGCATTGGCATGTATGACAGCATTGGTATGTATAACAGCATTGGTATGTATGACAGCATTGGTATGTATGACAGCATTGGTATGTATGACAGCATTGGTATGTATGACAGCATTGGTATGTATAAAAGCATTGGTATGTATGACAGCATTGGTATGTATGACAGCATTGGTATGTATGACAGCATTGGTATGTATGACAGCATTGGTATGTATGACAGCATTGGCATGTATGACAGCATTAGTATGTATGACAGCATCAGAGTCCTGGGAATTTTCCCCTATTTGGACCGCTTTCCCACAGAATTAGTCTATGCATTCTCTCCCAGAGTGATACCGATCCTATGGTAGTATGTCATTTCAATGTGAATTCGTTCTTTCCCTATGTTTTATGGTCTGACTCTGGTTACCGGTTGTTCTCTCTGCCTGTGCCATTCATCTCATCCCTCTGCTGATATTCTTTTACCCTGGATATATGCAATGTTCAAGTGTAGTGTGTGCCTCTTGTCTGCGGCTACGCGTATGTAGGATTTGGCCTGGACAAGTGCCCTATCTAGATTACAGTAGGCTTTGGCCTGGACAAGTGCCCTATCATATGTGTTATGGATAGTCACCGTACCATTCCCACTGACATCCTATAAAATATGTTTGGGCACAGGTGAAAGGACAGGTGTAAATGACAAGAAAACCTTCAAACTATCAAATGTCAAGAAAATGGCATATGCTGCCCTCTCAGACATTGGCAGATAATTTTGAATTAATTACGAAGACCACGTGATGAAAGAGAAAAATGATTATTGGCAGACGGATGGTTTGCTATCCATTCAGTCGACAATAGTCTCTCCTTGAGTTTTACGATTCTGAATAGGCTGAGTGCATTCTACCTATATTTAAAGCAATAATTGCATTAATTAATACATTCTTAAACTTATTGTGAAGCCTAATAGCAATAATAATAATAAAAGTTCGCTTAGACATATGCGGACTGTTACATCGAACGCCATCCATGGCGCACTGCTGTTACAAAATGGGTTACACAATAATATGGGCCATATTTCATATGCGTCGCATGGCGTGACGGGATCTTTCCCTTTTTTTTACTGTAAGATGTGTTGTTGTTGTGTATAAACAATAATTATGGGACTAACAAAAACACTAAAGAAAACGTCTGTTTGGATAAATCTGTGCAGTCTAAATGAATATATCCGCAAAACATATTACCGTCTTTATGAAAATATAGGCACGTTAAAAAATTAAAGGGGTACATGTATCAATTCCAAAGACAGGCGTTTCTGAACACACTATAGCAGCTCTACAGTGATTTGAGCTCTTCAGGTCAGAGGAACACAGAGGTTCATCCTACACACGGTGGACAAACGAGACAGCAGATTTAATAAATAACTCAAATCACGTGACCATTTTAAAACATCATTTATTTTTATTATCACGATCAGCATTTCGTCACAATATAAAATATATAACTTCAGAAACATTTAATTCATAACAAGGTTATCACATTCACAAATCTTTGCCTGGTTTATATAAATTGACAGACAATTAGAGTTAACATTGAAAAGTCAGGGAAAAATACCACAAATATTTCAGGATAAATATTCACGAGGCATACATCAATTTTATTTGTATGTAGAAAAATGTTCATGAATCATATTGACTCAATGAAAATTGTAAATACTTGAACGAATTTAAAGTTGAGTACATGGAGCTGGCAATATCATTATGTTAAAAAGTATCGTTTTAAGTCATCACTGCAGGAACGCATGCAACTGCTACGTTATAAACTTTCTATAAACATGCCAGCTTCATTGGTAGTGAGCTATATGTTTGATATGAGACAGCAAACATACAAGAAGACCATTGATAGTGAGCTATATGTTTGATATGAGGCAGCAAACATACAAGAACAACAAGATCAATTGAGCACACGGGATAGTTCATTATGTTTATGCAACGTTTAAAAACATTGTATGGTAGAACAGATAGAGGCTCGCTCGTCTTTCACAGCCAAACTGACCTGAGTATGCAATCTACTTCTGTCGCATTCTAGTTCACCCAGCTGTGAATGTGCATGACCATGGATTGGGAAGGACAAGACAGCCAGGAAGGGAACTGATGACCTCATCTTAACAAAAGTTGAGACCTCGTACATGGAGTTTCTAACACTTCATCCCCAATTGCACGGTATACTTTAGCATTACATTTGTTGTTGTTTTTTAACGTATTCAATCCAAAATATTTGGACTTCTGGACACATTCACTTTGTAAATGGGAAACTGCAGATAAGAAGTAGCTAGGCACATTTACAAATACAGGAAAAGTTTGTCGTTGAGAAACTCTCAAACATAAATAGTATGGCAGTAGTTCAGGCCTATATATCGGCTCTGTAGCATTAACAAAGAATTGCAAGTCAATATAGTGGCTCGATGAAGTGAGCCAGTTAAAGTAAATATTACATTTCATGCCCTAGTTTTTGCTTAAAGCAAATATTACATTTCGTGCCCAAGTTCTTGCTTAAAACAAATATTACATTTCATGCCCTAGTTTTTGCTTAAAGCAAATATTACATTTCGTGCCCTAGTTCCTACTTAAAGCAAAAATTATATTTTGTGTACTAGTTGAAGCGTATGAGCTGCAGCGGTCAGCGACTCAAAGCTGACTACTAGAATCAGGCCCAGCGAATCAGTTGCTAAGACCCTTCTACACCTCCACGAGGTGATCCTGGATAAACAGGCTACAACAGAGCAGGCTGGCTAAGGATAGAAGATAGAAGTGATAGAAGAGGGAAGGCTAATCCGGTACTAAAAAAATACCAGCTGAAGTAGGATGTGTTGAACGAAAGGTGCAATTATCGCAGTCAAGCTGTAAACTACGACACAACGCATTCCGTTCTCTGGACTACATTCTGCTACTTAAAGCCCTTTTCAGGGTTTAGTTGCGGGAGATTGAGAACGAACGAAGCCAAGCCACGAAGCCAAGCCATGCTCTAATTCTTGCTTAAAGCAAAAACTGCATTTCATGTCCTAATTCTTGCTTAAATATTACATTCATTGCCCTAGTTTTTGCTTAAAGCAAATATTACAATTTGTGCCCTATATCTTGCTTACAGCAAAAACTACATTTCGTAGCTTAGTTGGTGTCTGAAGGTGTTATGTTATAACAGAGTCAGTATCACTGCACTGGACACACCTACAGGTGTTCGTTCATTTTCAGCAAGCTGATATGAGTACGTGCGACCTGCAGATCGCAGGCAGAGGTTGAATCTGAATATGTATACTGATGATATGTGTAGCCTGCTAATATTATATACACTCCTACTTCGCTCTCTTAGATGCTCTTCTGGCAGTGCATAAGCTGCAGTGGTCAGCGACCCATAGCTGACTGATAGTGTCAGGGCCAGCGAACCAGACCTGCCAAGACCCTTCTACACCTCCACGCGGTAATCCTGGATAACAGGCTGCAGCAGGGCATACTGGCGAAGGAGAAGGGATTGAAGAGGGAATGCTAACCCGGTACTCAAAAAATGCTTGCTAAAGTCGGATGTGTTGGACCGAAAGGTGCAAATATCGCAGTCAAGCTGTAAACTACGACACAACGCATTCCGTTCTCTGGACTACATTCTGCTACTTAAGCCCTTTCAGGGTTTGGTAGTGGGAGATTGAGAAAGCCTGAAGCCAAGCCAAGCCAAGACACTCTTCTTACCTGCTCGACACAGGCTTTTCATGTGTTGTAATCTGTAGATCACTAATTCATTATAAATGCCTTAAAACCAAAAATATAAAATGATTGACAAATCACAAATTGCAGGTTGGATCAAAGGAATGAAAATCCACAATTTCCAGACAGAGTTTGAAATCAGATGTCAATCGAGTAGATAGAAGCGGTTGAGACAAAGAAGTAGTGGTGTGTACAGCCAGCGAACTGCACGATCCACCATTGTCCATATCCTTCAATATATGCTGTAAGAGACTAATCGTTACGTGTGTACTTTGAGTGTGATTATGTTAATACAAAACGACTTAATATTGTACATAATTACAGTTACACACGCATTTATTTGTCATCTTACTTCAAAACGAAGAGTGGAAATCACTCAAGACATACAAGCGAGATAACCTGTAACACACTTGAATCTTACTGTATTAAATCAGTTATCTCCATTTAGTGTCAAAATCTGGTACGTTACTAGCAAGTCATGGTATCGAGTCTCAGTGGGCGTGGTCCATGTAGCCGTCTCGACCGTCTGTCTCGCCCTAGGTACCTCTCTCGCAACGAGTTCGGGACCAGCAGATCGAGTGGGTTAGTGAAGGTGATAGCCCGCCAGGTCTCTGGTGCCAGCTCGGCACTACACTGCGCCAGGTGGACTCAACTCAGCACAGTACTGTTCTTAGTGTCCCCAACTCGGCACTGCACTTCGAAAAATGTGCCCCTTGCCCATTTATAAATCTGAAACACAGTGGAACTGACGGATATGTTGGTGCAGTCGTAAGGCCCGTCGGTGCTCCTCAGAATTGTGTTAGCTCGACATTCAACATTGCTTACCGTGAAATGCATGACGCCCCCCCTCCCCCCCCCCCCTCTGTGGTCAGGAAAGAGCCAGTCAACTGTCTGACATCTGACGGAGTGAGAAGTAAAACCACAGGACCACCCCTCTCTCCCCCCCCCTATCTCTCTCTCTCTCTCTCTCTCCGTGGTCAGGAAAGAGTCAGTCAACTGTCTGACACCTGACGGAGTGAGAAGTAAAACCACACGACCACCCCTCTCTCCCCCTATCTCTCTCTCTCTCTCTCTCTCCGTGGTCAGGAAAGAGTCAGTCAACTGTCTGACACCTGACGGAGTGAGAAGTAAAACCACACGACCACCCCTCTCTCCCCCCTATCTCTCTCTCTCTCTCTCTCTCCGTGGTCAGGAAAGAGTCAGTCAACTGTCTGACACCTGACGGAGTGAGAAGTAAAACCACACGACCACCCCTCTCTCCCCCTATCTCTCTCTCTCTCTCTCTCTCCGTGGTCAGGAAAGAGTCAGTCAACTGTCTGACACCTGACGGAGTGAGAAGTAAAACCACACGACCACCCCTCTCTCCCCCCTATCTCTCTCTCTCTCTCTCTCTCTCTCTCTCTCTCTCTCCGTGGTCAGGAAAGAGTCAGTCAACTGTCTGACACCTGACGGAGTGAGAAGTAAAACCACACGACCACCCCTCTCTCCCCCCTATCTCTCTCTCTCTCTCTCTCTCTCTCTCTCTCTCCGTGGTCAGGAAAGAGTCAGTCAACTGTCTGACATCTGACGGAGTGAGAAGTAAAACCCCAGGACCACCCCCTCCTCCATCCCCCGCCTTTCCCATCACGCACTATTAATCTAGATTCTGTAAAAGCTAATCGACAGAAAAGCTGATTATTACAAAAGTAATTACATGGCATCGCATGTCAATGGTGCAAGGTTAAATCTTAGTTACCGGCCACGTTTACCCAGCTATAAATGTGCACTTTACCTACTGTCAAGAAAAGAAAACCAGCAGGGAACTGATCAACCACCCCTACAGACAGCTGACTAACACATTTACAAACTACAGTGGCGTCCACAACACTTCATCCTCGACATCAGAATCTACTGTGCTGTCACCTTTACTTGTATCTGGCATATGAGGAATTGTAAAAATTTAGGAGTCCAATAATTTTTAGAGGTAAATGTTTTTGTGCACAGCCCAAGGGTTAAGGCCGAATATCCGATTCTAGCTGAAAGCACTCTACCAGTGGTCAACAGCAAGAGGCCAGTCTTCGCTTAGAAGGAGGTTTCATTAATGTTAACATTTCACACTTTGGGAGAGCGCTCTAGATATTTCAGTTTAGAAGGTGGGAGAGGGGATTTCTCTTCTTCTTCTTCGCTTGTTCTCAATCTCCCGCTACCAAGCCTCGAAAAAGGGCTTTGGAAGGAGCAGGATGTTGTCCGGAGAACAGAATGCGTTGTGTCGTAGTTTACAGCTTGATTGCGATATTTGCACACTTCGGTCCCACACATCCGACTTCAGCAGGCATTTTTATGTTTCCTGTTAGCCTTCCCTCTTCGATCCTTTCTCCTTAGCCGTCTGCTCTATTGCAGCCTGTTATCCAGGATCACCGCGTGGAGGTGTAGAAGAGTCTTGGCAGCTCTGGTCCGCCGGTCCTGAGGCCAGCAGTCACCTATGAGTCGCTGACCACTGCTGCTCATGGATTGCTCAGCATTTTAATGTCCGGAAGTGGGATTACAGGAGGATCTTTGACAATGTACAATCATACTTGATGGAATCAACTTCTGCAAGTAAATAACAAAAGCACACTGTGTCGTGCATAAAATAAAACTCCCCAAAACGATCACTGCTGGCGTGCACCGGAACGATGTATAGGTGTGATGAAAAAAGGCTGCTTACCACTGCAGTCGCTACGTAGAATACAGGTTAGGTTTTTATTTAACCCCAGATATAAATAAACATATGCCGTACCAAGGTTCTGAACCCAGGATTCATCACTCAGGAGACAAGTCTCCAAATCGGTCAGCCACATGACCCTCGCCATGTGTGAGTTAGCACAGGACATGCAGCAAAAATATTAACAGGAAAAGTTCTTGATAACTTTAAATAAACATATCTTTGATGGAACATGCTAAACATATATGTGATGACACATGCTAAACATATCTGTGATGGAACATGCTAATCATATTTGTGAAGACACATGCTAGACATGTTTGTGATGAAACATGCTAAACTAATCTGTAATGAGACATGCAAAACACATAAACATATCTCTGATGAAACATGCAAAACACATAAACACATCGGTGATTAAATATGCTATACACATCGGTGATGAAACATGCTAAACACAAAACACATCGGTGATGAAACATGCTAAGCACATTTGTGATGAAACACGCAAACCATATCTGCGATAAAACATGCTAAGCACATCGGTGATAAAACATGCTAAACACATCTGCGATCAAACATGCTAAACACAAACACATTGGTGATCAAACATGCTAAACACATAAACACATCAGTGAAGAAACACGTTAAATACATAAATACATCGTGAAGAAACATGCTAAATACATAAACACATCTGCGATGAAACATGTTAAACACATCGGTGAAGAAACATGTTAAACACATCATCGAGGAAACACATCTGTGTCGACTCGACCAGTTCTTCACTGTTGTCTGCGATGACTGTCAACTGGTCGACATCCTTCAGCTGTTAGAAACCGGGTCACTGCTCGCTGATCAACTTTGGACGGATTCTATATCACATCCGCCATGTTTTCAAAGGTCTGCTGAGGAAACTATAATTCGGAGGATAGTACAGTTCTGCAAATTTGACGTTTGGTTAATGCTGTTTACACCAGAAGTGACGTCATTATGCACATCGTACGTATGTTCACTTGTTGCAATTTGGTCCGGTTCCATTTGAACACGCCTCTTATATGTGTGGGTAAGTCTAGTAAACATCATCATCATGTTACATGTCCCAATGACAGCCCATCTAAAAGAAACTGGATCTCACCTCAAATCTTCAGCCTGCTCCATAGTCATGCTCCGGCATTCCTTGACATCTTGGCGTGAGTGCCTTCTTGGTCTGCCTCTGCCTCTCTTGTCCGGCATCATATCTTCCATTACCGCTCTCCCAAGACCGTTGTGTCTTTTGATGTGGCCAAAATATTTAAATGTTATTCTCATAAAGGAATTTATGAACCAGTTCGCCTCTATGTCCAACTTTTGTCAAATGTCTGCATTCTTATTTTTGTCCTGTCCGTGGTATTCTGAGCTTTGACTTGAAAGATTATATTCTCTTCCTTGAGGTTTGAGTAAATATCCATGTTTCGGGGCCGTCCGTATGCCCGTAAATATATTTATGTTGAGATCTGATAAATATATCATCATCATGTAGCAAGCCCTTTATAGAACGTTGCTCCCATCACAGTCTGTGTAAAAGTAACTCTTTCTCTAGCCAACACTCCAGCCTCCGCCACAGTCATGCCCAGGCATCCCTGGATATTTTGGAACCATCGTCTTCTTGGCTATCCCTTCCTCTTTTGCCTGGCACCATACCTTCCATCCCCGTTCTCTCGAGACCGTTGTGTCTCTTGATGTGACCAAAGTATTTACATTTTTTGGCCAAAATGAAATTGATAAACCAGTTCTCTTATATGCTCAACTCTTGCCGAATTTCTATATTTGTGTTTTTCTCTGTCAACGGTATTCTGAAGAGCTTTCTGTAACATTTTGACTCGAAGGATTCGATTTTTTGTCTAGACGTTTTGGTAATCGTCCATGATTGGCAGTTATATGTCGCCACAGGAAAAACACAGGCTCTCAAGACATTCACTAACATCATGTATAGTATTTGACATTTGGGACATTGTTTCTAGAGCTTCCCTTTAAACTAGTAATCTTTTTTTCACATCCATCATGCTACGTAAAAAGCAGGTAAGTTGGAAAGCCTTCTATCCTAGACCTCAAAGGCTAACAACGTATTCCTTCTATCCTAGACCTCAAAGGTTAACAACGTATTCCTTCTATTCTAGACCTCAAAGGCTAACAACGTATTCCTTCTATCCTAGACCTCAAAGGCTAACAACGTATATCTTCTATCCCAGACCTCAAAGGCTAACAACGTATTCCATCTATCCTAGACCTCAAAGGCTAACAACGTATTCTTTCTATCCTAGACCTCAAAGGCTAACAACGTATTCCTTCTATCCTAGACCTCAAAGATTAACACCGTTTTCAGACTTGCAGATTTCTAAAGATTGACCGGGGTATAATTTCTGTGTTCAGTAAACATGTCCTACGCGGCATATAACACAATGATACCAGAAAACAGATTGGCCACGATCTTGTTTACCCATGGGCACACCTGACTCGCCTCATTTACATATCTAACCGCGGTAATTGAATTTCAAGTGTCCGAGCAGAAGCTACTCACGCGAAGGTTCGGAGTTCGATTCCGTCTATCGACACAGTCCAGTCGACCGAGCTGTAAATGGAAACCTGGTTTACTGTTAATTAATTTAAATATGTGGCAACCGCATTTACACTAGGCGATGGAGCTGGCAGTGCGACCAGAAAGAGGTTTGAACCAAACCAGAATAACCTTAGCTAGCTGAAACAAAGTTTGGAAGTCTTCGCGGTACCAAACAAACACCAAATTCTAAATTTGCAAGTGGTGCGTACTTTTTTGTGTTTTTGTTTAGTGGAGAGTGTAGGAGAGTACTTTCTGTGTTTTTGTTTGGTGGGGAGTGTAGGAGAGTACTTTCTGTGTTTTTGTTTGGTGGGGAGTGTAGGAGAGTACTTTCTGTGTTTTTGTTTAGTGGGGAGTGTAGGAGAGTACTTTCTGTGTTTTTGTTTGGTGGGGAGTGTAGGAGAGTACTTTCTGTGTTTTTATTTGGTGGGGAGTGTAGGAGAGTACTTTCTGTGTTTTTGTTTAGTGGGGAGTGTAGGAGAGTACTTTCTGTGTTTTTGTTTGGTGGGGAGTGTAGGAGAGTACTTTCTGTGTTTTTATTTGGTGGGGAGTGTAGGAGAGTACTTTCTCTGTTTTTGTTTGGTGGGGAGTGTAGGAGAGTACTTTCTGTGTTTTTCTTTAGTGGGGAGTGTAGGAGAGTACTTTCTGTGTTTTTGTTTAGTGGGGAGTGTAAGAGAGTACTTTCTGTGTTTTTGTTTAGTGGGGAGTGTAGGAGAGTACTTTTTGTGTTTTTGTTAAGTGGGGAGTGTAGGAGAGTACTTTCAGTGTTTTTGTTTAATGGGGAGTGTAGGAGAGTACCTTCTGTGTTTTTGTTTAGTGGGGAGTGTAGGAGAGTACTTTTTGTGTTTTTGTTAAGTGGGGAGTGTAGGAGAGTACTTTCTGTGTTTTTGTTCGGTAGGGAGAGTAGGAGAGTACTGTCTGTGTTTTTGTTTGGTGATGAGTGTAGGAGAGTACTTTCTGTGTTTTTGTTTGGTGGGGAGTGTAGGAGAGTACTTTCTGTGTTTTTGTTCGGTGGGGAGTGTAGGAGAGTACTTTCTGTGTTTTTGTTTGGTGGGGAGTGTAGGAGAGTACTTTCTGTGTTTTTGTTTGGTGGGGAGTGTAGGTGAGTACTTTCTGTGTCTTTGTTTAGGGGGGAGTGTAGGAGAGTACTTTCTATGTTTTTGTTTGGTGGGGAGTGTAGGAGAGTACTTTCTATGTTTTTGTTTGGTGGGGAGTGTAGGAGAGTACTTTCTGTGTTTTTCTTTAGTGGGGAGTGTAGGAGAGTACTTTCTGTGTTTTTGTTTAGTGTGGAGTGTAGGAGAGTATTTTCTGTGTTTTTGTTTAGTGGGGAGTGTAGGAGAGAATTTCCTGAGTTTTTGTTTAGTGGGGAGTGTAGGAGATTACTTTCTGTGTTTTTGTTTGGTGGGGAGTGTAGGAGAGTACTTTCTGTGTTTTTGTTTAATGGGGAGTGTAGGAGAGTACTTTTTGTGTTTTTGTTTAGTGGGGAGTGTAGGAGAGTACTTTCTGTATTTTTGTTTAGTGGGGAGTGTAGGAGAGTACTTTCTGTGTTTCTGTTTGGTGGGGAGTGTAGGAGAGTACTTTCTGTGTTTTTGTTTGGTGGGGAGTGTAGGAGAGTACTTTTTGTGTTTTTGTTTAGTGGGAGTGTAGGAGAGTACTTTCTGTGTTTTTGTTTGGTGGGGAGTGTAGGAGAGTACTGTCTGTGTTTTTGTTTGGTGATGAGTGTAGGAGAGTACTTTTTGTGTTTTTGTTTAGTGGGGAGTGTAGGAGAGTACTTTCTGTGTTTTTGTTTAGTGGGGAGTGTAGGAGAGTACTTTCTGTGTTTCTGTTTGGTGGGGAGTGTAGGAGAGTACTTTCTGTGTTTTTGATTGGTGGGGAGTGTAGGAGAGTACTTTTTGTGTTTTTGTTTAGTGGGAGTGTAGGAGAGTACTTTCTGTGTTTTTGTTTGGTGGGGAGTGTAGGAGAGTACTTTCTTTTTTTTTGTTTGGTGGGGAGTGAACGAGAGTAACAGGAAAAGAAGCATTACAATTGTCCTCTTTCCACGCGGCCTGTCAAGAAAAATTCATAGAATTGTCTGACTGAACTCCGTCACAAAACGTGATTGTCAGAAGCGACCAAACGACATTAACACTATGATAAACAGTCGACGCTGTAATTAGACAGGTCAGAGGCAGACAACATCACTAGGACAGTTATGTATGGATCCATGGCGATCTGCAGTGATGGATCCCAGAGGGAAAACGAAAGAGAGGGCGACCGTCGACTATCTGACGAATAACCCTAGAGGAAGAAATACAAATCCTAAATCAGAGCATGAAAGATGCCTGTATGCTTGGTGAAATGGAGGGAGTTTGTTGCTGCCTTTAAAGACGCGATGGGGTGAGCCTTTCAATGATCACTTTGCCAGTTACTGGCCAAGGGTTTAAGAAGAAGAAGAAGGTAGAGCCAAAGATGCAACACAGAGAATGAGCTGACAGCATCCAGCGACTGGGTCAGAGAAACATAACTGATCAAGACTGTATTCTGTCTTCAAGCGGCGGTCCAGGAAACAGGCTCCACTAATGTAGTCTGGCTAGAAGATTACAAACAATTTGCTAAACAAACCATCACTTTAGTGTGCGGCCAATGTCGTGGTGGAAATATTCTACGTAAAAAGTAAAGTGTAGATATGCCGGATACCATTTGTGGAGGTAATGTTACTAATGCTTTGGATTTCTTTCAAAGAAATGGCTACCCCTACATTGTGAGATGAACAATGACTGCTTAAGGGGAGATTACTAATATTTTGTTTGTTGTTAGAAACTGCCATCACTGAGTTCTTTACCCTTCATAATTTGTAACTGCTTGCGAATTTGCAGTAGATCTTTCTGCAAGGACGGGTTAGATCGCCTTGCTGTAGTGCAGTGCAAAGTTTCTCAGCAGGCTCACTGCTATGGGGACCAGTGTCCATCCATACCTCGTTAATTAGGCTATTGTAACACAATGGTAAGGAATAAATATGGCCAATGTACCTGTCTCAAAAGACAAATAAGGAGATTGTGGATGTGGCCAGCAACCTCATCATGTAAAACACATTGTTACAGAAACCACAACTCAATGAGCAAGCAAAATGCTTTGTCTTGAATATAGACTGTAGTGCTGGCCCTTGCTCATGCTGGAGGGATCCAGAACAAGATGATGTGATAATAGTTCTATATCATGTTCTCCTTATATACACCGACAGTGCCGCCGCAGCCTCGCCTTATTTTAATTTACCATTTCATAACGGACGCGTCGTTTAACAAATCGCTTGTCACAATAAACAGTATGAACTGAGCAGGAAATAGATCGTCAACAACTGTAGCAATATTGATACCAACATTTCAACAGCAGATTCAGATACATCTTATGTTATATGTGATACACGGTAGCTTGGGATTACTCGAACTGTCTTTATGTGAATGCTCATATGAGTACTGTTGAATTATGTCAGAGCAATTAACATACACACACGCCACTCACAACCCCACACATAAACACATAAATGAATAAGAAGATAATCTAGAAATGATAGTGAAAATGAAGCTAGTAATGTCCGAACGTCCTAGGGATCAAGACGCCGAGCAGCGCATAAACTGCAGTGGTCAGTGACTCATAGCTGACTGTTAGCGTCAAGGTCAGCGAACCAGAGCTGCCAAGACCCTTTTACACCTCCACGCGGTGATCCTGGATAACAGGCTGCAGCAGGGCAGACTGGCTAAGGAGAAGGGATCGAAGAGGGAGGGCAACCTGGTACTCGCAGTCAAGCTGTAAACCACGACACAACGCATTCCATTCCCTGGACTACATTCCGCTAATTGCAAAGCTTTTTTCAGGGCTTGGTAACGGGAGATTGAGAACGAACAAAGAAGAAGAAGAAGAAGAAGAAGAAGAAGAAGAAGATCGTCTTAAAGTCTGTTATACTCCCTCACGAATACATAATGGTCGCGGAAAAGTCGCGATACAGACACGCACATCCGGAGGTTGTCAAATATATTCATAGACGTTGACCTATAGTATGCCAATTTCAGAAGCCGCTCAAGATATGCCCTTACAAATCCAACACATCCGTCAAGTCGGGTGCAACACGCTTCACCTGTTCCAGCTGATTCCATGTTTAATTTATTCGCTCCATGTTGTCAATTTTCTTTCGGTATATATTTTTGTGTGTGAAAACTTCCACATCCCATAATCAGCGGGATTAAAATATGTATTATTTGGTGGTCACAAATTGGGATCAATCCATGTACCACCCCAGTGAAGGCACAACTGTTTCCCTAGCACACTGAGCAGGCGAGTCATCATGCTGAAAGATGAAGAATTATGATATGTCCCTCACGTCAGGAAAAAGGTAATCTCAACAGTTCGTTTTAAGAATAATTACCATCTATCTTGATCCCACGTTAAACACAATGAATTCTAGTATGACCTAGTAATGAGACACCAAGATTACTGATGCTTGCTCAACATCGGAGTGATTTTTTGGGTTTTGTTTTGCGTTCGCCTTATTTCTCTATTCCGCAAGGTGGTGTACGTTGCACTACGGTTTTTATTTTGCGCCTGTCGGTCTTGAGCATCCGACTTCGGCATGCATTTTATGTAAGGGTCTGCTTCCTCCTGCATTTTCTAAAGGTTTGCTTCCCCGGGGTAACGGCCGGTGCTGTGATGGGGATCGAACCCAATACTTTCGAGTTGTGAGTCGTGTCCCTTAACCACTAGCCCACGTCGTCCCCGGACATCGAAGTGATTGTTTCTGGTTGTTGGTTGGCAGAGCAACAGTAAACAACTTTTCATCCACAAAAAATATGAAACTCACGATATGATCTGGAAAGCAACTCAAATAATCTCTGCACCAAGTAAGCCGTTACCTTTTGCTGCGTTCAGTCAGACAATGTCTTTTAAGACCCAGAACGGGACATTGCAGACTCCAGGCCCACTTCCACATAATGGGTTCTTAGAAACACCGCCACATGCGATTGTGGAGCACCCAAGCAAACACCAGAACATATCCTGCAGGCCTCCCCTACTTATACAAACTAAAGAGAGGTAGTCTGGCCAGGGGGAGCGACCATGCTCGACAAACTGTGGGTGATCACCGAAGCCCTGAAACGCAGTCTCTTTCGTGAACCTTACCGGACTAGAAGTATCAGTGGATCGAATAAGAAGTTGAGTTCAGTCAACTCTGTCGCCTGATGTTTCTGAAAAACATTAAACATTTTTTGTAGATTATTCAAACGGATGTTTAAAAAGTGTCTTTGTGACGAGCGATCTAACGCTGTGAAAGATGTGGTTTCAGACGTATTTCATGACCTTGCACGAGATCTGTAACAGGTTCTACATTTTCATCGGGGAGCACAGATCGATCCAAGGGTAGATGTACTCTGAAGGGTCACCTCGACCTAGGTGAAAAGAAGCTCTTACATTACGGAAATGTGAGAAGACAATGCCGCAAGGAGAAAGAAAACAAAAAAAAAAGCTAAGTAGAGAGTTTCTTTTTTTATCACTGCAATGTCTCATCATCCTACAGCTAGTCAGTGACTTCATGAAGTTCAGCCATGCCTGTTTGGACTACCTTTTGCAGAAGATATGACAGTCTGTCTGAAGTGCATTCTACGGTTGGAAACTCCAGAAGACGTATTTTCGCGCCAAAATGTTTTATCGAAGAAATGAGATGGTCGTTGTGTTCTTTTTCTGCAATAAAGGCCATTTTGCTGCAGATAAATTACAATTAGGCATACCTTTTATTCCGGGGACGGCGTGGGCTAGTGGTTAAGTGACACGGCTCACACCCAGAAGGTGCTGGGTTCGATCCCCATCACAGCACCGGCCGTTACCCCGGGGAAGCAAACCCTTAGAAAATGCAGGAGGAAGCAGACCCTTATATAAAATGCGTGCTGAAGTCGGATGCACTGGGCCGACAGGCGCAAAATAAAAACCACAGTGAAACGCACGCCGCCTTGGGGATAAGAGAAATAAGGCGAACGCAAAAAAACAAAACAAACCAAAAATAAAAACCTTTTATTCGGTGCGAAATTCAAAATTGTATACACAAAATTATAAATGGGATATTGTTATAATAATTGTCACAAAATGTCACATTAATCGGGTCATTTTCTCCATTTTTTTCTCTATTTTCTCACTAGTCGCAAGAACAAACATAATCTCCAAAGGAGTTGCCACGAACAGAACCAATATTCAGGAAATCAGTAATGGTTTTTGTTGGTGTCTTGTCTCTGGCCCACATAAATCAGTAATGGTTTTTGTTGGTGTCTTGTCTCTGGCCCACATAAATCAGTAATGGTTTTTTTTTGTGTCTTGTCTCTGGCCCACATAAATCAGTAATGGTTTTTTTTGGTGTCTTGTCTCTGGCCCACATAAATCAGTAATGGTTTTTGTTGGTGTCTTGTCTCTGGGTCACAGTAATTTATTCTGCTCAGCCTGGTATCAAGAAAAATGTGGATTACACACGTAACAAACTGTTCACGAAGTAGATGTGGATTACACACGTAACAAACTGTCTACGAAGTAGATGTGGATTACACACGTAACAAACTGTTCACGAAGTAGATGTGGATTACACACGTAACAAACTGTTCACGAAGTAGATGTGGATTACACACGTAACAAACTGTTCACGAAGTAGATGTCGATTACACACGTCACAAACTGTTCACGAAATAGATGTGGATTACACACGTCACAAACTGTTCACGAAGTAGATGTGGATTACACACGTCACAAACTGTTCACGAAGTAGATGTGGATTACACACGTCACAAACTGTTCACGAAGTAGATGTGGATTACACACGTCACAAACTGTTCACGAAGTAGATGTGGATTACACACGTCACAAACTGTTCACGAAGTAGATGTGGATTGCACACGTCACAAACTGTTTACGAAGTAGATGTGGATTACACACGTAACAAACTGTTCACGAAGTAGATGTGGATTACACACGTAACAAACTGTTCACGAAGTAGATGTGGATTACACACGTCACAAACTGTTCACGAAGTGTCTTCCTACTGAGTTGAGGAAAATGCCAGAATTGTTCATTTTCCAGCAAGACGGTGGTCTTGCACCCAGGAAGAATGCGGAGTGCAGAACCTGAATTCATCGATGCCAATTTAGATCCACAAATGGGATCAAGACGCTGAGCAGCGCATGAGATGCAGTGGTCAGCGACCCATAGCTGACTGCTAGCGTCAGGGCCAGCGAACCATAGCTGCCAAGACCCTTCTACACCTCCACGCGGTGATCCTGGATAACAGGCTGTAGCAGGACAGACTGGCTAAGGGGAAGGGAACGAAGAAGGAATGCTAAGCCGGTACTAAAAAAATGCTTGCTGAAGTCGGATGTGTTGGACCGAAAGGTGCAAATATCGCAGTCAAGCTGTAAACTACGACACAACGCATTTCGTTCTCTGGACTACATTCTGCCACTTAAGCCCTTTCTGGGTTTGGTAGCGGGAGATTAAGAACGAACGCAGAAGAAGAAGAAGAAGAAGAAGAAGAAGAAGAAGAAGAAGAGGAAGAAGAAGAAGATCCACAAATAGTCCAGATAGTAACCACTGGACATAATCATTTGGGACGTTTTGCAAGAGAATATATATCGACAGAAAAGTGGCACGGTAAATGAGCTACAAGAGTGGATAAAGAAGGCATGGGATCAGCTACAACATTTACGCTTGAGCGCTTCCGACTACGGGGATGTGTGTCAGCTGGCGGGACATATTTTTAGCACCAGCTAATGTAGGGACAATCTAGGTAAACATGTTTTCATGATAGTCACCAAATTTCATAATAATCGGATCATGTTCGGCCGAGAAACAACAATTTAAAGGTTGTAGATTCCACGACCTCACCCAGTAGTCTTATGAAAGAAAATATATGACATTTCCTTCGTGTTTTGTGCAACAATTGAACGTTTTGAGCAAAATAAGGCAACGAGCATCATTTCCTGCACGGCTTGATGAAAGGTTTCTGTCTCTCCCCATATCTTCCTTTGATGTTTTCCATCGAACCTGGCGACAACTTCCTTCACCGTTACCATCTCAAACAATTCATCATCTCCTGTCTCTCCCATTTTATATTTGCCAGATACTTCCTCCTAGTCTGCTCAGACGCATTCATATTCTCCGCTCCTATCACCCGTGCAATGCGCTTTGATTATGATTTTCGAATTTTAACAATTCCCTAACCGATATAATGGGCCAGAAATCGATAACTATGCACGTGTGTATGATCAAGTGGAACGTGGCTAAGAATTATTATCAAGTATTTTCTGTCGATGTTTATTGTAACTAAGAAAAAGATAATGAATATGTTTACAAAAACAAGGCAGTGCAAACTTGGAATATATATTGTAGAACGCTTTCGTAACTGTCTGAAGGGAGCTGTTGTAACTGGAGAAGGGATCCTTTGTAACTGTTGGAAGGGAGTCTTTGTAACTGTTGGAAGGGATCCTTTGTAACTGTTGGAAGGGATCCTTTGTAACTGTTGGAAGGGAGTCTTTGTAACTGTTGGAAGGGATCCTTTGTAACTGTTGGAAGGGATCCTTTGTAACTGTTGGAAGGGATCCTTTGTAACTGGAGGAAGGGAGCCTTTGTAACTTTTGGAAGGGATCCTTTGTAACTGTTGGAAGGGATCCTTTGTAACTGGAGGAAAGGAGCCTTTGTAACTGTTGGAAGGGATCCTTTGTAACTGTTGGAAGGGATCCTTTGTAACTGTTGGAAGGGATCCTTTGTAACTGTTGGAAGGGATCCTTTGTAACTGTTGGAAGGGAGCCTTTGTAACTGTTGGAAGGGAGCCTTTGTAACTGTTGGAAGGGATCCTTTGTAACTGTTGGAAGGGAGCCTTTGTAACTGTTGGAAGGGATCCTTTGTAACTGTTGGAAGGGAGCCTTTGTAACTGTTGGAAGGGAGCCTTTGTAACTGGAGGAAGGGATCCTTTGTAACTGTTGGAAGGGATCCATTGTAACTGTTGGAAGGGAGCCTTTGTAACTGTTAGAAGGGATCCTTTGTTGTGAAATCCTAGCGTAAATAAAATGAAGGTAGGTGAGAATGTGAGAGGGTGTTCTGAAGAACAGGCGCGTGTTTTAATTAGTTTGAAAGTACAACATGTACAGCGAGACAGGAGGGGATTCAGTTAATGTTGGAATTATCTTACAGTAAGGGAAGTCGTATTCCGTCCCGTCAATTGTCACGCCAACTGTTATGGTATTTGAAGGGTAAGAAAGGACACATATTTGGTCACGCCAACTGTCAGCGTAGTTGAAGGGTAAGAAAGGACACATATTTGGTTACGTCAACTATTAGGGTAGTTGAAGGGTAAGAAAAGACACATATTCAGTCACGCCAACTGTTATGGTAGCGGAAGGGTAAGAAAGGACATATTTGGTCACTCATACTGTCACGCCAACTGTTAGGGTAGTTGAAGGGTAAGAAAAGACACATATTCCGTCACGCCAACTGTTATGGTAGTTGTAGGGTAAGAAAAGACACGTATTCCGTCACTCATACTGTGACGCCAAATGTTAGGGTAGTTGAAGGGTAAGAAAAGACACATATTCCGCCACGCCAACTGAACTAACAGCGGTGGCAGGTGACAGTAGGTGTCAAAACTGAACGGAAGTGTCAAAGATAAGCAGGCTTCTCACGAAATGATTGACATAAATGTGAACTGGACAACAAACCAGGTCTCGCACCGATTGAAAACAAAATGTATGAACTTTTCACCGGGAAGATTCACTTCATTAAATAGCTCAAGATTTAAGACTGAACTTATGAATATAAATAAAGTGAATCAACACAAATCCGTAACATGAATAACAATAACAGGATAAGCTGTACTCAAGAAAGAAAACAATGGAATCACACTAGCACAAGTAAAAACCAGCTGACATTGGATGTGGCGGGCCAAAAGGTGCAAATATCGCAGCCTCGTTGTAAACTATAACACAACGTTCTTTTCAGGACGAACGCCGAAGAAAAAGAAAAAGAAGACGAAGAAGTAGAAAAAAAGTATAAATAAATCTGCGGAAATGCTGAAATGACAGAAATATATTTTATAGCAAGCCACATAGTTCAACTGTTTAAAATATTGAGCCAAATGCAGCAGACAGTCTAGGAAGTGAAACATCATTTCTGTACTCAAACGATATGCCATCTCGTTTGTCAAACAGGTTTACTATAACGAGTTGGAATACCTGATACCCGGATGAGAACAGATTTGTTATCGTATCACACGTCCTTTGATACAAGGATATCCAACATTGTGTTATCAGGGACACACATATCTGTTGATGTTGGTTTCAGATTGAGACCAATTGCTTCCTGTATCCAACTGAAGATAATATCGCTTTACTTCGTGATTTTAGATCGATTTCTGAGGTCTCGATTTCGATTTTAAAATCGATTTTGACCGATGCTCGGTTTATACTCAAACAATAATGTTTTATATGCAAAGGACAAGGGAAAAAATGAATGTCAATCTGAAAACGGACAGTAACAAGTTTTTGCAAGAGATAATTATTTTCGGACATGGTCGTACCAAATAGTTATTTTTAATATTTGGCCGTGACTAGGGTTACAGGACGGACAAAATAAAATTTTAAAAATCCGGGCGGGGTTCGTTCCAAGTATGACCACTTCTCCAGTTGACCTAGCTGTAAATGGATACCTGACATATGCGTTTGGGAAGGCATAAACAGGCTGCGGCTTAGTGCATGAAGAATTATCTTCATCCCGACGGCAAGTGTTGCTATGGGACACAACTGACATGGGACACACCTGACATGGGACACAACTGACATGGGACACAACTGACATGGGACACACCTGACATGGGACACACCTGACATGGGACACACCTGACATGGGACACAACTGACATGGGACACACCTGACATGGGGCACACCTTGACCTTTTTTTTAACCGTTTCGAACAGGGGCATATACCATTGGACCGATTCTGAACAGGGGCATATAACATTGGACCGAATCTGAACAGGGGCATATAACATTGGACCGAATCTGAACAGGGGCATATAACATTGGACCGAATCTGAACAGGGGCATATAACATTGGACCGAATCTGAACAGGGGCATATAACATTGGACCGAATCTGAACAGGGGCATATAACATTGGACCGAATCTGAACAGGGGCATATAACATTGGACCGAATCCGAACAGGGGCATATAACATTGGACCGAATCCGAACAGGGGCATATAACATTGGACCGAATCCGAATTTTGAGCGAGTGTTTGACACAATAAGTTGTGGTCGTTAAGTCTGCTGGCATTGTTTATAAATATACTTAAATCAACAACAGACACGGGAAGGTTGGAAGAGCTGCAATGTGACTACAAACTACAGAAAATGTTAATTCATTACTGAATAGATTTGACATGCAATGCAAGGATTAGATACGTCATATTCCATACCGGATATCGTTGATAAGTGACGGTACCTAAATATATTAAAGTTTAACCCGTTCCAACTCTCATGAAATACGCATTCTTTGACAATAACAGTACAAAGCCCTCGTTTCTCAACATTTCGTGTCAGATTAGAAAACCTGTTGTGCTGTTCGTGCAAGCTACACGGGTCTTGGCAACGTTTATTTCGTGGCTAGTTACAGTGGCTCTTTTTACATCCCGAGACAAACTGGAGAATGTTGATCTGGATCGTCCTGGTTGTAGTAAAATCCACGGCTATTCAGTAGGTCAACACTATGGGGACTACAGTGTTGATCCCCATTTCGTCGGCCAGACTGCCGGAAACTGTTTCCAGGAACTCTTTCAGGAAGGGAATGCGGGTCTTGACCAGTATGTTTGACATGTTCCTGATGTTACTATTCCCTCCCACAATTTTATGTGACACTGTATACACGTCAGTGGTGGGCAGACGTTGTACGGTTTGCACACGACCGAATTATATGCTGCAGTCAAATGCGAATACTTTATTGGATGCCCCATTTGGCCCCAAAACGAATATGGCGCGAATATTCAAAATATACATATTTTCGAATGCCATTTTTGTTGCTTGTCTTCGTTCGTTCTCAATCTCCCGCTACCAACCCTGAATAGGGCTTTGTAAGTAGCAGGATGTAGTCTGGAGAACGGAATGTATTATGTCTCTAGGTTACAGATTTACTGAGATATTTGCACCCTTAGGTCCGACACATCGGTCTTCGGCTGAGAATGCCATTTTGAAAAAAAATGTATTCCAAGACGAAATCACAGATTTAGCAATCTGATGGCTATAGGTAGATTTACCATAATCTTTGTTTCTCAAACCGAGACAATATTGGGAGTTTGCTCGAACCATCAAGTAAATGTCTTCTTTGGGATTTTAGAAGGAGAGAAGTAAATTCAGCTAAGTACTTATGATTCAAACAGGTCAGGTTATGGAGTGGTTAACAAAAACAAAAACAATTAGGGTAATCTCTTCTTAATTCATCCGTAAATTCACAGTTTCATTTTGGAAATTTGGGGGTTAAATTAAACAAAAACGGACTCGAGTAAATTACCTACACAATCTAACATAACTCTACCATGATGCGCACGCAATTCAGCTGCGCAACTGACTTGCGACGCTGCAAACTAGGCTAGTGTTTAAGTAAGGTTTTAGTGTTGCGTCCCTGCCGAGGTCGGATGTGTCGGACCGAAAGGTGCAAATATCGCAGTCAAGCTGTAAACTAGCGACACAACGCATTTCGTTCTCAGGACTACATCTTGCTACTTGCAAAGCCCTGTTCAGGGCTTGATAGGAGGAGATTGAGAACGAACGAAGAAGAAGAAGAAGAAGAAGAAGTATTACGTCATTTTTCGAGGCTACACTTTTTTACTTCTTGCGTTTCCGGCATTTTGTTCCCTTAAAAATAACCGGGACAAAATGGCTAACTGTCCTGACGCCGGGACCATACCTTCAAACCGGGACGTATGGTAAGCCTAGAAATAGGCATAACACAGACTAACAAGAGCTGTTGTCCATGTTATTGATCACTGTACACGCATTTGAAATATGTACGCCAAGGTTGATTAGCGTATATATAGCGGATACAATAGGGAGGAATACATTTCGATCAATAGTAGTTTCAGGAGCAACATAGTTGTATTAGAGAGCACCAGAACTTTTCTGGTATTTTTGTAACGATGTATCCCTTTGAGTCGTCACCTAGTTTTGTTGAATACTTCGTCATGAATAAAGTGCACAAAAACGGTTTATAACCATGGTCATATACCAAACTGAGACGAAAACACAAACGATCAATCCGCCTTCACCAGGGGCAACGAAGAACTGTAATAATGAACTACCAAATCACAGAAGAAGGGATTAATACATACTTGGGGGATAGGAGTACATAAAGAAACAAGAAAGTTAATTATCTGGATAACAGGAAATAGTTAGATTTCTCATCGCTAAAGTCCGTCTTTTAATTCATAGACAAGGTCCGAAGCAATTTCCTACTAACCTGCATGTTAGAGCTAAGTTATTTTTCGTAGGCAGACTTAAAATATCCAAGTTGTTAAGTAAATATTATTTTCTCTAAGAAATTTGATGTATTTAAAACTGTAAAAAATTCATTTTGCTATATTAAAAATGAAGCTCACTGAATTGGACATAATTTTAACATGTATACAATACACAGTCGTGCTGTTTTTAAATTTCACGTTTTGGCATTAAAAAAGACTGAGTTAAAACAAATTCTTGATTTTTCCAAGCACAAATTGGACACTTTGTCGAGGGCGGAAAACAGCTAAGGCCATTCATGTGAAACTGTTGTTCATCGTAGGCGTATCAATATATTATAGCTTATGGTGTTGTTATTGTGACATAGTTGCTTTTTCAAACGTTTCTAAAATATCAATTTCTTAATGAGTTTGAGGTGTACATTTATAACAATGCAGAAGGTTACCGTTTTACTGTACCAGTTTTTCCGCAGGAAATCTAAGATAGGTCATTCATATTGCGATATCCATAACCCAGAGAAACGAACGCAATTGGCGCTTGGTCTGGATAGATAATCTTTTTACCGTTGGATTGGACAGGACCCAGAGTGCACTTGTATGAAGCAAAGCAGGTAGAGGAGATTTGACGATTTCGACAAAGATGTCATAAAAAGGGCAATTTTGAAATTGACGAAAAATCAACTTGTTACTCTCCGGAAACTAAAATTAACAGTACTTTCCGACTGTAGGTTTGAATTTCCAAAAGTACTCTTTGGAAAATTGCAAGGGCTGCTGGCTTTACAATCAGGAAAACTTCAGGCGGGCAGGAATATTATATGTAAAAAGTCACATTTGATTTCCGCCATAAGCAAAAACCTGAGACAGATATATGAACGGCGTAGGCAAGGCTATACTATTGTATACTTGGACGAATCCTGGGTCAATGCTCACCACACCTATGGTAAAGAATGACAATCAGTTGACAGAGAACAGAAAAGACAAAATCCAAGCAGTAAAGGACAGCGCATTATATTAACGTATGCCGAAAGCACTGAAAAAGAACTTGTCCATGATGCTAAACTTATTTTTCAATAAAAAAGGACAGACGGTAAAGACTATCACATTTAAATGAATTGGCATACTTTCAGGCAATGAAACTCGGATGATCTGCTTCCAATATTGGATAGACCGGCATGCCTAGTAATGGATAATGCATCCCATCACAGTACAGTATCAGAGGAAGACAAAGTACCAACTGCATCAAATGCAAAAGCACAAATTAGGTCATGGCTAGATAAGGAAAAAGATAATTTCGTCGACACATATTTGAAGCCCAGGTTGTTGCAGCTTGTGAGGAAGACAAATTAGACAGAGGTGCATCATATTGACAAAATCATTGAAGAGTATGGTCACACTTCTCTACGACTACCTGCATATCATGCGCATCTAAACCCTATAGAGCTTGCGTAGGCTAACGTCAAAGGACAAGTTGCCGAACAGAACAGACCATTTCAAATGTGTGGTGTTGAAGTACTGACACGTGAGTACATTTCAAAAATTGACGTTCAGTTCTGGAAGAAGTGTGTTGAACATGTGTTCCGGGAAGAAGTACAGTACTGGCAACGAGATGGATAACATTTTGTTCAGCCAGTAACAAATAGCAACCTCTTTGAATCGACAGATTCGGGTGATTGATATCATCTTTTGTGGACATACTGATTAGCAGATCTCGATTAATTAGCGTATGTTTATCAAAACAATTAAGTGTGCATACAACGACAACAAATACTCAATATTCAATATTTTTAAGCAACATGAATTGATACAAGATGGGGGACTAATGCTGACCGAAGTGTTGTACTAACTGTTACATATTGGTGCCATTTTTTGCGATTTTACATACAGGGCAAAACAACCAATCAATTGATCTACCAACACATTAAAGAGATACGCCTATGCACAAAATACGACTAGAAATTCAGCTGTGTATTGTACAATCTGAAATTTAATGCCATTTCTTTGCAATGGTCCTAAACGATCAAAGGAATTCGCCGATGTGCAAAATTATTATCATCTATGGACTAAATAATATCAATATTTTAGCATAATGAATATTCTAGGGCTGCATGCGAAAAATCATTTGGATCTGTAGAAAATTGCTTCGGATCTTGTTCATGAATTAAAAGACGGACTATAGTAGGAAGCCGAAGAACGAATAAAGCACAAAGGCGAGGTTGCCTGACATGGTCTTAATGGCGTAAGTAGGAAGAGATGACTTGATAGGTCCAAAGCAGCCAAATATGGGGACCACCAAATGGCGAAATCGGTCAAGGGAAAGAGGAAGACAAACCGTTGTAGATATGGAGAAGGGGATACGTTTTGGGGAAATGGTATGGCAAATAATGATGAAATAAGGCTGGAGGAAGCCTGGAGGAGGATCGTCAGTGAAACAAGAAACTTTGCATGTGACACTCATTTCCGATTTGCCCCGGTGCCAAAGACCATTGAAATGGCTAGCGATGGGGGTACCAGTGCGATTATACATGTCATTGGGATGTTGCCGGAAGCGGATACGCAGTTCTAGACAAGTCTCGCGCACGTATTTTACCACATTGGGGACAAAAGATGGAATAAATGAGGTCGTGGCACGTGCATATGAAACACTGATTGGCCACAAACTCAGCTTTGGGGAAGGTAACCGAGCTAGTTAGGACATCACGGAGACAAACAACATAGCTGTTTTTGTACGGCTGGACGCCCAGATTGCTGTACGCATGTGGCTACTGTCCAGCAAGTGCCTGATCATAAATACAATCATCAATAGAAGTAGTAATCCTAGAACACCTTAATATGTCTAGCATTGACTCGCCATTTGTATTAATATCCCTAAAATTGTATAGATAAAAAGAAATGTAACCACTAGAATGTTCAGTAACCTTTACTGGGGACATTTGTCCCCGCGTGTTCTGTCAGGTTTTACTGATATTATTACGATGTAAAAAGAGAAGCGCGACAACGACGCCTACTGTCCCATTGTCTGTTTAACATTTTGCACATTAACATATTTGTCGATAACTAAAGGAAATGCCAGAGCTTATTATCGGTGCAGTAAGTAAGTAGCATGTCCTTTGCAGAACGTCGCTTCTTACAAACGTCACCTCTTTGGCTGTTGTAAGTTTCTTGGCAGATTACACATCTGTGGTAGGTTGACATTACTTTCCGTACGCGGAGAAGCGATTTCATCGAAGGAAATCACGTGTCTATCAAACTGGACACGGTGGAAATCGAACCGGGTGTCTTGGGATTGTGAAAACGGGCGTTTTCACCCCTAGACCTAGAAGAGTATCAATAAACAATATCAGAAATACAAGTGACACAGCTCTGCTGGCTGAAAGCGAACATGAAATACATGAGCTGGTGATTCTAGTCAGGAATACGAGTCAGATGTACGGATTGAACACTAACAATGAGAAAACAAAAACTTTGATAATCAGCAAAATAGACTAGACATCTACTCTACAGATAAAAATATAAGTTCAAATACTGGAACACTTCATTCTATCTTGAAAATATAATAACAGGCAATGGGCAATGGGAGATGGGAGATGGGAGATGGGAATCAAGATGAAAAGAGGAATGGCCAAATCAGTTTTTCCCAACATGATTCATACATAAACTTGAAAGAAATCACCCACAAATAAAAATATTAGGTTGATAAGATGTCATGTACACTCTTCTTTAGTGTATGGCGTAGAAACATGAACAAGTAACTAATGATTGGAGAAGAGAATTGATGTCTTTGAAATGTGGATACATTGAAACTGGGGCGCATCTAGAAAGAGAAGAAACCAAATAATAGTCTTAGAGAAATTTGGATTAGAAAGAGAATTGATGAACGAAATTAGAGGCTAACAGGAGTAGAGAGAGAATTGATGAACGAAATTAGAGGCTATCAGGAGTAGAGAGAGAATTGATGAACGAAATTAGAGGCAGACAGTTAGGAGTAGAAAGAGAATTGATGAACGAAATTAGAGGCAGACAGTTAGGAGTAGAAAGAGAATTGATGAAC
Organism: Ariolimax columbianus; assembly: GCA_036924085.1. Taxonomy (NCBI): domain Eukaryota; kingdom Metazoa; phylum Mollusca; class Gastropoda; order Stylommatophora; family Arionidae; genus Ariolimax; species Ariolimax columbianus. The sequence goes on along the minus strand of JAVGWX010000015.1, from coordinate 62,322,599 downwards.
GAAATTAGAGGCTAACAGGAGTAGAAAGAGAATTGATGAACGAAATTAGAGGCAGACAGTTAGGAGTAGAAAGAGAAATGATGAACGACACACACAGTTAAGATATTTTGGTCTCATAAAATGACATAACACCTTGTAAAAAAACAATATTGGATGGAGATGGGGAGGGTAATCGTGCCAGAGTAAAACAATGCTGTGCCAGGGAGGATACCATCAAACAAGGGACACAAAAAGGCCTGGCAGATTGTACCACCAAGACAGGGGATAGAGGACGTTGGGGATCTTTTGCAGTCGATTTTAATGTGCAAATGGCACCTGATCTGAGTTTCACTCATTTTCGATTTAATCCGTTTGGCTAATGCCTGGTCAGACACAACATACTGATCAGACATGTTAATTAGGGTCAGGCAAAACATACTGGCTAAGATCCTCACCTCGGTTTCCTGACAGCTCTTGCTGGAAACGGGCTGTTTTCATGACAGTCTTACTGAGGTGAGGGATGGGCGTGATCCCATAGTAGTGAGCGACACGTAGATGAAGCCAAGCAAAGGACAGCCGCACGGAGGACGCAGGTACACCTTCATCAACACGCTCGGGATGTGAGGAAAGCTACAGCAACCCGCCACTTAACCTCCTTTTCAGGGCACACACAAGAGTAATCCTACTCATTATGGGATTTCAACAACAACAACAACAAAAACAACGGTTTGTAGGTAGCAACTGCAAGTCTTTGTTTGGTTTCAATTTTAGAGTCGCCAGAATGATTGACAGAAACGACAACAGTGGACAGCATAAATCCTCAGGTCGGAGCAAGTAAAAAGAAGTGACTATCGGCTATACATTCGTATTAAAGGAACAAATACAAACATAACTAGCAAAAGAAATGCACAACTAACCCCGATCATGAGAATATATATATATATATATATATATATATATATATATATATATATATATAGAGAGAGAGAGAGAGAGAGATACTGGAGCAAGTGAAATAAACAATGGTCTGTGTAATACTGAAGTCAACCGGTCTAAGTGGGCTAGTGGTTAAGTGACACGGCTCACAATCCGAAGGTGTTTGGTTCGCTCCCCAATCACAGCGCCGGTCGTTACCCCGGGGAAGCAAACCCTTAGAAAATGGAATAAGAAGCAGACCCTTACATAAAATGTATGCAGAAGTCGGATGCACTGGGTCGACAGGCTCAAAATAAACACTTAGCGCAACCCACACCGCCTTGGGGAATAGAAAAATAAGGCAAACGTAAAAAAAATTTAAAAATACTGAAGTCAAAGAGAGAATATGTACAGCCACAAGCGCATACAATATGTCGAATGTGAGACTCATCAAGTATTACTATTATGATTGTATGTACATATATATGTACGTGTGTGTTTGTTTGTGTACACGTACATACCATTTGAGAAAGAAACAAACATATATCCTAAACAAATGGTTGTAATACACAATTGTTGACATTGAAATGTGAACATACATTAGAATGGATAATATTCCATAGACATATAATTAAATAAATAAACAACAAGTATTGGATGGATTAACAATAAATTGGGAATTGCTGAGCAGGATAAAAATTAGTCAACAAATTCTTGGAAATATAAAGACATGGCAATTTGTTAGTTGAAACCCATACTAAAGTGGAGTACACAAGACAAGTAAAAGAGAGATGTCAATGGGAAGGAAATAGCAAGAGGAAGACAGACCGGTAAGAAGGAATGAGACATTAACAGAAATACTCTGCAATCAAAGGACGAAGGAAACATCAAGAGAAAACAGAGCTATAAGAAGGATAGAGAAATTAACGGAAGGACAAACTTTCTCCTTGGATAACACCATGCAATAATAGTTACACGTTGAGGATTCACTACATCCTCACTTGGTGGAGAAGACGCCACACTCACTGGTTTGATTTTTATAAGATCTAATGGTGCGTACAGCAAAGGCTAAATACCTTCTTGCCTTGTTTGATCTCTGCCACTTGATGACCTTTCCAGTGTGCACAGACGAGTTAACAAATTGTGGCCATCCAAAAACAATTGTCTGATCTCATAAGATCTGATTATCTCACGTTCCGCACAGTTAAGATATGTATTCTCTTTCTTGTGTGATTTGACACGATGTAGTTATCCCACAACGAAGGTGCGCGCTCTCTTGTCTTGTCCGATCTGATTTTTCACGGCGATGGTACGTACTGACCCTGCAACACATTTCTGTGCATTACTTGTATTTAACTGCATCTGCACCAGTTTATATATTTTTAACAATTTGCTGTAGTTTACAGACGGAAATTAATTGCCATTTGTAACACATTACTCTCACGAGTGCCTGGAAACAGTGGTCCTATTATTGATATCCCTGAATTAGAATCCTTTGAGATTCCGGGATAATGTAGCAAAATATGGATTATTAAACAATTTGT